>CADEHL010000508.1:6421343-6751343 GCA_902827135.1 Harpagifer antarcticus
AGATAACTACAGCTCAGTGAGGTACGGGACTCTCTGTTGAGATAGTTAACTTTAGTCTAGTTATCTCAGTGGGTCTCAAACGTTTTGGTCACCATTTATTAGAATAAATGAAAAACAGTTATGAAATACTATATGACAGAGTGATTTGTAAAATATCCATAAAGAAAAAGAAAATCTGTTTACAGTTGTTTCATATGGGTGTTAAAAAAAAAGATCCCCCCTCCCCCTTCTAAAATATCATTTTACCTCTGCTTACACTATATGCCATGTTATATGCCGTGAGCTGATTATCGAGCCTTCATTGTAAGAGTCGCGGGTACAATGTGTATGTGCGTATTCCACTGTAGCACCCGGTACATTAATGGGAAACCCTAGTTTGAACATGTTCAATACATTTGTAAGTTAACATTGTAGTGTACACATGAACGTTTCTTTTTTCGGTTCACCAAAAAATAATCTCACTCCAAGCTGAACTCAAATGTTGGCAGCCCTGCTTTAATGCTGCGCTTCCATTACAGTTTAGGAACTGGGGTAGTTACTATAGTAACGCAGTGTAGGCAGAGTCGTGACGTCATCTTCAATGAGCGCCCCAGAAAAACAACACAGCCGTTAGCTCACAGCTCTTCATATCTGTTCAGAAACTAGACAAAAGTTAAACAAGTACAAACCACAGACTGCCTGTGTCATGGCGAATACAGTCGCTGGTTTATTTATGTCTGTATAGGCCGTTGTTGTGAATGTGGACGGTCGGAGCATATATAACGTTAGCTTAGCCAAGCTCCATTTAGAAAGCACGCATTTTAAAAGGGTTTTTCGCCTGCCGTCTGTCTGCAGACTTGTCAAAGCATTCATTCATGGTTTTTACTAACCGGTATCAGTATGTTGTTACTTCGGCATCATTTTGAAACGTGTATTACAATTAAATCACGGTCAAATATGTTCATCTTGTTGTAGTTGTAGCCCCCTTGCCAGCGATTCTCTCTCTAGTTTAGCATACTCAGCCCGACTCAGCCTGGTTGTTCCTGGCCCTAGAACCATGATTTTATGGGGCCAGAAAAACTGTGAATTAGGACCCGCTAGCCGGTAGGCCTACTAGGCCAAGTGGAAACGCAACCAAAAACGGGCTCGGCACGCTTAAAGCGCTACCCGCTGCAGTGGAAACGCGCCATTACAAGCAACGGTGCCTTTGAAACTTTTTTCTTTTTTTTTAGTCAGTTTATTGAACATGTCAGAAACAAAAACATACAACAATAATATATATATATATATATATATATATATTCTCTTTTTTCCCCTTTTTTTTTCTCACTCAAATGAATAATTATACAAAGTACACAAACTTTTGGGGAAACCCGAGTGGATCTACAGCTTAACGAAGTACGCAGGGAGATGGAGCTCAACAATGGTGTTTTCCAGAAATACTACTGGACATACTCGTCTTTCCGCATTAGCCTCCACAGCGATAGAATATTATAATTTGAAATGTAACGTAATTCAACTCTTCTTGAGGAAAGAAAGATGGATTTGTGTACTAAAATCAAACATATTGCTGAGTATAGACTAAAGCAGGGGTCGGCAACCCCTGGCACGCGTGCCAGCATTGGCACGCTGCACCGTAACCAGTGGCACACTAGGAATAAGTGGAATAAGTGTGCAAAAATATTTAAATTGTATTTTTGGATCCTGAACGAGACCGCCGCCAGAGCGCGTCTCCCCGTTACCTGCAGAAGGAAGCCATGCACGCAACGCAGCCCCGCTCTCTTTAACTCCAGGTGACTTTCTGCCGCTTTCCTCCGTGGTGCTGATCGTTTCACCACAGAGGAAAACACTTCACAAATAGCAGTACCCATAGGAGCTGTACAAATGCCGCAGTTTTTGCGTGGCTGTGTCTTTAGTGGAAAGCCCAGTGGCGATCTCTCATCGAAATAATATGCTACAACGGGGCGGACTGGCCATCTGTGTGTTGAACTTTCCTGTCGGCTCCCAGACCGTATAGTCGAGGAAACAGGGGGGATGACACTCTGTCGTCTCCCAGGGCAGAAGCAACAAGCTTCAGGTTCAATAACCCACTTTAGCTTAAATGACTGGATAGAGGCGAGGTCTTCTTGGGAGGCCGTTGCATTTATTTAGCTGTTCTTCTGTTTCACAAAATACATCACAGACCTCTGTTTTTCTGCTGCCTCGTTTCACTTCCAGAAACATACACACGCTCGCTCACTCTCGCTCTACCATCCACACACACACATGCACACACCACACCCATAGACTGTATATACAGGACTGTCTCAGAAAATTAGAATATTGTGATAAAGTTCTTTATTTTCTGTAATGCAATTAAAAAAACAAAAATGTCATACATTCTGGATTCATTACAAATCAACTGAAATATTGCAAGCCTTTTATTATTTTAATATTGCTGATTATGGCATACAGCTTAAGAAAACTCAAATATCCTATCTCTAAATATTAGAATATCATGAAAAAGTATACTAGTAGGGTGTTCAACGAATCACTTGAATCGTCTAATTAACTCGAAACACCTGCAAGGGTTTCCTGAGCCTTGAAAAACACTCAGCTTGGTTCAGTAAACTAAATCACAAGTATGGGGAAGACTGCTGATCTGACTGCTGTCCAGAGGACCGTCATTGACACCCTCCATCAGGAGGGTAAGACACAAAAAGAAATTTCTCAAAGAGCAAGCTGTTCACAGAGTGCAGTTTCAAAGCACATCCACAAAAAGTCTGTTGGAAGGGGGAAATGTGGCAGGAAACGCTGCACAACCAAGAGAGATGACCGCAGCCTTAACAGCATTGTGAAGAAGAGTCGCTTCCAGAATTTGGGGGAGCTTCAAAGACAGTGGACTGAAGCTGGAGTCCAGGTATCAAAAGTCACTGTTCACAGACGTGTCCGGGAAATGGGCTACAATAGCCGTATTCCCATGGTCAAGCCACTTCTGAACTCAAGACAACGGAAGAGGCGTCTGACTTGGGCTAAGGAAAGAAGCACTGGACAGTTGCACAGTGGTCCAAAGTCCTCTTTCAGACGAAAGCAAGTTTTGTATTTCATTTGGAAGTCAAGGCGCCAGAGTCTGGAGAAAGGCTGGAGAGGAGCAAAATCCAAGTTGCTTGAAATCCAGTGTGAAGTTCCCACAGTCAGCGATGGTTTGGGGAGCCATGTCAGCTGCTGGTGTTGGTCCACTGTGTTTCATCATAGCCCAGAGTAAATGCAGCTGTGTACCAAGAGATTTTAGAGCACTACATGCTTCCGTCTGCTGAAAAGCTCTATGGAGATGAGAATTCATTTTCCAGCATGATCTGGCACCTGCCCACAGTGCCAAAACCACCAGTAACTGGTGTACTGACCATGGCATTACTGTCCTCGATTGGCCTGCAATTCCCCTGACCTGAACCCCATAGAGAATATGTGGGGTATTGTGAAGAAGAAGCTGAAAGACACCAGACCCAACAATGCTAATGAGCTAAAGGCCGCTATTGAAGCATCCTGGGCATCCATAACACCTCAGCAATGCCACAGGCTGATTGCCTCCATGCCACGCCGCATTGATGCAGTAATCCGTGCAAAAGGATTCCCAACCAAGTACTGAGTGCATTAATGGACATTTTCAAATGTTTGATTGTGTTTTGCTGTTATAAATCTTTTTTTTTTACTTGGTCTGAGGAACTATTCTAATTTTTTGAAATAGGATTTTTGAGTTTTCTTAAGCTGTATGCCATAATCAGCAATATTAAATAATAAAAGGCTTGCAATATTTCAGTTGATTTGTAATGAATCCAGAATGTATGACATTTTTGTTTTTTTTAATTGCATTACAGAAAATAAAGAACTTTATCACAATATTCTAATTTTCTGAGACAGTCCTGTATAAAGGCCACACCCCTCTCTCTCTCTCTCTCTCTCTTAAAAGGGACAGAGATCTCATCTCACTCTGCATGACCCTAATATCATAACATGTGTGTTCTGGAGAATCACAGAACGGACGATCGTCCTTATTATTATGCCGTCTAAACCAAAATTTTATTTAAATTTGTTTGTTAAATTCGGCACCATGTAAGTTGCGCTGACAGGTCCACACACTGCTTCCCCACAGCGAGTCTCCCCCGCCCTCCCCACTTCATATCAAAAAGGTTGCCGACCCCGGGGCTAAAGTGACTTAATTTTTTTTATATTTTCTTGTCTTAAGTAAATATTGAAGCTTCTGCCGGAACGATGGATGTGGCCCAGCTGTGGCTGCAGTGAAAGGAGACTTGTGTAATTGTGTTATTTGGTGTTATGTATCAGGCAGGCTGTACTTGCGTGGTTTTCCTTCTCTCCTGTGTTTCTCTCTTCTCCCTGTCTTCTGCACAGCTAATCAGCAGCTGATCGGTATCTGCCTGTGCACCTGAGTCTGATGGCTGATTGGATCCTCTCACCCTCAGCTGGCCTATCAGCAGCCAGAGCCGACCATAAAGGAGGCACCCAGGAAGTCTTCTCTCTCTCACCCTGGGCCTGTTGTTGATGAGGAGCCTGTAATTGACTGCCTTGAGTAGAAAGTCATTCTATTTATTTTGTTCTGTCTGACCTTTGTTAATGTGTGTGTGTTGAGAGGTGGGGGAGTTAGGTAAGTCTGGGGTACCCTGTACATTTCTCATCACGTAGATAACTAATGTTAAGACGGAGCGGATTGTTGCCACTCCTGTATTTTGTTTTTTCCAGCTCGGAGTAGTTTAGTTAGTGAGGGTTTTTGTTTGAGTTTTGGTTTCAAAGGATAGATGTAGAGATAGGCCTGGTTTTGTTATGCTTGTTTCTTTTGTTTGGCACAATCTCCTTTGACTCCTCCTCCTCCTCCTCCTCACACGAAGAGTATTTCTGTTCAATTTATGTTCAGTTAGGGCTTAAGAAATAAACCTTTTGTCAACGTTTACTCTGACTCCCTCATAATTATTGGTTGTTGTGTGTTATTGTCTCCAGGTCCCCTAGACCTTAGTGGCGAGACGTAACATTTTCTTGTCTTAAGTAAATATTGAAGCTTCTGCCGGAACGATGGATGTGGCCCAGCTGTGGCTGCAGTGAAAGGAGACTTGTGTAATTGTGTTATTTGGTTTTCTTTATTCGTAATGGCATTCATTCTTGCTGCATTAGATACCTACAGTATCTGTGATAAGGAGTTTTGTTTTTAAAAATGGTCTTGCACCGTTTTACTTGAAAAATGCCATGCAGCCGGGTCAATATCACTATAGTAACTTTGGTGTCCCCATCAGAATCACTCAGTTATCATGAAAATGTAGCAGAATAATGAAACTCTGAGGACTTATTATAAAAGGCCAAACATTTTCACACATATCAGTACAATGATAAGTCTCTTGAAATGTGTTTCCTTCATTTTATACCTTATTTTTTCATTGGATGTACGTGATTTTGGCATGGCCCACACACTCTGCTAACTACAGTGTGTAGTTGTATGGTTAAATCATACTACATTTAAAAAAGAATTCACCCCGGTTTCCCTTCTGAATGGTACAGGGAAATGAAGGATCTACTGATCCCAACAATGAGGGATACCACGTGCTTCAGACAGGCATAGCCCCCCCCCCCCCCTCATGGGGGGGAAGCAGTAATCTCCCTGATACCGAAGGAAGGGAAAGACAAATGTGACTGTGGAAGCTATCGTCCAATAAGTGTGCTAAACCAGGACTATAAGATCTTTACCCACATTTTGGCAAAAAGACTCGAAGAAATCCTCCCTCAGATAATAAATCTAGATCAGACAGGATTTATCAAACAACGGCAAACTCAAGATAATATCCGCAGAACTCTACATATAGTTGAACATATATCCAAAAAAAAAAAAAAAGCCTTCTATCGAGTTAATTGGAAATTCCTATACCAAGTTCTTGTAAAGTTTGGCTTTCATAAGATCTTTATTAATACTGTTCAAGCACTGTACGGCAACCCTTATGCAAGAATAAAAAGAAACGGAGCCATATCAAATTCTTTCTACCTTGAGAGAGGGACACGACAGGGATGTCCAATTATCCCTCTGTTATTCGCAATTTATATCGAAGCTCTGAGTTTGGGGGTTACTCAAAATAACAATATTACCAGTGTGGAAGTATATGGTCAGAAACATAAATTATCATTATTTGCTGATGATATATTAATATACCTGTCAAACACAGATGAATCATTCTTGAGTTTACTGACTTTTTTGGATACTTATAGTTCTGTCTCAGGGTACAAACTTAATATAACAAAAACCCAAATACTGAGCTTTAATTACAAGCCAAGCCAACATATAAACTCACTCATTGATCTTAAATGGGATCTGAACCACTTAAAATATCTGGGAGTAAGCATCTCTAAAGATTCAGAGGAATTGTAAACACTACATTTCAACCCTCTAAATCAGAAAATAAAAGAAGACATAAATAGATGGAACTTGATCCCAGTGCTGAGCTTTGAATCTCGAATAGAATCAGTGAAAATGAACATCCTACCAAGACTCTTATACCTTTTCCAGAATCTACCAATTGAAATCATAGACATGCAGTTTAACGAATGGGATAAAACCATATCAAGGTACATCTGGCAAGGGCAGAAACCAAGGATTAGATTCTGTACTCTTCCACTAGCAAAAAACAAGGGAGGAGTCACGCTCCCCTGCTTGAAGGACTACTATATATCAGCCCAATTAAGAAGCTTGTTCTGCTGGTGCAAGCCAGACTACAGAGCTAGATGGAAAGAAATTGAGAATAATGTATCAGGAGTAGTACCAATCGAGGCAAGGTTAGGGGATAAAAGACATACGTACTGGAAAAAGATAACCGCTGGATAAACCTCTCCTTAAAATTATGGTTAAGGGTCCTTACCAGGAGTGACTTGCTGGAGGAAATGAAGATATTAAGATGGTGCTCACATGATCTTGATTTCCCCCCGAGCAAGCTGGATAAAACATTTAAAGATTGGGCCAAACATGGCCTTACTTCATATTGCACATTTTTCAGCAAAGGAACCATGTTTGATTTTCAAACACTAAAAAAACGATATGGATTGAATAACGGTGATGTCTACAGGTACGCCATTACTTAAATAGTTCCCTGTCAGACAGCCAGAAGGCCCTTGAAAACGCTTTAATAGTTTTCACCAGTGCATACACATCCGACACAGGGATGAAAGTAATCTCAAAACTTTACCAAGCTCTTCAAGATATTAAAAAGGAAAATACTTTCTATATAAAACACAAATGGGAAAACGAAACAAAAAAAACCATCCCTGACGAAGTCTGGACAAATTACTGTACTTTTCAATGGAAGATCTCGAGCTCAGGCACCTACAGAATGTTTAGTTGGAAGATGCTGAGCAGGTACTTTTTCAGCCCTGCTCAGTCATCACATCATCTAGGGCCCCCCAGCTGCTGGAGGAAATGTGGTTCTCAGTTAGCACATCACTACCATTTGTTTTGGGCTTGCCCTTTAATAGTAACTTTTTGGCAAAAGATCCATATTGAAATAATACTACAGGAAGAAATCCCTTTAAACTGGGACGAATTTCTATTTGGGCTCGTACATTCAATCCCCACAAACTCCAAGACAAAACAGTTATTTGGAATTCTTACTGTTGCAGCAAAAAAAGCAATAACTAGAAAATGGCTCAAAGCGGATATCCCTTCTCTTGACAACTGGTACGACAAAATCCATAAAATCTATGTTATGGAAAGAATCACCTTCTCAATGAGGCTTCAGGAAAACACATTTGAAGAAATATGGAAAAAGTGGAGAATTTACATATCCCAAAGACGACCATCCCTTGTTTGACTGTTTCTATACACCGATTGAATGTACAGTATATGTACAGAGGAAGACTAAATACATAGAAGGGTAATCACAGGACAAGACACAGCTGGGCAGGGGAGGCAGAAACACAAGGGCAACAGGTGAACACAATCAGACACACCAGGGAAACTAAAGACAGGAAGGCGAACATAGGAAGTAGGACCAGACAAGACACAAGGAGGAAAACATTTCAAAATAAAAAGGTGTAAAATGAAAACAACAATCCAAAACCATGACAGAACCCCCCCCCCCCCCCCCCCTTGTCGTAGAAGAGGGGAAGTAGAGAAGTGAGTGTGACAGTGCTCTCTGGCCAGAATTCTTGTTTGTTGCCAGGGGATCAATACTTATTTCCCACAGTTAAATGCAAATCAATTGTTATCTTTTATATGATTTTCTTTTTGATATTCTTACTGGCAAGGGATCCACTGTATGTAAGCAGAAACTCCAAAATATGTAGTAGTAAAACAAATGGGGAAACAATAGGGCTAAGGATAACAGCAACCAGAAACTTGTTCACCAGGAAACAAATTGTTTTTCTTATGTAAAAGGCATGACAATGTCGGTAAATGTACAGTGAATCTTGACTTCTTTGTTTGGAAATGAAAGTACAACCTCTTCCCAGAAGCTCTGGAGAATGTGACGCGTTGTGGCGCGTTCGCATGCTGATTGGCAGCACAAATAATATAAAAACCTTTCAAATTTCTGAAAGGTTTTTATATTATTTGACATTTCGCTATGACAGAGTGGACATGTTAAGCTTGACAACATCCAACTACACACATAATATGATTACAATTTCGAAATATAAGTTAAAAAAACGTACTTTGCAACTAGCCAATGTCTCAGCCTCCATTGAGGAAGGACAAAATGGTGGTAGTGATGTCACTGAAAACATCAGAGGGTTTTTTAATGACAGGGTGGACAGCAAATGTCAGGGACACATGCAAAATGTTCAATATTATTATGAAAATAGGATATGATCAAAATGACTCGTTTTATCACTTAACTCGTTATGGACAATAAAACAATATCATTTTTTTTTTTTAAATGTAGTATGATTTAACCACTTATTACACACACTGTAGTTAGCAGAGTAGTGTGTGGGACATGCCAAAATCACGTACATCCACTCCCCCCTCACCTGTGTCTTGTTGGTTTGATTAGTCTGGGTGTATTTAGGCTCTGTTTTTCCTGTTTGTTTGGGGAGATCCTTGTGGCTGCTGACTGTGTTCAGGGAGGACAGTCATATTGAGGCTGTGAATCATGTGCCCATGAGGAATAAATGCCCACACCGGGTTATATTTGAACTCTCTGCCTCTGCCTCCTTGCTTGGTCAGGCCGCTCAACGGTCAGCTTCACAATTTTATAAGATATAAAATGAAGGAAACAAACTTCAAGAGACTTATCATTGTACTGATATGTGTGAAAATGTTTGACCTTTTATAATAAGACCTCAGAGTTTCATTATTCTGCTACATTTTCATGATAACTGAGTGATTCTGAAGGGGACACCAAAGTGACTATAGTGATATTGACACGGCTGCATGGCATTTTTTTTTAAATGTACTGCAGCTTGTTCATGGATTTGAAACTCTTTTTTGTAAAGTAAAACATAAATCTGTATTGATTGATGCATTCAGACTTAAAATATTTCATCTTTTTCATACATTGGGAGTTTTATGTAGCTTTTTATATAATGTGTATTGTTCAAATTTCTATGACATTCATTAGTATGAAACCCATTCCCTATTATCCAAATATTACTGCTTCTTCACCTTTCTATTACATATTCAAGCAAGCGTTACAGTTGATTCCCACCACAATTACATTCTCTAGTTTAAATATATTATCTGTGAATCTTGTGCCAATCGATCTTATAGATGTTGAGATATTTGAATGGACCATGAATGTCCATATCAAATCCATCCAATAGTAACTAATAGATTAAAATGGTTGGCTGTCTACCAGCATGCTTTCAAGCAAGTATTGTTTTCACATTTTCAATCCACTGTTATGTAATGGCAATAATGTAAACGCTGTTGTTAATTTTATTTCTCTCTTGTTCTCTCTTCATGTGCAGGAAAAGAACATAACTTTAATAAGCCCAACAGAAACTGTCCCAGAATTTATCCAGCGTTTCATGACAGTGTGGGATAATAATGCAGGCATTAAAAGTGTGGGATAATAATGCAGGCATTAAAAGGGAGGGCAATGATTTGTTCGCCATACAAAGTTTAGTGCAAAGCTTAACCCCAGAGGCAGCTCGTGCCTACATGATAGCAACACCTGACTGGCAAATTAAAACCTGGCAAGCCACGATAGCCACAATGCGTGCCTTGCATAGGAGCCAGATATTTTTGCATCCTAGAAATGCTCAGAAGGTGCAACAATTGCCTCAAAATACACAGGCTTATCAGGGTGCAGATAACTCCCAGCAGTTTCAGGGACAGAACCACACACAGCAGTATCAAAATCATGGAAAATCACAGGGTTATCATGATAAGAATAGACAACAGAAGAACAAAAATCCAAAAAAGCCGTATCACGTTTGCGGTTCAATGGACCACTGGGCGGGACAGTGCGAAAAGAGATGGGGAGCGCAGCAGAATACACAATCCTTGCCTGCTTTACCCCAGCCACCCAGGCATCCTGCATTAATGCCCCCTCAACACTATGATAGACAGGCTCCACATGAGCAACACAGTCTGCAGTCTGTGGATTTAATAGGAGATAGGGCTGCCATAGACAAATAGGATCAGATTCACAACATTTCCCCATTCAAGCAGCAACAATTCGCCTTTCAAATAACCCGCGTGAAGATCCGATTATGCCCGTTGATTTTAGTGGAACAGCTGTAGATATTTTGATTGACAGCGGCGCTACATTGTCTGCAGTACGTACTAAGGAGAAAGTGTGTGAAGCAACTAATGATTTTGTTACAACAATGGGCGTTTATGGCATTCCGATGTCCGAGCCCATTTCAGAGAGTACTAATGTTTCAATCGAGGGGTCAAATGTGCAACACTCTTTCATTATTTCAGATGGAAGCCCGATTAATTTGATGGGCAGAGATTTACTTTGTAAATTACAGGCAACAATACATTGTACTCCGGATGGTTTGTTTTTGACAATTCCTGACAGTAAAGTCTATCAAGCTGTCCAATTCATTCAATCATCTCAGGACAACCTTTATTGTTGGTCCTTTCCAGATTTCAATATGATTTCTGTTTTCTCCACAACAGGGATTCAGAAAATTGCTAGCATTTCCCCTGTGTGTGCTTCCTTAATGTCTCTTATGCGGCCTGTGTTGAATTGTCACTGCACAGCTGCTTTTAACCCATCAGATGATTATGCGTTATCAGTAAGAGGTTTTTGCAACAGCTCAGATCAGTTGGAATGTGAGCAGTTTTTGGGACCACAAGGATGTGCGTTGCCTCTTAGGCTCACACCCCCACAGCAGGCTTTTCTGGCTAGAGACATTATCCCTCACGTCACATTAGCTGTCACTCCAGGCAGTAGTCCTAAGGAAGTGGGGGCTATGACAGCCCACTGCCATGCTCAGTTGGAAGCAGCAATGGTCTCTGACCCCCACACCACACCTAATGTAATTAGCCTTGCAGAAGAGCATTACATGCTGCGTCTCACTGACCACATTTCCCTCCCCCAAAGCACGTTCCTTCACTTACAGCCACCCCCACCCACAGAATTTGGCCCCCCTTCGGACTTTGCCGACATTCCACCCAGTTTGTGGGCCAAACACAAGAACCATGTGGGCTTTGTTAGTTCAGCTCCCCCCCACAGAGTGACACTTAAAAGCAATGCCAGATTGCCTGCTATCAGACAGTACAATTTACCCCATAGAGCCATTTTGGGAATTGAAGGAGTCATCCAATCTCTGCTTGATCAGGGTGTATTAATTTATACAAAAAGTCCCTGTAATACGCCAATTTTGCCCATACCCAAACACAACCGCCCTGATGAATGGCCTTTTGTCCAAGATTTGCAAGCTATTAATGCCATTGTCATCCCAACAGCTGCCATAGTGCCTGACACTAATTCGATCCTTGCTTCTCTACCCCCAGATTCCAAGTATTACACAGTCATTGATCTCTGTTCAGCGTTTTTCTCTTTTCCTTTGCATCCAGAAAGCCAGTATCTGTTTGCATTTACTTTTAAAGGTAAACAAATCACATACACGCGCCTCCCACAGGGCTATGTTGAGTCGCCTACTGTGTACGCAGCAGCTGTTAAAAGAGATCTGGACACTCTGATCCTGACAGGAGGAAGCACCCTACTTCAGTATGCAGATGAACTGTTGATTGCATCCCCTAACAGAGACGCCTGTCGCATCGATTCCATGCTGCTCATGAAAAGACTTTCTGAATGCGGACACAGAGCATCCCTGGCCAAGTTGCAATACTGCCAGACTGAGGTCACGTATTTGGGTCACATTCTGAGAGATGGACACCGCCTCCTCTCACCTGCGAGAATCTGTCTTTTGAACAAAGTGCCACCACCACGTACAAAGAAGGAGATGCTTTCCTTCTTGGGCATGGCAAACTACTGCAGACATTGGATATACGAGTACGCTGCTATGGACTCCGTCCTGCGTGCTGCCACTCTGCAGGCCGCACCTAACATTGTTCACTGGTCTGAGGACATGCACACAGCTTTTCAGGACTTAAAGCGAGCCCTCACATCGGCTCCGGCCCTGGGTCTCCCTGATTACCATCAACCTTTTCATCTACACGTCCATGAGAACTTGGGCTTTGCAACCGGCATCTTGGTACAAAAGCATGGATCTAATTTCCGGCCTGTTGCATACTATTCGTCTCGACTTTCCCCTGTGGTACTTGGTATGCCTTCATGCCTGCGAGCAGTAGCCGCAGTTGCAATTGTTATTAAACAATCCTCTTCTATTGTACTGGCCAGTGACTGTGTAGTACATGTCCCACATGCAGTTTTACATATTCTGAACACCTCTGCTACTCAGCATATGACAGCAGCAAGGCGATCTGGTTATGAAGCAGTAATTCTTTCAAGCCCACACATCACTCTTAAACGCTCCCCCCCCCTAAACCCAGCTACGCTGGTGCCAATTCCAGATTTTGAAATAACACATGACTGCGTCACAACGATTGACATGTCTTCTTCCCCCAGAACTGATATGTTGCAAACTCCTATCCCTAATTCAGATATGATGTCTGACACAGTTCATTTAGCAGGCTATGCTGTTGTGAACGACTGGGAGGTCTTAGAAAGCCGGGCCTTGCCAAATGGTACGTCGTCTCAGGCTATAGAGTTGCATGCTCTGCTGAGGGCGTGTATTTTGGCTAAAGGAAAAGTTGCAACCATTTTCACAGACTCCAGGTTTGCATTTGGTGTGTGCCATGATTTTGGTGTCTTGTGGAAGATGCGCGGTTTCTTAACATCGGCTGGTAAGCCTATTCAACATCATGCGTTGGTAGCTCAGTTATTAGACACTATCCTGCTCCCTGCACAGCTAGCAGTAGTGAAATGTGCTGCTCACACAAATTCTGATGATCCTATTTCGCGTGGAAATACGTTATCCGACACCGCGGCTAAACAAGCAGCAGTTTCATGTTCTTCTATGGTGCTCCAATGCCCCCTGACACAACCCACATAACCGATTTCTTTGCCTTCCTTTAATGATGTCGCGGTAATGCAAGCCCGCGCTGATGTTAGGGAGAAAGATTTATGGCTAAGACGAGGTTGTACACTTGACGCTGAGTCCAGCTTGTGGCTCCACCCAGACGGCCGGATGGTTTGTCCCTGTTCGTTCCTCCATGTTTTGGCACATGTTGCACATGGCAAATCACATGTAGGAAAAGGAGGGATGAATGGGATTATAAAGTCACAATGGTTTGCTCCAGGCATCACACTAGCTACACAGACCCTTGTAGATAGATGCATGATATGCCAGCAAACAAGAAGAAGAAGTGGTCTGGTTCAGCATGAACATCTACCGCCCCCCTTCAGGGCCCTTTGTAAATATGCAAATTGACTTTTCGCATATGCCACCATGCCAAGGATTCAAATATATTTTGGTAATAGTGTGCCAGTTCTCCAAATGGATAGAGGCCTACCCTACCAGAAAAGAAGACGCTAGAACAGTTGTAAAGTGTCTTCTCAAAGATGTTATCCCTAGATTTGGTGTTCCAGCAGGGATTAACAGTGACAGAGGTCCAGCATTCATTTCTAAGATAACCCAGAGTCTAGCTACAGTGTTAGGGTTTAAATGGCAATTGCATGTTCCCTATCACCCACAGAGCTCAGGCCAGGTTGAGAGAATGAACTTGACTATAAAAGAGAAACTCACTAAAACAATGTTGACCACAGGACTAAAATGGGTAGACGCGCTGCCGCTAGTTCTGTGCTCCATCAGAAGCGCACCAAATGCAACGACAGGGCTTAGCCCACACGAAGTATTGATGGGAAGGGTAATTTTCTTAGGGTCTAGCCCCCCCAGTAGCAGCCCACACACTCACCCTTTTGTGGACAGAGGATTACATGACTAACTATGTCAAATATCTAACTGACATGTTGAGAAAGTTTCACAGGCAGGTGGCTGACAGGCTCCCTCAGCCGGGAGAAGAGCCCACCCACCCTTTTAAGATTGGTGATAATGTACTAATCAAATCTCTTGAAAAAGATGCCCTGTCTCACAGGTGGAAAGGTCCTTTCCAGGTGTTGATAGTGACCAGAACCGCCCTAAGAGTCCAAGGCAGAGCGGAGTGGATCCACGCTTCCAGATGTCGTCTCTCCCCTCTACCGGATGCTGGCGTGTGAAGGCAGTCATCATCATCGTCATCCTGGGTTTGCTGTACCTGGCCAAGAACGCCCTACTAGATGAAGCTGTGGAAATCTCAACGACAGGTGGCGAGGGCTCTCGCCCCTCTGAGAGAGAAGATAAGGTGCTCTTATCCAAGAGCGCAGATGACTTGACTACTCAGGGTCCAGACCCTGAGGGCAAAACAACACCAACGGGCAAATCAGTGCCTAGCGACAAGGACAGGTTGTATCCAAACACCACACAGACATTCAGTATGGTGCGAGAGAGACAGAGAGAGAGAGAAGGAGGAAGAGTAAAGAGGATTGTCGACATCACTTGTGAAATAGAGACTATTTCTTTTAACTGTTCAACTTCAATATGTAACCCATCTAACTGTATTATTGTGTTTGCTGTGTCTTCAATCAAGGGTGATGATTACTTGACATGGGGAATGTATCCAAAAGACCAGTACCAGTGGTTTGGGAGAACATCGGAGGTGGTAAGAATAGCTCTCAACACCATTGCCAACATGCCCTCAGAATTGTGGTGTACCACTATGGAACAATTAAGGAAACTGATAATGAATGAGGTACAATGCACAGCGAGGAAACCAGATTATAAAGCCCCCAATTCAGGTGTCACTGCATGCACATATACTGGACCAGATAGCAAAATGGATTTTCTATCCACTCCACTTAAACAAACAGGAGGTGATGTAGATTCTTCAAAAAAGGCCTTAATCACTCCACTTAAACGAGCTAAAACTAATTCTGCAGTAAGTTTAATGATAGACTACGCACATGAACGTAATGTTAGCAACTGTTGGCTGTGCCAAAATATGCCAGAATCCATGCATTCTCCAATGTTTAGCCCAATTCCGTTCACGAAAGCTAATTATGATTTAATAAGCTGGAATTACATTGCATCCAGAATTAGCGATGAAGCTGAGGATTGCTTTACTCCATCCTACCCCTTAGACTCGGAGCAACCTGTACAGTACAAGGGTTTAGTCTCTCTCATTGTTGATACAGTAAATGAAAATTACCTGCCTGACGGCTTCAAACGGTTGATGTTTTTAAAACTAATATACGTGAAGAAATATGTTAACTTAGCTTTTGAATACAGATTCCAGTTAGCTCTAGCCCAGACTAACTGTTCAGTTAACCTTACAAGTCCAACATGTACAATGCAACCACACACACCATCTTTGTTGGTTGAAGCTTTGGTAACAGTTGTGCCCTAGTTTGGCTCCAGAACAGTGGACTCCATTAAAGTTAAAATACATGACTGTACACAGCCAATCCCCTTAGGCAAGCCCCTAACACGAGATTGCTCAGTTTATGTACCACCAATTACTGTACATGAATGGAAGAATGTGTCTATCTGTTTCCAGAATGAAGCAGGATCTCATACTTCTCCAGATGTGGGACACAGCGACTGCAATACCATAGTGAGGGTAAAATTAGCCAGAATTCCCCTCCCACAGAGAGTTTACTTAGTTTGTGGAGACCGCGCTTATGGCTGTGTACCCTTTGACATTTTTTATGGCACCTGTTATCTAGCCTATCTAATCCCTTTAATCCGTAAAGTAGAGGCTAATGAGATTGCAGCGATACTTCCCTCTTTACATCGGAATAGCAGATCAATTACAGAAGGACAACAGATAGCGAGCCTATTTTTGCCTTGGTACGGTATTTATGTTACTCAGCAGGACATTGTGGCACTATCCAAAGTAGTAGAACACCATCTAAATGTATCTAACACAGCGATGTTAGTTGAACACAAAGAATTGCAGGAAGTTAGGACAGTAGCACTACAGAATCGCATGGCGCTGGATCTCCTCCTCGCCGCCCAGGGAGGCACATGTAAGGTGATTGGATCTGAGTGTTGTTCTTTCATCTCTGATGCTACACCTGAAGTTATGGATATGGCTCATGATACTGCTAGGGGATTAAAAGAATTGCATGAAACTCATGGGTTTACATTTGGGGATTTAAGTGGAACCATTGGATCCTGGGGAGCGGGGTTGGTTAAATTTGTTGTTACTGTTTCAGTGTTTATCTTGGTTGTGCTAATCCTAGTGATCTGTTTGATAACTGTAGTTAAATTAGCCATATGCAGGGTTGCCAAGACCGCCCTCCAGGCCCCACAGAGGCTAGTGGGGTATTCAACTGCAGATGAAATAATATTGATGTACAACAAGGAATTGCGAGATCCATGGGTCCCCATCGCGGTTTCTGCGCCATGGGTACCCCCGTCCAGTGATTAATAAATTGATTACAGTTGACTTTCAGAATAAAGAACAGATGTTTTGATTTTTCCTTTTCAGGTTGTTATACAATAAATATCTGATTTTTCCTTTTCAGATTTTGAACAAATGTATTTGAATGAAATGTATGTACTACTAAAGTGCCTTACTCTTGAATAAAGCTTAGTAAAGTAAACGTAAAATAATGTTAAAGATTGAGGACATTGAACCTTTACAGATTACAGATTGACCGATTCATCACTGAGAATTTTAGCTGGATCTCTCATGATTCAGATTTTATACCTCATTTGGATTTCGTATAATCCTAAATTCTAATTGTGCTTTAATAAGTAATTGCCTTGAAGTAAATCTTTGAGATGTAAGCTGACTTTGAATTTGTGTTTGAGGAATGAGATTAACTGAGTGATAAATGATAAAAGATCTTATTTTTTAAACATATATTTTGCTGTTATATTTTTGTATTACATGTGTGTTTATTATTGTGCTTTTGATAAATGATATCAGACACGGAGGAGAGATGATTTTTTGTTATGATTGACTGCGTTCAATCAAGGTAATTGAAATGTTTCAATTCTGCTTACTTTTTGATGTGATTAATGTGTGTGATCCCAGACTCTGAAGGCGTTTATTGATTTGTGTATTGACTGAAATATTCTTAGACTAGTGTTAATTGATTATCATAAATTGATAAAAAGGAGGGGCTGTTAGAGAATATTTTAATCCTGTCTGTTCCCATGTATCGAATTGGGAATTTATCTGCGAACTTCTGTTTCTAATTAAAGTGTTGTTCCCTCAATCCGTGAAATATGATCATGCCATTCTCAGGGTCAACTCAGACGTCAGATGCCTTGCTCTGTGGAGTAAGGGGGAGCATCCTGTCCTGGCTAAGGTCTTTGTTCAGTTTGTTGCATCTGTTATTAATTAGCAGAGAAAGGGCACGTAAGTTTGGGATCCGCCTTTGGTCAATATATATTGTGTAATTATTCTATGGACTCCACCGAGTGCTGCTCGGTGGAAGACTGTTCACGTGTGAAACTGAGTGTGCCCTCTCCGGCCGATACTTCAATAAATCTCCGTGTTTGATGAAAGTTCTCCGTCTCCATTCTTCAACATTGGCTCTGCAGTGTATCCCAGAAGATTATTCTTCACACTCTCTGGCCAGAATTCTTGTTTGTTGCCAGGGGATCAATACTTATTTCCCACAGTTAAATGCAAATCAATTGTTATCTTTTATATGATTTTATTTTTGATATTCTTACTTTCACTGTTAAAATAAACCTACCATTAAAACTATAGACTGTTCATTTCTTTGTAAGTGGGTAAACTTACAAAATTGGCAAGGGATCAAATCATTATTTCCTCCACTGTATGTAAGCAGAAACTCCAAAATATGTAGTAGTAAAACAAATGGGGAAACAATAGGGCTAAGGTCAACAGCAACCAGAAACTTGTTCACCAGGAAACAAATGGTTTTTCTTATGAAATAGGCATGACAATGTCGGTAAATGTACAGTGAATCTTGACTTCTTTGTTTGGAAATGAAAGTACAACCTCTTCCCAGAAGCTCTGGAGAATGTGGCGCGTTCGCATGCTGATTGGCAGCACATACATGTAAGAATGGACAAATAAGAGCTGTAGTTCCCAACCTAGGCTCAACAAAGTTGTATGGGGGGCTGGGTCAATATCACCATACGGTGCATTTGAGACTGCCCCATTTCCAAAAAAAAAAATCTGAGATTTTCCATTGAATTTCATATTTATTGTATTAAGTATACGTTATGCTGTTAGAAATGGATGTTGGTCAAGCTCCCACACTTTTTATAAATGAACTGCAAGTACATGCAAACAGCAAAATGTATCCATCCTGTCATGGACAGAGTTCAAATATGTAATACATTGTAATTACATAGTGATTATAAAATGTACATTGTCAGAAAGCTATAGTCCCTTTCTCAACAATATCTTTCAGTTAATGGAAAAAGTATTTGGATAATATGTAATAATGTCCCTGTCATGGAAGCCTTGCTGACAGGGTGGACAATGACAGGGTGGACATTTTTGGCTAATATTAGCATTTAATGAGAACATGGTGGACCTTCAGTTAGCAACATGATTCAGTTTGCAAGGTGACTGTGTACTGTTTAACAAATATATTTCCAATTTCTGAAAGGTTTTTATATTATTTGACATTTCACTATGACAGAGTGGACATGTTAAGCTTGACAACATCCAACTACACACATAATATGATTACAATTTCGAAATATAAGTTAAAAAACTAGCCAATGTCTCAGCCTCCATTGAGGAAGGACAAAATGGTGGTAGTGATGTCAC
The DNA here is from genome assembly GCA_902827135.1 of Harpagifer antarcticus. Classification (NCBI taxonomy): domain Eukaryota; kingdom Metazoa; phylum Chordata; class Actinopteri; order Perciformes; family Harpagiferidae; genus Harpagifer; species Harpagifer antarcticus. Next base: position 6,440,569 of record CADEHL010000508.1, read on the forward strand.
TGAAAACATCAGAGGGTTTTTTAATGACAGGGTGGACAGCAAATGTCAGGGACACATGCAAAATGTTCAATATTATTAGGAAAATAGGATATGATCAAAATGACTCATTTTATCACTTAACTCGTTATGGACAATAAAACCATATAATTTTTTTTTAAAATGTAGTATGATTTAACCATTTATTACACACACTGTAGTTAGCAGAGTAGTGTGTGGGACATGCCAAAATCACGTACATCCACTCCCCCCTCACCTGTGTCTTGTTGGTTTGATTAGTCTGGGTGTATTTAGGCTCTGTTTTTCCTGTTTGTTTGGGGAGATCCTTGTGGCTGCTGACTGTGTTCAGGGAGGACAGTCATATTGAGGCTGTGAATAATGTGCCCATGAGGAATAAATGCCCACACCGGGTTATATTTGAACTCTCTGCCTCTGCCTTCTTGCTTGGTCGGGCCGCTCAACGGTCAGCTTCACAATTTTATAAGATATAAAATGAAGGAAACACACTTCAAGAGACTTATCATTGTACTGATATGTGTGAAAATGTTTGGCCTTATATAATAAGACCTCAGAGTTTCATTATTCTGCTACATTTTCATGATAACTGAGTGATTCTGAAGGGGACACCAAAGTGACTATAGTGATATTGACACGGCTGCATGGCATTTTTTTTTAAAATGTACTGCAGCTTGTTCATGGATTTGAAACTTTTTTTTGTAAAGTAAAACATAAATCTGTATTGATTGATGCATTCAGACTTAAAATATTTCATCTTTTTCATACATTGGGAGTTTTATGTAGCTTTTTATATAATGTGTATTGTTCAAATTTCTATGACATTCATTAGTATGAAACCCATTCCCTATTATCCAAATATTACTGCTTCTTCACCTTTCTATTACATATTCAAGCAAGCGTTACAGTTGATTCCCACCACAATTACCTTCTCTAGTTTAAATATATTATCTGTGAATCTTGTGCCAATCGATCTTATAGATGTTGAGATATTTGAATGGACCATGAATGTCCATATCAAATCCATCCAATAGTAACTAATAGATTAAAATGGTTGGCTGTCTACCAGCATGCTTTCAAGCAAGTATTGTTTTCACATTTTCAATCCACTGTTATGTAATGGCAATAATGTAAACGCTGTTGTTAATTTTATTTCTCTCTTGTTCTCTCTTCATGTGCAAGAAAAGAACATAACTTTTTGAAGCGGAAAACAACAACTTTGGTACTACCTACGACTTCAACTCTGTCATGTACTACGGAAAGTGAGTGTTTGTGTGAGTGTATGTCAGTCAATGTCAGTCAACATTAGTCAACATTATTTGTGAGTCAGAAGCAAGTGTTTGTGTGCTTGGGTTGTGTGTGCAGCACTGTTTGCCAAACATGTTGTCTTCTTTTGATCCTCAAGATACGCCTTCAGCAAGAATGGGCAACCAACCATCCTCGCCAAGAGAAATCCGAGTCTTAACTCTGGGAATGCTCGTACGATGAGCAATATTGACATCGCTCTTGTCAACAAGCTTTACCAATGTTAATGTAAGTGGGAACATAATTCTATATTCTCCAATACTCGAAAACCTAAACATAGCGGATACATTCAACTACTAATATTAGCTGTAACAGCAGAACTAGAAAAACATAGGGTCGAAATATTGTTTATCTGAATCTCATTGTTTTTTTCCTCACCAGAAACGGAAGGAAAGGGTCGGCCTCCAGATACTTCAACTCCTGGCTTTTCATGATTCATTCAAAGGTCCAGATCTGTTGTTTATCACTGGCTAGCTTTCTGCTGAGGCCAATCAATCTAGATGGCTCAGCCTTTCTTTCTGGTGGTGGCGAAGTCGATAGGGACTTGGCTTGGCAACTGGAAGGTCACCAGTTCAAGTCCCGGCAAGACCAAGTGCTACCGAGGTGTCCCTGAGCAAGGCACCGTTCCCCACACTGCTCCCCGGGTGCCGTTCAGAATAATAATAATAATAATAATAATAATAATGCATTACATTTTTTTTTTTTATTAGAGCGCTTTTACAAGTACACATTACACATATGAGACATGTAAGAGTCATTACTGCGGACATTACCCACAGGAGCAAATGCGGGCAAAGTGTCTTTCCCAAGGACACAACGGCCTGATGGCAGCACACTGCTCCTAACACTAGGATGGGTCAAATGCAGAGAAACAATTTCCCCACGAGGGATTAATAAAAGTCCATCTTAAATAATTAGTTATTGAGGTTTAAATCATTTAGTCACTATATTGATTTTAAAATATACTCTTTATGATATGGTTATTATGGTTTTATACTTAGTGGGCCAAAGACACATTCAATTGTTACTGATGTGTCTAGGAGAAGAAAAATGAAAACAATTTAAACAATCAATTTATCATAGAAACAATGACAGAAAACACATTGATGTAATGTAATTGCTGATTGATACTGATGATTTCAATGACTTTGTATTATTCTTTGAACTGAAGTTATTCATTTGTTGATTAAAGTTTCTGGGGAAAAAACTTGACTTCGTATTTCTTTAAATTAGAAAAAAGGCTGCAATTAATCTCACATTGAGTCCGCAACTATGATTTAAATGCACAGTGTTTTTGTGGGTTTCATCATACTAAGTGCAGAAAAAATGCCATTTGTTTAAACAGTGGTGACTGGTCATTAGGGACAGGTGGCACAGCCCCACCTAGTGTCAGCAGAAAGTATTACAATAATGATTACAACAAAATGAAAAAAATATATAAAATATATTTTAAGATCATGTTTAATCATCTGATTTGTCTGTACATTGCTGTTTTAGTATGTGTTCTTCTAATTAGTGTCTACAGTGTGTGCCTATTGAGCTGCCACGATCCTGCCCCTCCCTCTCACTGTCTAAGTCAGGGGTCTGCAACCTTTTCGACCAAAAGAGCCATTTTGCTCCTTTTTCCAAAAAAAGTTTTTGTCTGGAGACGCAAAACATATTTCATAGCTTGATAGCTTATAAAGTTGTATTTATTGTTATATCAGACAAAAATTACAGTTTTTTTGCATTTATTAGGCTATTTATTACATTATATAAAACTGTTAACCTCTAATAAGAAACAAAGAACTCCTATAAGGAGAAGTAAAAATAATACACAGGCCTACTTTAAAATAAATTAAAGCACTTGGGGAGTCCTCTGCACATATAATTAAAATGGGCCCACTTTGAAATAAATAAAACATATAGCTGCACCCTAAACTTTGAACACTTTAAATATATTAACATTTTAAACTGTATACCCCGTTTATCTAGGACCTTTTTGTTTTGTTTTATGTATACATGTCACACTGTGGGAAACGATATTTCGATATTTCTGGATGTATAACACATGTAGAATTGTTTACAATAAAGCTGACTTTGACTTCCGCGTGCTTGCATATTTTAAAAAAGCTTTTCATTTTAGCCACACTGAATTTAACTAGAAGTCATGGCTGTGTCAATTACCAGTCTGATATCGTTTTACAAAGATGACAAGAAGAGTGTAGATAGAGGAGAGAACCACTACAAGTCAGGACACGTAAAACAGTGCAGCCTAGATGAAGGTGTGCTTACCGGTGTTGTCAGGGCTAGCATGAGGGACAAGGTTTATAGAGTGTCGGTGAGTAGTGATAGCAAGAGTACCATTAACCTAGAGTTCATTTATTCACATTAATTCCCATCAACAAATCCATTTTATGTGTCACATGAAATCTTTATTAGGCAAGGCAAGTTTATTTATATAGCACTTTTCAACACAAGGCAATTCAAAGTGCTTTACAAAAAATGAAAGACATTAAGAAAATGGCATTTAAAATTAGTCATTAAAAAGAAAAGCGAATAAAATAAACATTAAAAGAAAAAATACATGGATAAAAGTTACAGTGCAGTCTAAGATATGAATAGTTCAATTAAAAGCAGCGACAAAAAGAAAAGACTTCAGCCTGGATTTAAAAGTAGTAAGAGTTGTAGCGGACCTGCAGGTTTCTGGGAGTTGGTTCCAGATATTTGGAGCATAATAACTGAACGCTGCTTCTCCATGTTTAGTTCTGACTCTGGGGACAGAAAGCTGACCAGTCCCTGAAGACCTGAGAGATCTGGATGGTTCATAATTTAGCAGTAGGTCAGAAATGTATTTTGGGCCTAAACCATTCCGTGCTTTATAAACCAGCAGTATTTTGAAATCTATTCTTTGACACACAGGAAGCCAGTGTAAAGACTTCAGAACAGGAGTGATGTGATCCACTTTCTTAGTGTTAGTGAGGACTCGAGCAGCAGCGTTCTGAATCAGCTGCAGCTTTCTAATAGATTTTTTAGTGAGACCTGTGAAGACACCATTGCAGTAGTCCAGTCTACTGAAGATAAAAGCATGGACAAGTTTTTTCCAAATCCTGCTGTGACATTAGTTTTTAATCCTAGATATGTTCTTTAGGTGATAGTAGGCTGATTTAGTAACTATTTTAATGTGACTGTTGAAACTCAGGTCAGAGTCCATGACTATACCTAGATTTCTGGCTCTCTGTTGTTTTGAACATTGCAGGCTGAAGCTCAGCGCTAACTTGTATACGTTCTGCCTTGGCTCCAAAAACCATTACCTCAGTGTTATCTTTGTTTAATTGGAGAAAGTTCTGACACATCCAGTCATTGATTTGTTCAATGCACTTACTCAGTGTTTGAATTGGAGCATAGTCTCCTGGTGAAATGTTTACGTAAATGTGTGTGTCATCTGCATAGCTATGGTAACTTATTTTGTTGTTCTTCATTATCGTCCCCAGCTGACCCAGAAAGCCACCCAGGTTCTGGTCCAGGCTCTCGTCACCTCACGCCTAGACTACTGCAACTCCCTCCTGGCTGGTCTACCTGCATGTGCCATCCGACCTCTGCAGCTCATCCAGAATGCAGCGGCTCATCTGGTCTTCAACCTTCCAACATTTTCCCACACCACTCCGCTCCTCCGCTCCCTTCACTGGCTCCCGGTAACTGCTAGAATCCACTTCAAGACACTGGTACTTGCATACCATGCTGCGAATGGATCTGGCCCTTCCTACATCCAGGACATGGTTAAACTGTACACCCCAGCGCGTGCACTCCGCTCTGCATCAGCCAAACGACTCGCTGCACCATCGCTGCGAGGGGGACCCAAGTTCCCATCAGCAAAAACACGTGGGTTTGCTATCCTGGCTCCAAAATGGTGGAATGAGCTCCCCATTGACATCAGGACAGCAGAAAGCCTGCACATCTTCTGGCGCAGACTGAAAACTCATCTCTTTCGACTCCACTTCGAGCGATAGAATTACTAACAAGGCACTTATATACTAATAAAGGACTGGCTTATCTATAGCCAGTTGAGTAGCACTTGAAATGTTTGGCTCCATGATACCTGATGTACTTATTTGATTCTGTTTTCTTCAGGGTTGTGTCTTCCTGGTCGTATGTACTTATTGTAAGTCGCTTTGGATAAAAGCGTCAGCTAAATGCAATGTAATGTAATGTAATCTGAGCCAGTGGTAGCATGTAGACGTTAAAGAGAAGAGGCCCCAAGATTACAAATATTACACACCAGAAAACACAGAAATATCCATGAAATAAACATACAGTAGGCTATAAACAATTAAAGGGATAATTGGGAAGGCATTACAAATGTAAATATATTTTAAATAAAACAATCCCACCACCACAGGTATCTACAGGAGAAGAGGGAATTCTCTCCACAAAATGTGAATGCCCATGTGGAGAATGGAAATGCAGTCATGCGGCTGCATTAGCCATCTTTGCCATCCACAATTTCAGCTGCACTGACACCCCCTGTCAGTGGAAGAAGCCAAAGTAAGCTAAACGTACACATTCAGTGGAGGAGCTATTTCCTCCAACCAATAACTCATTCAACCCGCTGACAAGAGAGCCCACCTCCGAATATCGTGACAGACTCGGGGGCAGGTTCTCAGGAATTTCTTGACTTCTCTCCCCAGAGCCAGAAGAGGAACACTACAGCTTGGAAACACTTACTGTTCCTGAAATTCTCAAATCTGTTGGGCATCAGGGACCTTGAGGCAATTGTGCCAAGCATGGCATTGTCTGAGGAGCAACAGAGGGCAATTCAGGTGGCTACCACTGGTCAGCGAACCAACCCAAACTGGCATTTGTTCAGGAAAGAAAGGTTGACTGCCAGAAACTTTGGAGCTGTCCTGAGGTCAAAGCCTGTGACTGCTTCCCTTAGTGCCAGGGTGCTAGGGCAACAACAGGCCCTTGATGGTGTTTTGTCTGTACAGTGGGGGACTATGAATGAATGTGAGGGTGTCAGGGCATTCACCACTGCAACCCAGATGCAGGTCCATGAGTCAGGTTTGTGGCTCTCCCAATCAGGAGTGTTGGGGGCATCTCCAGATGGTCTGGTAGGGTCTTCCGCTGTGCTGGAGGTAAAGTGTCCCTACGGAGCCAGGGAAATGACAATTAGTGAAGCATTGCAAATCAAGAAACATCCAGCCTGCGTGAGAAAACATCCTTACTGGCACCAAGTGCAAGGTCAGCTTCACCAGAAGAAGAAATTAAAAAATTGTGAATCGTTTTTAATTTACATTTACTCGCCTTTGCAATGTTGTGGTTGTTAGGCTTCCTGTCAGCTCGTCTGTTGGGAAGATATAAAATATTAGTGTCATGGAACTCACACTTAAGAGCATTAAGACATACAGTACATAGGCTAAAACAAAACATCTAAAGATATAACCTTGCACTTTGTCTCGTGAACATTTTCACTATTTTGACATTTTTATAGATGAAAATTGAACTAAAGAAATAAATGGTAGATTAATCCATATTGAAAATAGGTGTCAGCTGCTACACTAATTATAATAGTTATATTTCTTAATTCCGGAGGAAGCCCGGGGTCCCTTTCTGGAGCCAGGCCCAGAAGGAGGACTCGTCGGCGAGCGTCTGGTGGCCGGGCTTGCCACGGAGCCCGGCCGGGTCCAGCCCGAAAAGGCAACGTGGGCAACACCTCCACTTCTCCGTCCCACGGGCCCACCACCTACGGGAAACAGCGATGTGGTCGGGTACGCTGCCAGAAGGGTGGCAGTGAAAGCGGAGGGTCTCGACGGACCAGACCCGGGCGACAGAAGCTGGCTTTGGGGACGTTGAACGTCACCTCTCTGGGGGGGAAGGAGCCGGAGCTTGTGCGGGAGGTGGAGCGTTACCAGTTGGATCTGGTTGGGCTCACCTCTACGCACAGCGTCGGCTCTGGAACCTTACTTCTGGATAGGGGTTGGACTCTATTCTTCTCCGGAGTTGCTCAAGCTGTGAGGCGCCGGGCGGGTGTGGGGATACTCACAAGTCCCCGGTTGGGTGCTTCGTTGTTGGAGTTTACCCCAGTGGACGAGAGGGTCACCTCCCTACGCCTGCGGCTGTTGTGTGTGCTTATGCACCAAACAGCAGTTCAGAGTATACGGCCTTCTTGGAGACCCTGGAAAGAGTCCTGTATGGGGCTCCTAAAGGGGACTCTTTAGTCCTTGCTGGGAGACTTCAACGCACATGTGGGCAATGATGGAGACACTTGGAGGGGCGTGATTGGGAGGAACGGCCCCCCTGATCTGAACCGGAGTGGTGGTTTGTTACTGGACTTCTGTGCTAGTCATGGATTGGCCATAACAAACACCATGTTCGAACATAAGGATGCTCATAAGTGTACGTGGTACCAGAGCACCCTAGGCAGAAGGTCCATGATCGATTTTGTTATCGTATCATCGGACCTGAGGCCGTATGTTTTGGACACTCGGGTAAAGAGGGGGGCGGAGTTGTCAACTGATCACCATCTGGTGGTGAGTTGGGTCGAGTGGCGGGGGAAGCCTCTGAATAGACCTGGTAAGCCCAAACGTGTAGTTCGGGTGAACTGGGAACGTCTGAAGGAGGCCCAAGTTCAGGAGGCCTTCAACTCACACCTCCGGCGGAGCTTTTCAGGCGTTCCTGTGGAGGTTGGGGACATTGAACCAGAGTGGTCGGTGTTCAAAGCCTCTATTGCCGAAGCCCCGGCGGGGAGCTGTGGTCTCAAGGTCCTAGGTGCCTCAAGGGGCGGTAACCCTCGAACCTCCTGGTGGACACCGGTGGTCAGGGAAGCCGTCCGACTGAAGAAGGAGGCCTTCAGGAATTTGTTATCCCGGGGGACTCCCGAGGCAGTTGCAAGGTACCGACAGGCCCGAAGGGCAGCAGCCTCATCCGTGGCCGAGGCAAAGCAGCGGGTGTGGGAGAAGTTCGGAGAAGACATGGAGAAGGACTTTTGGGCGGCACCAAAGTTGTTCTGGAAAACTGTCCGACACCTCAGGAGGGGGAAGCAAGGAACCATCCAAGCTGTGTACAGTAAGGATGGGACGTTTTTGACCTCAACTGATGGAGTGTTAGGGCGTTGGAAGGAACACTTTGAGGAACTCCTGAACCCGACAACTCCGCCCTCTATGTTAGAGGCAGAGCTGGAGTATGACGGGGGATCAACACCAATCTCCCGGGGGGAGGTCACTGAGGTTGTCAAACAACTCCACAGTGGCAAAGCCCCGGGGGTGGATGAGATCCGCCCAGAAATGCTGAAGGCTCTGGGTGTTGAGGGACTGTCATGGTTGACACGTCTCATCAACATTGCGTGGAAGTCGGAAACAGTACCGAAGGACTGGCAGACCGGGGTGGTAGTTCCCCTTTTTAAAAAGGGGGATCAGAGGGTGTGTGCCAATTACAGAGGCATCACACTACTCAGCCTCCCCGGGAAAGTTTACTCTAAGGTACTCGAAAGGAGGGTCAGGCCGATGGTCGAACCTCAGATTGAGGAGGAACAATGCGGATTCCGTCCTGGTCGTGGAAAGACGGATCAGCTTTTTACTTTCGCAAGGATCCTGGAGGGGGCCTGGGAGTACGCTTATCCGGTCTACATGTGTTTTGTGGACTTGGAGAAGGCGTATGACCGGGTTCCCAGGGAGTTACTGTGGGAGGTGCTGCGGGAGTATGGGGTGAGGGGGTCTCTACTCAGGGCCATCCAATCTCTGTACTCCCAAAGCGAGAGCTGTGTCCGGGTCCTCGGCAGTAAGTCGGACTCATTTCCAGTGAGGGTTGGCCTCCGCCAGGGCTGCGCTTTGTCACCAATCCTGTTTGTAATATACATGGATCGGATCTCGAGGCGTAGTCATGGGGGAGGGGGTCTGCAGTTCGGTGGACTAAGAATTGCACCACTGCTTTTTGCAGATGATGTGGTTCTGATGGCTTCATTGGTCTGCGACCTTCAGCACTCACTGGATCGGTTCGCACCCGAGTGTGAAGCCGCTGGGATGAGGATCAGCACCTCGAAATCTGAGGCCATGGTTCTCAGCAGGAAACCGATGGACTGTCCACTCCAAAAAGGGAATGAATCCTTACCCTAAGTGAAGGAGTTCAAGTATCTCAGGGTTTTGTTCTCGAGTGAGGGAACAATGGAGCGTGAGATGGGCCGGAGAATCGGAGCAGCGGGAGCGGTACTGCAGTTGCTTTACCGCACCGTTGTGACGAAAAGGGAGCTGAGCCAGAAGGCAAAGCTCTCTGTCTACCGGGCCATTTTCGTTCCTACCCTTACCTATGGTCATGAAGGATGGGTCATGACCGAAAGAACGAGATTGCGGATACAAGAGGCCGAGATGGGTTTTCTCCGCAGGGTGGCTGGTGTCTCCCTTAGGGATAAGGTGAGAAGTTCGGTCATCCGGGAGTGACTCGGAGTTGAGCCGCTCCTCCTTCGCGTCGAAAGGAGCCAGTTGAGGTGGTTCGGGCACCTAGTTAGGATGCCACCTGGGCGCCTCCCTAGGGAGGTGTTCCAGGCACATCTAGCTGGGAAGAGACCAAGGGGTAGACCTAGGACCAGGTGGAGGGATTATATCTCTTCCCTGGCCTGGGAGCGCCTTGGGATCCCCCAGTCAGAACTGGTTGATGTCGCAAGGGAAAAGGATGTTTGGGCCTCTCTGCTGGAACTGCTACCCCCGCGACCCGACCACGGATAAGCGGAAGAAGATGGATGGATGGATGGATATTTCTTAATTAATTAAGATAAGATATTACTGTATTGATCCCAATTTGGGAAATGTTTGTGTTGCAGCAGCATAACAAGAAAAACAAAATATAAGCTATTATATATACAAAAGTATGTGAGGGATGGAATATTAAATTGAATATAAATGTACATGTGATTTTACGTCCAAGAGAAGCTATGGAGCAGAGAGTTCTCTGACAGCCAGAGGTGATTTTTTATTAGTTCAATATGTCAAACTGATTTCCCTGACTATAAGCCACACAGGTTTTAATAGGATGTATTCATTATCTTTACTTATGTTGCGGTCTTTTCAGCAGCGCCATCTCTAAAACGGCGATACAGTCACTACCCATCATTTACATTTCACCGTGACATGGACAAAAATGTAACGTCAGCTTACCTCATGGCACAAATCCAGACTCTCCTTTGGAAAATATTGGCCGGGAAACGATAGAACGAGCACGTTTCATGCGAAGACCTGTGGCTGCAACCCGGAGCAAAGCAACAAACCATTGCGTAGTTAACTAGTAGCGCTAACTTTAGCTAACGTTAGCTAACGAAACGAACTGCCGAGTAAAATTGGAAAACACTGGTAATTAATTATTCTATAATTTGTAAAACTACGGTGTTAAAAACGACAATTTCAAAAATACAGATTCTAATGGTCAGATATAGATATACAGATACTAAAGATAGACAGGTACTTGCTTTCAAGCAGAACACGGGGGAAAACAAACTTAGCGGGAGTGTTTATGTGTTAGGCGTAATGACGTACAACGGCCTCGACAATTTCTGTAGTCCTATTCAGCCAGTCGGTAACAACCATCGTTTTTCAGACACGTAAACTCTTCAAAAATCACCAGTGGGGTCACTGCTGATGTATTTAATGTCATAGAACAAAACGTGATTTATCTCTTAAATTTGTGTCAACCACAGACCTTATTTCGAGCTATTTTCCAAAACCCTATGGAGAAAATGCATTGCTTTTTGACGAAGGAACCGGAAGTGCTAAAAATGCTAACTTACTTCCGGGTTTTACGACGCGTCACTGCGGTTCTCTATGAGGGCACGAGATAAGTTTGTGCACAGATGGAAGGCTGACAGGCAGGTAGGCCATCCAGTTACTTTAGCCGGGCCGGCTAAAATGATTGGTCGTGCTTTTTACAGCGCTACGGCTTCCGGAGATACATTTTTGTATGTATTGATTGTCAAAGCATTTAATATATTATTCATTGCTATCGGGACGTTAAGAGCATTCCATGGAATATAACAAAAAGTGTTTTCTGAAATAAATTACATACCCCATTGAATTATGACTGAAGATCATCAGCTGTCTTCCTCTCCTGTGTTGTTCCTTGGTTGTTCCTCGATACGTAAAGGCTGCAGCACCTTTGACAACTTCTCTCTACATATCAAACATACCGGTAAACCAGCATCGTTTGCTGTGAAAACATATAACTCTGTCCACGTACACGTACAACCCTGTGTTCCTCCGATACTTTTATTTTTCTTTGATTTATCCATAGCTCGCTCATCGAGCCGTGGGTCAGGTTATTCGCCTGCAAGAAAAGGGAGAGGGGTCTGCCTGCAGACCTCCACTCTCAGGACAGTTCCGGTGCAGACCTCCACTCTCAGGACACCTCCACTCTCAGGACAGGAAGTGCACGCTAAGAATTCCAAAATAAAATCACCACTATCAGTACAGTGCCACTTTCCAAACAGGAAATGCACGCAAATACAAAATAAAATCATACTGACACTTATTATCTATATATATATATATAGATAGATATATAGATAGATAGATAGATAGATAGATAGATAGATAGATATAGATAGATAGATAGATAGATAGATAGATAGATAAATACGAGATCTTGTATTTTAGTTACACCCGCTAGACAACAGTGGAAGGTTCGAGAAACAAGGCCGTGGGGGGGACACCCGAGACCGGGGAATTTCCCCGGTAGAAACCGGAAATAGCCGAAAATAAGCACTCGTGAGGCGGGCAGAGTCCCCTGTCAACTCCCGTCACATTCCTCCATGGTGTCATTTGAGCGAAAAACTTTTACGAGAACCAGGCTGGGGCGGCCAAAAGCGCTTGACCAAGGCCGACCCAAAGTGCACGGTGGGCGGACTCATCACCTCCGTGATGAGTCTCCATTGTGATTTGAAAACTTCCATCAAACGAGTCCTTCGGTGGGCGGGAAAAAAAACGCGTCAGAATCGTCACTTTCTGTACTGACAGTGGAGGTGTCCTGAGACTGGAGGTCTGCACCGGAACTGTCCTGAGAGTGGAGGTCTGCAGGCAGGCTCCCATGAGAAAAGGCGCTAGCGCGGTACCATAGCAGGATGTGACGCATATTTTAGTTGACCTAATTAAAACCGTTTTGTTTTTTATTCATGTGTTACAGTATCACCTCAAATTACAAGATACGAAACATTTTCAACCATGCAAGAAGATATAAATAGTCCTACAAATACTTTTATTTTATTTCCTTCTTATTTTTGTCTAAGCTCAAGGGAGCCAGAGCAGAGGGCTCAAAGGGCTGCGGGTTGCCGACCCCTGGACTAGGCTATATGAAATATTTCAGGATTGCACTTTTAACACACTTGAAATGTTCTCACTTGCTTGGTTTCAAAACATAACAAATGCCATAATCTGTTCATTGGGGACCATCAATGCTATTTTTCATTGCTGTTGCCGGCCACTATTGCTCATGTAAACCTACTACTGCTTCGCCTCCTGTAATCTCAGATGCATCCCGAGTCATTTTGTTCTGGAAGCGGGCCTGTACATGGCCATATACTAAACAAACTACAGAGCCCATTCCGTGTCCTGTTATTGTTTACTTCCTGTCTGCCTTCTTCTGGTGATTTATCTGACGTCCAGTGCTCCATCTTTTAACCTATTTTCCTTTCTCTTTCTTGATCCTCCTTAGCAACCTTCAGTATAGTCCTTGACAGCGGTCTGTAGGCTACTGTATTAACAACGTGTCACATGTTAAGAATTTACAATCAGAATCGAGTATTCAACTAAGCCGTGTAATAAAAGTTGTTAGTAGCCTTAAGGGCCTGCACAGTTGTTATGCTATAGCACATTGCCCTTCACTGGATTTATAATGCACTAAGCTACATTTTAGCATTTAAAATACCTAGCCATTCTTTTGCGGTTATTTTGGTGAAAGTAACTCAAAAGTAGTGTAACTCATTACATTTCAGAGACAGTAAGACTGTAATGTAACGTATTACTTTCAAAAGACAGTAATGAGTAATATGTAATATATTACATTTTGGAAGTAACTTGCCCAACACTGGTCTTGTGCCTCCGCAGAGTGTCTGTTTTCATTTCACAGTGTTACGGCGAGTGAAGCAAGCAGGACTAGGACCACCAGGGTGGGTGGAGGGGGACAGGAGGACGGGCCTGGGCTGACAGCCCAGGAGCGCAGCGGAGGGCCCGGAAGGGATATCGGGCGGACGGCCCGGGGGCAAGGCAGAGACCATGGTGGGGGTCTCGGGCGGATGGCCCGGGGCCAAGGCAGAGTCCATGGTGGGGGTCTCGGGCAGACAGCGCGGGGGCAAGGCAGAGACCATGGAGGGGGTCTCGGGCGGAAGGCCCGGGGGCAAGGCAGAGACCATGGAGGGGGTCTCGGACGGACGGTCCGGGGGCAAGGCAGAGTCCATGGAGGGGCGAAGACCACAGCGGGCGAACTCAGGGTGCCGAGCATGAGGGCGAAGGCCGCGGCACTCAGAAGGCCGGGCTCGAGGGCGAAGACCGCGGCTCTCAGGGGGCCGGCTCTCAGGGGGCCGGCTCGAGGGCGAAGACCGCAGCACTCAGGGGGCCGAGCATAAGGGCGAAGGCAGCGGCTGGAAGAGTCAGGGGGCCTGGCCCGAGGGCGAGGGCCGCGGCCGAGAAAGTCAGGGGGCCGGGTGTCGGCCAGACAGGAACCGGAGCCGGTGGGACAGGCTTCGACAGGATCCTCCACGGAAGAGGACCAGGAGTTGTCATGACCCCCGGCGAGATAGGTGACGGCGGGACCTCCAACGGAACAAGACATGGGATTGGCAGGACTCTCAGCGGGACCTCCAACGGAACAGGACATGGGGTTGGCAGGACTCTCAGCGGAACCCCCAACTACACAGGACATGGAGTTGGCAGGACCCCCAGCGGAACCTCCAACGGCACAGGACATAGGGTTGGCAGGACCCCCGGCAGGAGAGTAGTCGGCAGGACCTCCAACGGCACAGGACATAGGGTTGGCAGGACCCCCGGCAGAAGAGTAGTCAGCGGGACCTACAAGGGCACAGGACATAGGGTTGGCAGGACCCCCGGCAGAAGAGCAGTCGGCGGGACCCCCAACGGGACATGACATGGAGTTGGCAGGACCCCCGGCAGATGAGTAGTCGGTGGGACCTCCAACGGCACAGGACATAGAGTTGGCAGGACCCCCGGCAGAAGAGTAGTCGGCGGAACCCCCAACGGGACAGGACAGGACACAGGGTTGACAGGACCCCCGGCAGAAGAGCAGTCGGCGGGACCCCCAATGGGACAGGACACAGAGTCGGCGGAACCCCCAACGGGACAGGACACAGGGTTGACAGGACCCCCGGCGGGACCCCCAATGGGACAGGACACAGAGTTGGCAGGATCCCCAGCGGAACGGCACTTGAGTAGGGACTTGAGTGGAGACTGGAGAGGGGACTTGAGATGGAACTGGAGAGGGGACTCGAGAGGGAATTTGAGAGGTGACTTGAAAGGAAACTGGAGAGGGGGCTCGAGAGGGGACTCGAGGAGGGACTAGAGGAGATAATATGGCTGCTGGGGCCGGAACCATGGCTGCTGGGGCCAGGACTGAGGCCGAAACCGTGGCTGCTGGGGCCAGAACTGGGGCCGGAACCGTGGCTGCTGGGGCCAGAACTGGGGCCGGAACCGTGGCTGCTGGGGCCAGAACTGGGGTCGGAACCATGACTCTTGGGACTCGGGCTGCTAGTCTGGACTTGCGACTCCCTCTCTTAGGAGCCTTTTGGAGGCTCCGTGGACCTCCAAAAGCCAGACGAGTTCCAGAGAACGGCTCCTGGACAGGAGCAGGAACTGGGGAAGAAGCAGAGGTTGACTCCAGACGGAACACGCTGAGACGTATGGTGTCAGGTTGGGAATTGGGAGGCAGGGGGCTAGCATGCCTGGAGCTAGCAGGCCAGGAAACAGCTAGGTTTGACCTCAAAGCTGCCCAAAAAGTCCTCCACCCACTCGGGTAGCAACTCCTTCAACCAGGGCCTTGGGGTTACCTCCTGGCGTGCCGCAGAAATAACTGACTGCCTCTCTTCAGTATTGGAGGCATATCTAAAGTCATTCCTCAAACATGTTAAATTAAAATAAGCATGTATCACATAAATACAGTGATTGCAATTGCAATCACTGTATTTATGTGGTACATGCTTATTGTGCGGGTGTGTTTGCATTGTACATGAAAGGGACGGGACATTTACTACACAGTCTGCATACTGGGCCCTCGTTTCAGACAAACAGTGAAAAGAGGTGCTGCAGCAAAGGCAGTTTGAGGAAAATAAAGACCTTTTTTTGAGGGAACACAATACAAAAATGAACCGGACCATTAGCATAATGTCCTCTTTAAAAAGGTATGTACATGCATGAGTAAAGTACCCCACACAACTGAAAATTGGTCCCCCTCAAAATCCCTGTTGTATATCTGAAACTGTGTGGGAAAGATATTATGCTGGAGCAGTTGAGAATGGTAGTGCTTCAGAAATGCATCATGGTTCTCTTGGAGGTCATAAAGGCGGGGGTCTGACTTATCATAAATAAAAACACCTGACACACCGAACGCTGCTGCTCGAGTCCTCACTAACACTAAGAAAGTGGATCACATCACTCCTGTTCTGAAGTCTTTACACTGGCTTCCTGTGTGTCAAAGAATAGATTTCAAAATACTGCTGCTGGTTTATAAAGCTTTGAATGGTTTAGGCCCAAAATACATTTCTGATCTACTGCTAAATTATGAACCATCCAGATCTCTCAGGTCTTCAGGGACTGGTCAGCTTTCTGTCCCCAGAGTCAGAACTAAACATGGTAAGCAGCATTCAGTATTATGCTCCAAATATCTGGAACAAACTCCCAGAAACCTGCAGGTCCGCTGCAACTCTGACTACTTTTAAATCCAGGCTGAAGACTTTTCTTTTTGCCGCTGCTTTAAATTGAATTATTCATATCTTAGAATGCACTGTAACTTTTATCCATGTATTTTTTCTTTTAATGTTTATCCATGTATTTCTTCTTTTAATGTTTATTTTATTAGCTTTTCTTTTTAATGACTGATTTTAAATGCCATGTTCTTAATGTCTTTCATTTGTTGTAAAGCACTTTGAATTGCCTTGTGTTGAAAAGTGCTCTATAAATAAACTTGCCTTGCCTTGCCTTGCCTTGACACAGCGGTTGTGACGTAGGTAGTCACACCCCTCATGTGCTCATAGCTGTATCATAACAAATTTAAATATGTTTTTTTTAAAGATTCTCATGTAATAACTCAGAGTATGAAGGCAGTATTTGAGGTGTTTGGAAAGCATAATATAAGTCAACGTCATCATACATCGAATGCATGGACGTTCCACAAAAACAGATAAGTTCTCTAGCTTTCCCTTTTGCCGATGCTGTCTCTCCCTCTTACTGCTACTCTGCTGTTTATATGACTGAAGTGAATCATCACTCGGCAGCGCTGGGACTCGTCTCCCAGCTCAGCGTGCTATCATAATTTCATTGGCAAAAATTAGGCGAAACATTTTTGGCTAGCAGGAAGTGGCTCTCCACAGAAAGCTTTATTCTGAGTGGCGTCCCTTTCATCTAATGTGCTGCAGGCCATTGCAAACTCACATATGGACACAAATGTGTACAGACACACATGGGGCAATCCTTACAGAGGACTGTGTGTGTGTGTGTGTGTGTGTGTGTGTGTGTGTGTGTGTGTGTGTGTGTGTGTGTGTGTGTATGTGTGTGTAGTCGTTTTGCAGGTTGTTTCATTTTGCATCGTCACCCATGAAGAGCCTCCCCTCACATTATTTCAGCTTCATCATTGGCAGTAAGTATTCAGATCCTTTCCTTGACTAGAACTACTCACACTGTAAACATACTTCTTGTCACACTGTAAAAATACTTCAATACAAGCAACATTCCTGCATATTAATAGGTAAACATATCCAAGTAGGTATTAGGAGAAAGAAAGAAATTAGATGGAACATGTTCCTTGTCAGTTTTTCACTATTAAATAAGATGTTGTTGGATTAATATTAATGATGCAATAATGTGTTTGTTGAATTTACTAATGTAGATTATCGAGACGGAGCTATTTATACTGATACAGATACAGGAAAATAAATAAAACCTGTAACGATGCATTTTCCAGCTCAATCCGTTCAGTTTATTACAAAAATGCATGATATAAAAATGTGAAGATACATTTGCCTTACAGATTTTACCGGACAGGAAGGAGTTGAAAAACTGTAATTTTGGAATTAACTTGTCTTGTCAGACGAATGAAGTGCAGTAAAAATAACACAAATGAATGCTGACTGAGATGAAAAAAAACGTACGGCAAATACTGTACCTCAAACTCTTAAGTACAGATTCCACCTCTACTCTTTCGTTATGTGACGACTGTACATCGTACAAGTTTATTTAATCAGTGATTCTGTAAATCCGAAGCATGAATATTATAGCCATTGCAGTAGAGGACAGTAAAACTCCCGATCAATTCAACACCATTTTTTTATTAGCATATCGTTTCCCATGAGTCGTTGCTACTGATACACTGTCATAACCTCATGGGAGTTGTTCCCTTCACATTTTAATGGAGAACTGCCGCATGATGTTATTTTGTTTTAAGAGTCCTGAGATATTAGTGTTGTTGTTGAAAATGCTCTTGGGTCAGTTAAAAGCTATTGTTTAATTTGTCTCCAGGTTTCAGGAGGCGGGAATGTGTCAGCAGGCGAGTGGGAGGAAGGATGGAAAAAACACCAATCTTCCTTGTCACACAGTGACCTTTAAGGTGACTGTGTGTGTGTGTGTGTGTGTGTGTGTGTGTGTGTGTGTGTGTGTGTGTGTGTGTGTGTGTGTGTGTGTGTGTGTGTGTGTGTGTGTGTGTGTGTGTGTGTGTGTGTCAAGGGTAGTCAGGAGGTAGGGAGAAACACCTCTCACCATCACATCCACATAAGGTAAGGGTGGTCGTGTGTGGAGGAGTAAAGATAAGCGGCTGGTATCTTAGCAACAGCACGTTAATGGTGAAGGTGGATGGTGAGGCAAACTACCACACACACACACACACACACACACACACACACACACTAATAGGGTAGTGTGTATCCAGAGCCCCTGGACAGCAGACAAAAGGTATTCTGTTTGAGCTCCCTGATGCTCCCCAAGTCACGGAGAGAAGTTTCATGTTTTCAGGATACCATTTTCAAGCTGATATTGATGTGTCCTTATTAACGAAATGTTAACATATCTCATATCCTAACAACTTTTATGCCAGAAGTATTAAGTTCTAACTCCCTCTGAAACACAGAAGGGCAGAATAACAAAGAATGTAATGGGGTCACTTAAAGCACTATGAGTTGCGCACCATTTGTACCTGCTGTCTCAAAGTCCAATTCAAAAACATTAAATATGTTACAGCACAAATGCGCTCATACAGTTTTGTCCTGTTATGGCATCTGATTGCAGTCATCCATTTGGCAAAGTGAACATACGCTTGAGGGTAAGGGGTGAGAGTCCATTTAAATGAAATAAATACTGTGTAAAACTTTTTAAAGAGGCCCTATTATGCTTTTGGGGGTTTTCCCTCTCCTGTTATATAGGTTTTTTGTGCATGTACAGTATATTGTCTGCAAAGGACAAAATCTAAAAGTTCCCACTAGAGGGAGTTTGTCTCCCACACACTCCCCTTCTGTTTTTGACTTGCATAACAGAATTACATCACTATGTAACACTCAGATTTTAAAGCATGTAAACGTGTCACAATAGAGGCACAAAGATGAGATTTAACCACAGAGCTTCATGCCAGAGAGTCATGTCATCAAGCCTGATGAAACCAATCATTTAAATAACACACAAAATTGCTGACAGACAAAACGGAAGTTATTGTACTTGGCCCTAGGCACTGAAACAAACTATCTAAAGATATACTCACTCTAGATGGCAATAACTTGGCTTCCAGCGAAAAAGTAAGGAATCTCAAGGAACGCCCTCTTTCATTTAGGCACCATTACAAAAATCGAAAATAGATAGATGGATGGTCCTTTAAACACAGAGTTTATTTTCACATAGCTTGGCAAAGAAAGAGCTCTTCCAGGTGATTAAGAATACAAAGTTGTGAATATCAATCTGTTCAGTCATTTTGGTTGCCCAATCACACAGAGAGAAAGGGCTCTATATGCTATTAAATCATTTGTCTACCTTTCCTCTGTTGGCATCCTCTTTTTGTGTCTCCTTCCTGTTCGTTTTAATCTAAATCTGACCCTTTTGGCCCATCCTGTTTTGATGATGCATCTTCACCTCTCTATCCCCATATTTCTCACTTTTTCCATCTCACACCCTCACACACACAAACTTCTGAAAGGTGTTCCACTCTCCCTGGGTGTGAATGGGATTGGCTTCACAAGGGACAGGAAGAAGATGCATGGATGGATGAATGAACTGAAAATGATGGAGGGGGGAGAGTGATAGACCAACATGGAGAGAAAGACATCTGACCTGATTCCGATTCTCAATCACAAATACGCTGTGAAATCCACAGTTATTTAGAGTGTTTGTGCACAGTAAATTACTGTATACCATTTTAGAGTATAATACCGTGTTTCCAACCAAAAATTACAGCAACTCTGAAGTTACTGTAGAAATAGCAGTAGTAACGTCCCAACTGTATAAAATCACAGTACCAACAATGTACTGTATAAAATCACAGTACCAACAATGTACTGTATAAAATCACAGTACCAACAATGTACTGTAGATATTCACAGTAAGCAACAATGTACTGTAGAAGATCACAGTAACCGACAATGCACTGTAGATAATCACAGTAACCAACAATGCACTGTAGAAGATCACAGTAACCTAAAAAGAAAGAACCAACCGAAAAAACCCCATTTCTAGAATAGCTAAAATATCTTAAATAAACAAACATATTTTTCTTAATATACATAATCTTGATGCAGTGTAATTACTAGTTTGGCTATACCAAATATTTTATATACTTAGTTGATATATATTTGTAAGACCCTATGTCTTTGCAAACCGGAAGAACTACAAATGTGGTGCTGATTTATACAAAGAATGTGTCTTGGCATTGCACCTTAAAAACGCAGAGGAATAAAAAGAGACAAAAGTAAGGTAATAATCATCATTTTGATTATTATTGTGGCGGCTCGAAAGTAGACGAGAATAGCCGATTGCAGCTCGGGGAGGTCTCAAAAAGCTTGCCTGAAGTCGGACAGCTCGGTGTCGGCTTGACTCGGTTTGCAATGGCGGAATTTACGTAGGCGTTCTTCGTTGCAGATGAACAATTATTATATCACTACAAATGAATGACTCAAGTGTCTGTTCATTTTAAAACAAATCAATACAAGGGGGGTTGAATCCTACATGTAAAAGACAGAACCACTACTTTGCAAAACTACTTCCGTCAGTGGTCTTTGCATTTATAAAGAATGCACAAATGTTTTTAATCGTTAATGTCAGATATGTAATAAGTAAATACATTAGTTCCTGCTCAAGATTAGATTCAACTTTATTGTTATTGCACAGATTACAGGTACTGAGAAATAAAATTGCAGTTTAGCTTCTAACCAGGAGTGCAAAAAGCAGTAAAGTGAAAAGCAATGCACACAATCTTCAGAATAAAATATAGAATGAATTAAATGATGAATAAACAGTGAGGGGTATGAACAACAGGACACAGGAGTGGTTTAAATAAACTGGGTGAGTACACAGAAAACATCATAAATCAATCAATTCTAATAACTAGGCCTATAAAAGAGGCCTAGAAACATGGCATCATTAACACTTAGGTGTTAACTCAACCAACTGAACTGCTACAATTCTTCTTCTTCTCTTGCTTTTGGCGGATTGTGTTGGAGTAGATATCTCTGCTCCGCGCCGATCCGATATGAGTTTGTTTTAAAAGAAGGAAAACTCAAAACAGCCAGGATAAGAGGTTAAACAATAATCTGCTTTAATGGTAAACACAACACACCATACAGAGCACTCTGCAACAGTACTCCGGGCTCAATTCCTACCACCGGGTGATACGTACCACGACAGCCAGTCAGGAAGAGAGCACAGAGCATAAGAATGTTACAGTATTTATACACATAAGCGGGGAGGAGTTTTGGCCGGTTTGCCTAGGCAATGAGTCAGCAGTTTGTTGATTCCTTCTCCTTACAGTGTGTGTGTGTGTGTGTGTGTGTGTGTGTGTGTGTGTGTGTGTGTGTGTGTGTGTGTGTGTGTGTGTGTGTGTGTGTGTGTGTGTGTGTGTGTGTGTGTGTGTGTGTGTGTGTGTGTGTGTGTGTGTACCCTTAGGCAGTCCCACAGTCATGCTTTGGAGTCATATAATTTCACAGACAGAGGACTCTTTAACAGAACGCACACACATTCCCCCTAAAACATCTTTAACACACACATCTGTTTAAACCAATTATTCCAAAATGTGTTGGCAATTTAGTACTTATAACATGAAAAACCAGATAGAAATCAATAAAACACAAACACCCAGTTTGAGCAGTAATTATACCTAGCTACTACAATATACACACACATCCTCCCTATGCATGTTTGACGCACACACCTCTTGTCCTCCAGCTCACCACACCAAAGTCACATGTCTTTCTCTAAGAAAGCCATACTTATTGGGGTTTACCAGTCATCATCTCATGACCTCCTCAGGACCAGCTAACCAACTAAGCTTAACTGTTCCTATACCCTCAGGCCATTTCTGAACTTCCCTTCCACTCCGAAGTCAGCTCACCCAGAATCAGAAGGACCATTGTCTCTCTAATTGTGTGTGACCCACTCGTCTCCTGCTCTTTAGGAGTCTTGAAATGAACGCACATACATTTCTCTCATTAATTTAAGCTCCCAGATTTATACAGAAAACTCTTACAGACAATCTACTGAGTTCTGCCCTTGAAAGCCCAAAATGACTCTCTAAAACACTTATCAACGGGTAATTATTTTACTTAAAGCAGAGATCACAGATTGCCCTGTATCCTTACCTACTCACAAAATAGCCAAAAAACCACCTCCTGATTATTAACAAGTCAAGTGGAAGAAAAGACCATTTGCGCTAAATGTACTTCTACTAAAAATGGGACTTCATTATAGGAACATCAATATAAAAACCTCTATATTTAAGAGGAACAATGGACTTGTCCATCCAAGTTTTAATACACATATATTAGATGACATTAAAAATGAATATACCAGAAATACGCTGTATCAAACTTTCTGTATAATACTTTACATCAATTTCCACACTTGCAAACAACTTAAAAGGTGCATACCGCCACCTATACCTGCTATAATGGGGGGAAAAAAACAAGGAACCTATATAGTGGCTTGGCCAAACCAAGTGGATAATTAATAGTAACAGAAAACACAAAGGACACTGACAAAACACAAATCCCCCCTTTAACATGGAAGCAGGTGGTTTGTCCCAATCTGTCCCAATTGGCTCCTTGCAGTATTTATGAGTCCTCAGCGCTAGGCCACGCCCTTTGCTGAACCAGGAAGTAAACTCCCCCAATGGACATGGTAACTCAAGAGACAAAGAAAGTAATTAATACAAATAATTTTGTCAGTTAATTTATGTAACCCTAGCCAAAGTTTGACAGTCCGACCGCTTAATGAAAAAGCAAGTTAAGCTAACTGTACTCGGCAAGCTTATCAAAATGTCTTACACGTGTAAGGTTTGTAAGTTCAGTACAGGGTCCATTCCTGCATGCATTTGGTTGTTTGTATTCAAAGTGTTTTAAAATATTGTGTATTATCTAAGAATAGTGATAATGTATTTGCCAAACAGTGCCTTTTGTTGTGTCTCGTCAAATGTGTTATGTTGATGTATTATGTCTGTCATTTCATGTTTAGTCAGGTTTTCATGTTTATTCACGTCATGTCATGTCAGGTCTGTCTATTCATGTAATTCATCTCTAGTTAAGTCCCCGTGTTTCATGTCGTGTCTCGTTTTCCATTTCCTGTTTCATTTTCTACTTGCCTCTTGTCTCTCATTTCAGGCCCTGTTACATCCTCCCTTTGTGTGTTTTCCCACCATTGTCAGCGTCTGCCCCACCCCTGATTGTTTCCACCTGTTTCCACTCACCTCATGTTTAAATAGTCCTGTCTCCCCTGTCCTGTGTCAGTTCGTGTTTGTTCCCACTTGTGGTCGTGCCAGGCCTCAGCAAAGAGAGGATCGTCAGGTTTTGTTAGTTTTAGTTTATCTTAAGTTCTCTTTTTGCTATGCTTAGTTTTTTCCTCCTTGTGAGCGTTTTTTTGGTTATTCCAGTATTACTCTGTTAAGAGGGATTTTCTGTTCAATGACATTAAAAATAAAATGTTTGTTACATTCAAGACTGTCTCTGGGTCGTGCATTTGGGTTCTCCAGTTTGTGTCGAGGTCGTGACACCTTTTCAACTACAGCACGTCCCTAAAATGGCTTGGCAGAAGAAATGGCTTCATATTCTGTTTTGTTATCGCCACTGTTTTAAAAATGCAATCTCCATGTTTTTGGATATTAATATCGATTGTTTTATGGATGAAAATATTTATCATTTAGCACAAGAAAAGACATGGTCTTGATACCGTTCAACAATTAAGAATACATTGTTCAAATGTGTTTGCTGTCTCCCTGCAGTTATTGGTGAGCTTTAAAATTGTGTCAAGAATTTCTGGTAATCTGTAAATTACCAGCATGACATGAAGTATACTATAATATATTGTTTTACAGTTAAAATACTGATACTGTAACTTAAAATGATAGCATTAAAGTTTCTATTTTACAATGGAAACACTATTACCGTAAACAAAAATACAATGCTTGGAAATTACTTTGTTTCATTTTACACTGTTACTGTAAATAACAACTTGTAAATACTGTGATTACCTTTACAGTATTTAACTGGCAGCAATTGACAAGTTACTTACTGTATACTGTACTCATTTTACAGTAAGTAACTTGTCAATTGCTCCCAGTTAAATACTGTGAATTTCACGGTACGTTTCTTACAGTGTACACCTCTGAAATATAACAATAAGAGCGGAGATATGATGAAGAAAAGAGGAACAATAAGAAAGAAGGCAAGAAAAATATAATATGAGTGCGCCAACGACACTTCCGGACAAAATGACGGCCCCCGCCCACCTTCCGGCCAAAATAATGCATTAGAGCGAAGTGGAAAATAATAGTTTCTTCATGAATTAAAGCGGCCGAGTCATACATTGCACCTCAAACAACAAATAAGTCCCGAGTTACGGTTTCTTTACTTCCTCTACAGAAAATAAGAAACGCTTCCATTCAGAAATCACAGTTTCAGTGTGAGCCTGCTGCTACTCGTCCACCTGCAGAGCGACCGGACATCGATTGCTTATTTATTCGGTGCTCCCTACAATCAAAGCCGTCCATGCTATCTGATGGTCTATTTGACACGATTTCTTATATTTTTTGTAATTATACAGTCTTTGACAAACTGGTTTTGGTTTTCTGGCACTACATTTTGGGCCAGCGCCCCTGTTATCCGGTTTAGAAACAACTCTGGAAGGTGCAGAAAAATGAAGAAAAACCTAGGCACTCATACTCTACTCTAAAAGTGAAGTTCATCATAACTACAGTACACTTCTGCAGCTAACTGCTAGAACTAGATCAACCTACCACTGATGCGCTGCTACAGTACTAGACGATTCTCTTTCTTATTCAAATCCAATATGAAAAATATACTTCCCCGTATAATGAATTGTTGAATTTGTTTGATGGAAAGTGCAGTGAGTTGAAAAGGGGTTCCTATCCGACACAAAATGTTGCAATCACATAAAGTTATCTAGATCGATCAAAACCACTTGGACTTTTTAAGTCTCAATCTCCTAAAACGACCACTCCTAGACTTCCCATAAAGCAAAACATTAAACCTGCCTGGTGTACATCCACAGTGTGTCTGTTTAGCTTTCTGTTGAAAGTTATTGTCATCAAGTTCAAGCAAAGAAAAATGTTTTCACGGTATACTGTACATTGCATTTATTATATATTTATTATAATCTTTCACATGAACAAAAATAAAATGACTGTCTGAAATGGGTGGATTGGCACTTTAATTGATCCACCTATGAGCCGTTTTCTTTCCTCCATTTTAGCAGCAAGGCAACTTTATTAAAAAATATATATACTTTTATTTAACAGCGATTCATTATGTCCTTTCCCATTTTTGTCTTAACATGGGATCAAGGTTTTGACAGTGTCGATTGTTCAGTCTGCCACTTTGGTACGGTCTGAATTATCAAGGTTCAAGGCTTTTGTTGGTCATACAATTATAGCATAGTTTGCTATTTATTTTGGTAGATATGGCACCAACAGTATAAGTCACAATGAATTTAGTGATCTCTTAACTTTCAATTTAGCACAATCCAGGTAAAAAGTTTGATGGCAGTAAAAATAATACATAAAGCTGATTCAAGAGAACACACCAACAGACTGTTTTTTAAGTCAGGACTCTTGAAACTCAAAGATAGCTGAGCTGCAGATATTATTAGTAATGCACAGGGCAAAAAGCAGAATGTTACCAGTATATTTACAACAGTTTGTTTTTGGATCAGACAAGGAAGACCACAGAAGGCCATTTTAAGCATCCTTATGCAAGGACTACTCTTAAGCAAATGTGTATTTCGGTGGGTGGTGTAAAATTGTGGAATTCTCAACAGAAGGATCTAAAGAATTGTATATGTATTTTTCAGTTAAAGAAATTGTATAAATTAAGAAAAATGGGACAGAATGTGAATAAGTCTATGTACTCTGGTCCTGCATTAAATAAAAACTAAATATTTTTGATGTCTTTGATGTGACGTCTGTTCTTTATTTGCAGGTCCCATTGTTATTATTATTATTATTATGCTCCGCTTTCCACCTTCTTCTCCAGTAGGACTCAGATGAGGGTGTTGCACTTTTCCTTATACATGTGATGTTTTGGTGTTGTTGTTTTTTGTTGTTGTTTTGTTTCTTTCCGTTAACCGTCAAGTGGGAAATAAGTATTTTTTGTGTTTCTCTTAGTATCCTAAGATACTGTTATGTTTGGCTGTGAAAAAAAAATATTATTATGAAGGGCAGATTTTTTTCTTCTCCCTGCTCCTTTTCGCTCAATGGTGTGTTTGTAGAGACGTCATGTTTTGTTAGCAATTATTGTACATTGGGTTTTCCGTACCATGAACGGGACAAATAAAATGAAATGAAAAGTGTCTAAATATTTGAAGGGTTCCTGCCAGAAAAGCTAGTAGGCCCAAGTTGGTCAGAGGGAAGAGGAGTGGCTGAGCAGAAACACGGCAAAGCGCCATGTCACTACAATAGAGCCGGACCATCTTAAAAGGTCAGCCTTCCTTGAGTGAGCTTTGAACCGTTATTGTTTTTGAACCCTTTATTTTATTCACCAGGTTCCAAAACACTACAGGAACTTGGCTTGGGTCTTGAGGGTAATCACATGTATCCATTGATAAATAAACGAAATACTTGACTACTACTGCTAAGTTGTGTTCAGAGAGGGAAAAGGTCCTTGGCACTGAGCAATACCTCCCACTGGATGTCAATACAGAGTCACAGCCTCTGATCTGTAGCTTTAAAGACTCCACAGGGCCGCACACTGCAAAGCCCGACATAATGAAGAAAGTATTGAAACACATAATCTTTCTCCCAGACTACAACATCCGAACTCCACCTCTTTTTTGTCCATGGGTGCTTTAATTGAGGGCGTAGAAGTAGTTAATGTTATGTTGGACTTCAATGGCAGTTAAATAAAGGTAAAATAATGTCTAGCTCTGTTTTGAAAACAAGCCCAAGAGTCCACCGCCATGCTAGCATCTCTATGAAACAATAATGCTAAAGGCCAACACGTCGTAGCTAAGTGTTTCAGTGTGCTAACATTCACTAATTAGCGCTAAACATTATGTAAAGCTGAGACTCGTGGGACTGTCATTAGTCATTGTGCAACTGAAAATTCAACCTAATGAAGATGAAAGTGTGATTTCCTGTCATCCTGAGGCATGCCACTCAAGAACTCAAGGTATTTGCTAGATGGTCAGTCAGGAGGCAACCAAAGTCATCAGGACACATCATCTGGGTACCTGAACGCACGGTTGCTAACAGGTACAAATGCTTTTCAATGGCCCAAAACACTTTCATTGGGAGAAATGCGCTGCAGTTTAAAAAACAATGAAAATAAAAAACCACAGTTTTTCCAAAACACATGCAGATGTGAAAACATCTTCACCAACTTAACAAAACATACTCAAAGTTTACTAAAGAAGCTGCATAAATGAAAAGCTGCAAATATAAAATGCTGCAAGAAGCTAAGAATATGACAGAAAATGCTTCCCGGGGTTAATAAAACATTTTGCAGCTAGGACCGGAGGACGTTCAGGAAATCTAACGTTGGTTTTGAGATCTTTGCAGCATTTTTCTATATGCAGCGTTTTGTTAATGCAAGGCATAATATGTTTCTTCATTTGCATGTCTTTTGGAAAATGTGTGTTTTGATTTGTCATCATTTTTTTAGTGCAGTGCATTTCTCCAAATGGAAGTGTTTTTGGCTGCTGTAGCACGTTTACACCTTCCGGCCACCATATAAATTGAATATAATTTTGTTGTTTTGTCGGTCTGACTGTTTGTCTGACTGCCTTTTGTTTTTGTTTGTTTTTACTCGTGTTTTTTCTCTGTAAAGCGACCTTAGGTCCCATGAAAGGCGCTATATAAATCTAAGCTATTATTATTATTAATTGCAATCCATCCAACAGTTATAAAGACACCCCACTGAAAGCCAAGTGTTGAAATGCTGGAGGAAAAGTCAAGCATCACCAAAGGTTGCAAATGTGTACCTTTAAAGACTGTAACATAGCCATTAGTCCCAACATGTGTCCAAAAATGACATTTGCTTACTTTCGCCTAAGACCTATAATGGCAGAAGGATTCATGGCTTTTCCCAAAGTTCCTTGTTCGCTTATTCATTGTTCTCACTAAGTGGTTAAAACATAGTCATTTTGGAAATTGGACACATGTGAGTTATCGCCATTTTGCCATCCTGGAGGAAAAGTCCGGCTATCACCAATGTCAAGGTATTTATCCTCTGATAAAAAGGAAATATTCACAGAAAGTGTTGTACAGTTGTATCTTGAGAGACAGCAACAGAAACATTAGACTCAACATTTGTTCAAAAATGACATTTGTTTGCCTTCAACTAAGACCTTTTATGGCAGTAGGGTGAATGGCTGTTCCCAAAGTCCCTGGTTTACTTATTCACTGTTCTCGATATAATAGACACCAAGTGGTTTAAAATACAGTCATTTGAGAAGTTGGACATTTGTGAGATATCATTTTTTTTGTCTGTATGGACATTTCAACACTTATAAAACGCGACTCATGTGGGATTATCAGCAGAAAGCAAGGCAATGGAGGAGCTCAGGGTGGATGGATGGCTGGTTTTACTGTTTTACGACAGTTGACGCCAGTTTATTTTTTCCACGACCGGGGTTTTTCCCTAACCAAGTCTTTTTCCCTAACCAAGTCTTTTTCCCTAACCAAGTCTTTTTTTGTGCCTTAACCCAACTGAATCATATATTTTTCCAATTAGAAAACGTTTTGATGTTCTGCAACAGTGATTTGTAACAGATTTGGAAAGCGAAAGATTGGAAAATTTATCGTGCTGGGAGGTATTTTTCACGATTCATTTAGAAAAGGTATTGATTTGTAAGCTGTCACATGAATGAATTTTAGCCTGGCAGGTATAGCTAAATCAGATTGTAAGTGTATCAGTGGCGAACCGTGACTTTTATACCTAGACCCTCTGATCCCATTGCTCTTTTGTCGAGGGAATCCGAGCGCAGCTTACTTCCGGATTTTAGGACGCGTCACTGCACCACTTGCATAGACCTCACAGCGGACGGAACTTGTCATAAAGTCCGTGATAATAAAGCCTGCCCATTTAGAGGGAAGATATGATTGGTCAATTGTACTGTCATTTCAAATTGACATTACTCTCTCGTTGAGTCTATAGCTGGGCCCTCTGTGAATGTAGAGAGGGACCAACAAGCTCTCCCATCTTCACAGTAACTTGCAGAGACGGCATTTAACCCTTCACATTCCAACAGAAACTGAACAGGCAGATCCGAAGGATTTATTTATTTGGAAATGTTATTTTAAATACAATTAAATCAAGTTATTTTGGTAAAATGTAACAACAACAAATATTTTTTTTTAAATGTTTTCTTTTAATGTTTTCAAATATAATTTTTTAGAATATCTTAGGCCCTCACAGAGGGCCTAGACGGCCCTGACGGGCTCGCCACTGAAGTGTATAAATAGATTTAGCAGAGCCAGAGTTAATGTGTAAGTGGAAGAATAGATAGTTAGTTAATGATAATCCTCCCTTTGCTCAAATACATTCTGCCTTGAGGCAAAATGTGACAGAGTAAACAACAATGCAGCGGCACAGCATGCCTCGTTACATTTGTACAGATCATCTACCCTGTTTGTGTGTGTGTGTGTGTGTGTGTGTGTGTGTGTGTGTGTGTGTGTGTGTGTGTGTGTGTGTGTGTGTGTGTGTGTGTGTGTGTGTGTGTGTGTGTGTGTGTGTGTGTGTGAGTGTGTGTGTGTGTGTGAGAGCCGATGCATTTCTTTAGCCGGGTATATGTCAGTGTGTGTGGGTGTCAGAACGAGGATGAGAGGAGGTGGCTGGCACTGGCTGGATCTGCTCACACAACACACACTCTATAATTGGACTCAAAGGAACGAGGAGATCCGTCCGCAGGGTTCGGATTATGCTGATATATGGCATATATATTGCCAGGCTAACATTCCTATCTCATATCGGGCTCTAATGTTAGCCAGAAGTGAATACACCGACAAAGTAAAACAAGGCTGAGAGAAAAAAGAGAGCCTGCCTGCTAATCTTAAAGAGCATCTGGGCCAACTGACATGTCAGTGGCAAACTGGGATGTCATGAGGGGACGATTCTGCTTTTAGCTTGTTGCATTTTATCTGCTGACATTTTTTTTATATCAAAACAATAGATCACTCTTCTGAGGCGTATCACACACACAGGAAATCACAGGGACACGCACTCAAAAGGCTTGATTTACAACTCATATGTCACAGGCAGTAGATTTTTGATTTCCTGTCATCCTAACTCAAAATCAAAAGCACATTTAGGAGAACACTCGTGAACAATAGCACTAGTGTGGAGGGGTACAGAGTCTCAGAAGTGCCAAAGGCAAAAAAATCCAAAAAGGTTCAATCTATGAATAAACAATAGAGGCAACTGAATTGTTCAAATGGACTATGGACTATATCAAAAAAAATGTTTATCTTTTGACTTTTGTTCTAGATTTAACATCCAAACAGGATGTTTTAGATTTAACATCATTATGCGATCATTTACATTTTGTAAATGTCACAAACGAGCTGAGGACCAAAATGCAGAACACGGGAAACCAGAGATAGTCGGTAACCAGCTTTATTAGAGTCTATAGGCTGGTAGGAGACAACACGGCAGAGAGTAGGCAAAGGACTGGTCGGGGACAGGCGAGGGTTCCAGGAGACAGCAGGACGGGAGTCGTAGGCACAGAACGGGTCAGGGAGCAGGCGAGGCAGGCTGGTCCGGGACAGGCAGGGTCGAAACCGGGAGAGCAATCTGAGGAGTAGTGCGGGAAAGACTAGCATGCTGCGAAGTACGATCTGGCACTGAGGTGAAGGTGAAGTGGGCCTAAATACTAATGGAGCTGATGGGTGTAACAGAGTGAGAGAGAGACAGGGTGTGACTACCAGGTGACTAAGGAATGATAATGCAGAAAATAGGTGAGTGAGAAAGCAGACTGTGACAGTAAAGCCCGATCCAATCTTGCTTCTAAAAATTGTGCTTTCCAGTCTCAGAAATAAATCGTATAAATAAGTTTTAGTTAAAACGTGTTATTATTAGGGCTGTAACGCGTTAACGAAAAAAAAAATGAACGCCACTAATTATTTTAACGCGATTAACCCATGTGTATTTGCAACATGATCGCAGCGTCCAGGCAGCTCCCGTTCGAGCATATACAGTGTGCGAAATACGGGGGGGTCCGGGGGAGCTCGACCCCCCCTATTAACACCTGAGCCCCCCTGAAAGCCTCAACAGCAAAATGTAGGGGGGGTCTGAAATTATAATATGTATTTGTCACTTGCAATGGTCACTAAAATGTTTTTAAGCTTACTATGTCCAGTATTCATAATTCAAAACATTTATTCACAAATATCTTCTATTTTGGCCGTCAAAAGCAGAGCCAGCCGCCGTGACGCGGGTACGCTGCGTGACGCGGACACAAATTATGCAAATTACCACGTGCGGCAAAGAGGAGAGAAAGACGTTACATTAGAGAGGACTACAATGTCTAAGAGAAAGCTAAACCAAAGTGTTTCACTCGCGCACTTTGGGTTCACATCCAAAAAAGTGACACCACGAGATGACCAAGAGACACCCAGAGATGATGCTGATGATGCAGCAGCTAGCACAGCACTCGCTACCAGAACCGTTAGCGAGTCGGGGGCTCCTGTCCCGCCCAGTCACTCCCCAGAAGGAGGTGAAGTTGAGGCAGAGCGCTCAGAAGACGCAGCAGTTGCGGAGGTAGCTGCTACTGCTAGTGACTTTCCGCCGGCTGGTTGGACAACAAAGCAGGTGGGCGAATGGAAAGACCGCAACCCCTGACTTGACATTAAGGCTGGAAGGTTAGGATGCTTAGTGTGTAGGAAAGCAAAAACGTTGCTGCTAAAGGGACCGGGTTTACACCTCGCGGAAGAATGGATCAATGGTGATGTTACTAGCCCTGATGCAAAACAGCTACGAAAGAAGATCTACAAACACAGGGACAGCTAGGCCCACGCGAGGTCAGTGGAAATAGTACAGATGAAAGACAAAGAAACCTTCCAAACTGTTTCATTGATGTACAGTCCGATTTACTCAAGAAAATAACAGTCTCGTTTAGAACAGCTTACACCGTAGCAAAGGAAAGGCTATCTTATAAAAAGCTCAACCCCCTCATGACAATGCAGGAGCTGAATGGAGGCGAAGTTGGGAATATCCACAAATCTGACCATGCATGCGCAGAAATAATAAGTCACATTGCAAAGGAAATGCGCCGCAAGTTCGTCTCTAATGTGAAAGAAATGGATTCAAAGGTATCAATCACAATTGATGAAAGTACCGTTCACGGTCGTCCCTATCTAATCATTTACGTAAGATGTGATGTCAGTGGTAAGCAGTGTTGTGCTAGTTACTGAAAACCAGTAACTAGTTACCATTACTAGTTACTTCATTTCAAAAGTAACTCAGTTACTTTACTGATTACTTACACCAAAAAGTAATGCGTTACTGTGAAAAGTAACGTTTTAGTTACTTAAAAAAAGGGCTCCCATTAATGCCCTTATAGCCTTCATTTCAGTACTGTTATTGCATTGGAGAATAATACAATCTGTTGATCAACTTGACATGCATTATATGCATTATATGCAATCTGGATTGCATCGATATTAGCTGGCTTTCCATTTTTGTATATTCTTTCTCCAGGTAGTTGGAAAAGTTTTCCGTCCCATATGCCGTGTGCCACCCGGACATGGTATCATGCTAACTAGCTCCCTGAAAGCGGGTGACTCCACTGTAGCAATAGCCTGCATGTGTTCTACAACATACCGTGCAATAGCTTTATCGATTTTTCCCTGGCCAGCAGTCCCTTGGTTAAAATCCAGCCGCTGTTGCTTAGGTGGAGGTGGAGTGGCGTCGGCTGAGTCTCTGTGGTCTTAGCTACTAGCTTCGTCCCAGCATGTTGTTTTTGCAGATGTTTTAAGAGATTTGAATTACTGTTTTGGGCAGTAGATAGGCTCTTTGACCCGCCAGGACACAACTTACATTTAACTAAAACGTTCTTTTCTTTGTGCTCGACAACAGTGAAATAGTGAGAATATCTCCAGGTGGAGAAACTAGACTTGGGCTCCGCCGTCGCCATGATAGTCTTGTTAGTAAACAACACAAACACGCCCACAGCCCGTCTCCGCATGTGACACAAGAAGTATCTAAGTACATTTATTCAAGTACTGTACTTATGTACAGTTCTCATCTCTGTTCGCCTGGCTGTTGACTATATAAAAAAAACTAACGGAGTAACGCACCATGTAGTAACGGTAACTGAGTTACTGAGTTTAAAAAGTAATGCGTTAGAGTACTAGTTACTGGCAAAAATAACGGCGTTACAGTAACGCGTTACTCCCAACACTGGTGGTAAGGGGGATGTAGATAATGTGTTCCTGGATATAGTGGAACTTACAGATGGGGTCGATGCTGAATCAATTTATAACTCAATGATGGCGAGTCTATATAAAGCTGGAATGGATGATGACTTTTTGAAGACGCACCTAATAAGCATAGCCACCGATGGGGCTGCAGTGCTCACGGGAAAAGGCAGTGGGCTTGTCGTCAGGCTCAAAAACAAGTTTCAGAACGTGGCCTGGATAGCAGGAAGACTTGACTTTGTTTGGCGAACAAGAAGTGCACCGTCTGGCTAAATCGCTCGGAGAACCAGCCGGGGAGGCCGTGGAGCAGTTTTTATTAAAAATAAAATATTTAAAAAATATATATATTTTATATTTTTATTTTTAATGAACAAGGTAAATATCATACAATTGGTATCAGTAAAATGTATAATCTACAATAAAATGTTGTTTAAAATTGTGTTACGATGTTTAAAGTTACTGATAAGTCACATGTTTCCTGCCTGGCCTTGCCCGTAGCATTAGTTTATCATTACCGGGCGCCGTGCAAGGAGCCCCCGAGCCAAACAGCAGCAACCAGCACGTTGCAAAAGTCTCAATAGTAAACTGTGCCGCCGAAACATAATTTCAGCCAATCAGCGCCGTCAAATATTTTGGTCACGAGGGCGCTCACGTTGGCAGCCACGTTGCTTACGTGCGTTGACGTGAGTTGTTTTTTAGACTCGTGATTGACCAAGGTGACGCAGTAGTTGGATGAGAATGGCTTCGTGTGCAGGTGGAGTCGCCGGACCTCGGTCCGCACCCAATTCCGTGCAAGAGCTACTCTCCAATCCTTTCGAAAGGAGAAGTTTGGGAGATAAATTGATACTTAAAGACCTTGGACCGGACCAACCCGATTTGTATATATCACAGCAAGCTCGTGAAAAAGACAAAACGTATCAACGAGGCTTCTCACGCAGCTGGTACACCAGAAAGGCATGGCTAGCTGGATGCAAACAGGTAAATGCTATCTTTTGTTTCCCATGCTTGCTCTTTCAAACAGCCGGGGACAGATACGATCTGTTCAGAAACTAGACAAAAGTTAAACAAGTACAAACCACAGACTGTCTGTGTCATGGAGAATACAGTCGCTGGTTTATTTATGTCTGTATAGGCCGTTGTTGTGAGTGTGGACGGTCGTAGCATATATAACGTTAGCTTAGCCAAGCTCCATTCAGAAAACAAGCATTCTAAAAGGTTTTTCGCCTGCCGTCTGTCTGCAAACTTGTCAAAGCATTAATTCATGGTTTTTACTAACCGGTATCAGTATGTTGTTACGTCGGCATCATTTAGAAACGTGTATTACAATTTAATCACGGTAAAATATGTTCATTTTGTTGTAGTTGTAGCTCCCGAGCCAGCGCGTCTTGTTTGAATGATGCGAGTAAACACAGCTGGCAGCCGCGGGGAAACTCGAGCGACTAGAGCGATAGGAGCGTTTAGAGCAAAGCGAATATTTGCATCGCGTCCGGTCTGAACGCAGCATTAAAGCGAGCTCCGCGCTGCACTGGAAACGCGCCATTACATCACCAGAAGTCCTAATTTAAATTTGTATTCACTATATCAACAGCCCCACCAAAAAGATTGTCTTGGATTGCATCCATGAAATATTGCATAGGCCTACTGCATATTGAGAAATCTTCGAACGGTATATTGCGCAATAAACGGGAGATGGGGACCCCCCCGATTATTGACGGGTATTTTGCATACTGAGCATATGCCTTGAGTTGCACATAGCTCCAACGATCCATCACACACACACACCCACACACACACACACTTTGTATTGTATTATTGTATGAGAGGTTCCAGGTTGAATTGAGGCGAATATTTGTAATGTTCAGAGGTTGTTGTGTTTAATATTGATGAGAATATTTGTCATTGTTCAAATGATAAACATTTGCATAAAGCTTATTTGTCCACTCATGTTGATAAGAGTATTAAAAACTTGAAAAATATTCCTCCAAGGTACATTTAGAACAGATTAAAAAATTGCGATTAAGTTGCGATTAACTATGGACAGACAATTATGCGAATAAATATTTTCATCGACTGACAGCCCTAGTTATTCTGTCTGTCTTGTCGGTTTTATTGTACACTTTAATCCATTTAATATGGTTTTACTGGCTTATTATAATAAGACAAATGTTATTGTTCTTTATCATGTAATTGTTTTTCTATTTAGCTTTTTTCTCGCAAAAATGTCACCCTTGTTGTCAGGGAGTGAACTCTGAGGCATGAACTCAATTGCACGACTCAAACTCAGACTCGGATAGTGTTTCAAAATAAAGACTTTACTGGGATTTGCACAGTAATAAAAACAAGGAAAACAAAAACACTCTTTCGAGGAAAACTAGAACAGTGATCAATAACTTAGATCCGTGAGAAGTCCGTGAGGTAACCAGGAACGTAGGTCATAGAGAGACAACGAATTGACAATGAACAGGAGGGAGCTAACACAATATATACACAGGTAAAGGGGACACAGGTGGAAACAATCAGGGCGGGGAAAACAATCAAGGATGCAGGAGACAGAAGGGGGCGGGGAGCGTGGAGGCCTGAAATGAGAGGGAGAATTAATTAAGGGAATAAACATAAAGCACAGGACAAAGGGACATGACAAAACTAACATAAAGAATAAACTTTCACTATAAGTTTCTTGGACATGACACTTGTCCCCAAAAATGTGTGCCCGAGTACAGTTTTGTAGGCCTAAAATTAGTATTTTAATTAACATGCTCAACAACTTGTTGATCTACAAATCCTATAATTTGTTATTAATTTTCAAAGCGAAAATTTTCTCTCCATGTTATAATTTAGTTTATCTTTTAATTACTCATTTACTGGCCAAACATCAAGAACCAACGGTGAAACAGTAAATGATATCAGTTTTCAGAGGGAAATATTAAAATGTTTCCACACTACATTTATATGAAAGATTTTTGGATTAAACATATGCTCAATTTAGACAACATGATTACTTAACATAATATGTATAAGAAGATAATTTCTACACATAATAATTGGAAAGCAGTTTGTTCTTGCAATGAGTGCTGAGCGTTACATACGCCATTTTTTCTGCAAGTAGTCAAGATTTTCATTTTTTTTAAAGCTGCACTGATCAATAATTTTTAGTAAACAAATTGATGATATGGTTAGTGTGAAAAATCATAATGTCAAATGTACATAGATTTATTTCAAGCAAAGCAGTCCCCCTCCACCTTTATAGCATCTCATTGTTTTGGTTATACGGCCTGCATATGTAGGCCACTGTTTGAATTCCCTCTCACGGGTCTTATTTTCTACAACTGCAGGCAGCAGTTTTCAGTGAAAGCTCTACTAAGCTGCTGTGCGCTACCTACTGAGCATGATACAGCAGACAGATACAGTTAGCGGCGAGCCGGTGAACATAGAGCACTTAGCAGCTGAGGAGCCAGATGTTTACTCTGAGGAGTCAGTGGAGACCAACACACATCTAAAAGGAGAGACAATATTCATCAAGCGGTCAGGAACATGCTCCCAAATGAATGCTAATTTTGCTCCGTTGGCCCTGTGTGTCAATAGAAAACTCTTTACAACTCGATATATAATGATAGTCAAGGTTGTGTTTTTTAATATGGTATTTGTGTTGGACTTTCTTAAAGATCCCTCTAAAATTGCAGATGTTGTTAAAGTAAGATTGGTGGTTATCACAAAGACACTTTTCTACATTAGCAGGTGAACGTGAAAACAAAGTCATACAAACACAATTCTGCACAGCGGAGCTCGAACATCCAAGTGAAGAAACACAGAAAAAAAACATATTCATGAGTGGAAGGAGGCTATCTATGTATACCACCACTGACAATGATTATATAAGTACTTTTAGTGGAGTATTCTGACATTTTCCTCATAAATGGAGATTTGGAGTCCAAATTAAAAAGCGAGAGGTATATTAAATCACATAGGGAGAAATATTTCTGAGAAGACACTTCACTTTTACTTCCACAGAAGGTCAGGGGAAATACCATAATGCAGAGCGGCAGTCTCGATCTGCTGTTGGTGATGTGTGAAAGACAAATACCTCTACCGGGCCGTTTGTTGTCATGGTGCGTTTGTTGAAATTACTCGGGTCTCTTTCCAGCCTCAAACTTTTTTTTTTTTCTACTTTGATTCAATGTGTGTAACAATTGGATAATTTAATTGAATTAAAAAACACTTTCTTTCATTATAAAACTCCTTTGGATGGGGATTTTTATTCAATTTCACAGCCGAAGTTTTGCATTTGACAGCTAATTGGAAGCAACTTCTTTGATATTCCTGACTAGGGTGTGGCATGGCGTGTAGTGCAACAATGACCTAGAGTCAATTCACTTTCTAGGATTCCTATTGCAAGAGTTGTGGGTTTTGTGTCTGTGCATTTGTGCATGAAGCTCATTTTAGGTGCCTGAGAGCCTTAATGACCAGCCAGTCGATAGTGGCTGGTACAGGAGCCGCAGCTCAGCAGCTTTAGATGCTTCTGTCAGCTGTGATCAGTGTGATGGAGCGGAACACAGGCAAACAGGCAAACAGGCAAATAATGTGCCACAAGGGTTACTGCAGTATCAGGAAAACCACTATCGGTCCTTTCCAAGAAATCCTTTCAACTGGTCTTTGTTCGGTGACCTTCATGTTTCATCAGCTGAAGTAGAATCAGTTTTTTAACTTAAAACAAAAAACATATCCGACTATGCTTGAAAAAGGCTCAACTCGCCTAAAGTCTGCAGCCACTACAGCTTGTTAAAATAAAGTCAATTTTATTCTTGTAGCCCAAAATACCAAATACGCCACAAAAGGTCTGTCATTTGGAAGGAATTGTAGTCCAAAGGGTAGTGTCAGAGGCAAGATGAGTTGTCACTTTCTAACTCTAACCCTTCTTTAAGGCAAGGCAAGGCAAGGTAAGTTTATATAGCACCTTTCAACACAAGGCAATTCAAAGTGCTTTACAAAAAACGAAAGACATTAAGAAAATGGCATTTAAAATCAGTCATTCAAAAGAAAAGATAATAAAATAAACATTAAAAGAAAAAATACATGGATAAAGGTTACAGTGCAGTTTAAGATGTGAATAGTTCAATTAAAAGCAGCAGCAAAAAGAAAAGTCTTTAGTCTGGATTTAAAAGTACTCAGAGTTGCAGCGGACCTGCAGGTTTCTGGGAGTTTGTTCCAGATATTTGGAGCATAATAACTAAACGCTGCTTTACCATGTTTAGTTCTGACTCTGGGGACAGAAAGCTGACCAGTCCCTGAAGACCTGAGAGATCTGGATGGTTCATCATTTAGCAGTAGGTCAGAAATGTATTTTGGGCCTAAACCATTCAAAGCTTTATAAACCAGCAGCAGTATTTTGAAATCTATTCTTTGACACACAGGAAGCCAGTGTAAAGATTTCAGAACAGGAGTTATGTGATCCACTTTCTTAGTGTTAGTGAGGACTCGAGCAGCAACATTCCGAATTAGCTGCAGCTTTCTAATATATTTTTTAGTGATAAAAGCATGGACAAGTTTTTCCAAATCCTGCTTTGACATTAGTCTTTTAATCCTAGATATATTCTTTAGGTGATAGTAGGCTGATTTAGTAACTGTTTTAATGTGACTGTTGAAACTCAGGTCAGAGTCCATGACTACACCTAGATTTCTGGCTTTATCAGTTGTTTTGAACATTGCAGACTGAAGCTCAGCGCTAACTTCTATACGTTCTGCCTTGGCTCCAAAAACCATTACCTCAGTTTTATCTTTGTTTAATTGGGAAAGTTCTGACACATCCAGTCATTGATTTTTTCAATGCACTTACTCAGTGTTTGAATTGGAGCATAGTCTCCTGGTGAAATTGTTACGTAAATGTGTGTGTCATCCGCATAGCTATGGTAACTTATTTTGTTGCTTTTCATTATCTGAGCCAGTGGAAGCATGTAGATGTTAAAGAGAAGAGGCCCCAAGATGGAGCCTTGAGGAACCCCACATGTCATATTTGTCAACTCAGATGTGTATTTACCTATAGAAACAAAGTTTTTTCTGTCCTTTAAGTAGGATTCAAACCAATTTAGAACTGTTTCCGAAAGTCCCACCCAGTTTTCTAGTCGGTCGAGTAATATGTTGTGGTCAACAGTGTCAAACGCAGCACTGAGATCTAATAGTACTAACACTGAAGTTCTGCCACTGTCTGTGTTTAAGTGGATGTCATTGAAGACCTTTACAAGAGCAGTCTCAGTGCTGTGGTTTGGACGAAAGCCTGACTGGAACACATCCAAACAGTTATTTACATGCAAGAATGTCATGTCTAGGAAACTAATAGTGAAAGTTTATTCTTTATGTTAGTTTTGTCATGTCCCTTTGCCCTGTGCTTTATGTTTATTCCCTTAATTAATCATCCCTCTCATTTCAGGCCTCCACGCTCCCCGCCCCCTTCTGTCTCCTGCGTCCTTGATTGTTTTCCCCGCCCTGATTGTTTCCACCTGTGTCCCCTTTACCTGTGTATATATTGTGGTAGCTTCCTCCTGTTCATTGTCAGTTCATTGTCTTACTATGACCCACGTTCCTCATTACCTCACGGACTTCCCACGGATCTACCTCATTGATCACTTGCTTGTTTTCCTCGAAAGAGTATATTTGTTTTCCTTGTTTTGATTACTGTGCTAAATTCCACTAAAGTCTTTTTTAGAGAACACTATCTGAGTCGTGCAATTGAGTTCATGCTTCAGAGTCTCTCCTTGACAGTATGAACTGACCAAAAAAATGAACTCAGCCGACTCAGACCAGCTAAAGAACGCCATCCGCTCTCAGGGCCAACGTCTTGGGCAACAAGAAGAGCAGATGGCCGCCATACAGCATGGAGTGCAGCACCTATCCAAAAGCCACGGGGCACTACAATCATCGGTGACAACCCAGGTGAATCTGCTGGCAGCTGAGGTCCAGCGTGTGCTCACTCACCTGCAGGCTGCTTCTCCTCCCACGACTCCCCCGGTTCCGGCGGCGACCGGTTCCGATCCCAACCGGTCTACTGAGCCGCACAGTACTTCCATGCGTCTGGCTCCACCCGAAAAATACTCCGGAGACT
The DNA here is from genome assembly GCA_902827135.1 of Harpagifer antarcticus. NCBI lineage: Eukaryota > Metazoa > Chordata > Actinopteri > Perciformes > Harpagiferidae > Harpagifer > Harpagifer antarcticus. Next base: position 6,481,265 of record CADEHL010000508.1, read on the forward strand.
CGGAGGGCTGCCGGACGTTCATTGTGCAGTGTGAGTTACACTATCACCACCAACCGGCTGCTTTTCCCACGGACAATTCCAAAGTGGCTTTCATGATCTCCCATCTCTCCGGCCGAGCAGCAGCGTGGGCTACGGCAGAGTGGTCCAGAGGCTCCCCCATCTGCGGGTCTCTGGAAAACTTCATAGACACTATGAGAAAGATCCTCAATCAAACCACTCCGGGCAGGGAAGCAGCTCGGGCTCTGATTAAGCTGAAACAACATCAGCGGAGTGTGGCTGACTACGCCATCGAGTTCCGGACTATGGCAGCCGATAGCGGCTGGAACTCCGCTGCATTGTTTGACGCTTTCGTCAGCGGTCTCTCGGATTCCCTACAAGACCAGCTGGCGCCTCTCGATCTGCCCGCTGACTTGGACTCTGTCATATCCAAGGCAATACGGATAGACAATCGTTTGACGGAAAGGAGAAGGAATAAATCCAAGGATGCGGTTGATCCGCCTCCCCAGAGGAGACGCTCGCCGCTGGATACTACTTCTTCTTGGAGGCCCCGTCACCCCTCACCTGCGTTCCGGACAACAGCGCCCCCTGGCTCCGTGGAGGAGCCAATGCAGTTGGGCCGCGCCAAGCTTTCGATGGCAGAACGTCAGCGTCGATTAAAGGAGGGTCTGTGCTTCTACTGCGGGCAGCGCGGACATCCACAAGCGGCTTGTCCGGTAAAAGAGGAGGCTCACCAATAAAGAGGAGTACGTTGGTGAGCCGGATCTCTTCCTCTGACTTTCCTCCTCGCACCCTGACCCGCATCCAGGTAAAAATCAGAGACAATGTGGTTACTCATGGTGCACTCATTGACTCAGGGGCAGACGAAAGTCTGATGGATTGGGGGTTAGTTAAAAGATTGGACATAAAAACTAAACCTCTACCCCAGCCTCTTGAAGCGAGTGCTCTCGATGGGCGGCTGTTGTTTAAAGTGACTCACCAAACCGAGCCTTTAGAAATAAGATGTGATGATAACCATCACGAGACAATGTCATTTCACTTGTTTAATTCAGCCCAACATCCACTCATTTTGGGGTTTCCCTGGTTGAAACTTCATAATCCTCACATTGATTGGCAATCTGGGAGGGTGGAGGGGTGGGGAAAGAATTGCAGAGATCACTGTGTTAAGCAGGTAGCGGAGATTGACAGAAGAGGTAACACTGGGAGGGTTAGGCAGGGAACTATCCCAGAAATATATCTTCCTGATGTTCTTTCAGTTCCTTCCTGCTACCACGATTTAAGTGAAGTATTCAGTAAATCCAAGGCTCTGACTCTTCCGCCTCACCGCCCCTATGACTGTGCTATCGACCTGATTGCTGGGTCTACAATTCCTAAGGGTCGACTATATGCTATTTCAGGACCTGAGAAAGAGGCCATGAAGGACTATATTGATGCCTCCCTCAAAACAGGCCTTATTCGCCCTTCTTCATCACCAGCAGGAGCGGGGTTTTTTTTTGTTGGGAAAAAGGATGGGTCTCTTAGGCCCTGTATTGACTACTCGCCTCTCAATGACATTACGGTTAAAAACCAGTACCCCCTTCCTCTCATCTCGTCAGCCTTCGAGCAGCTTCAGGGAGCCAAGGTTTTCACCAAGTTAGACCTACGTAACGCTTATCATTTAGTCAGGATCAGGGAGGGTGATGAATGGAAGACGGGTTTCAACACCCCTTCAGGCCACTATGAATACCGTGTAATGCCATTTGGATTATCAAACGCTCCTGCTGTGTTCCAGGCTATGATCAACGACGTGTTGAGGGAGTTTCTGAACCGTTTCATTTTTGTATATCTGGACGACATTCTGATCTACTCCCCTGACCTTGACACCCATAAACAACATGTCCGCCAGGTTCTACAAGAGCTGCTCAAGAATGGGTTGTTTGTCAAAGCAGAAAAATGCGAATTCCATGCAGAGACAGTCACTTTCTTGGGCTTCATCATTTCGCCAGGTTAGGATGGACCCAGAGAAGGTTAGCGCAGTAGCTTGTTGGCCTACCCCTGACTCTCGTAAGAAAGTGCAGCAGTTTTAGGCTTTGCACATTTTTACAGACGTTTTGTGCGGAGGTTCAGTGCTATTGCAGCCCCTCTTCATGTCCTCACGTCCCCTCAAGTGCCTTTTTTGTGGTCTCCTCAGGCTGAGGAGGCTTTTTCTCGGCTTAAAGGAATGTTCACCTCTGCTCCCATACTCACCTTGCCGGACACCACTCGTCAGTTTGTGGTAGAAGTGGATGCCTCCAACGAAGGGGTGGGAGCGGTCCTCTCCCAGCGACTACAGAAGGACAACAAACTTCACCCCTGCGCTTTCCTGTCCAGGAAGCTCTCCCCAGCAGAGAGAAATTACGACGTGGGAAACCGTGAGTTGCTGGCCGTGAAGCTGGCACTGGAAGAGTGGAGGCATTGGTTGGAGGGAGCCGAGCATCCTTTCGTGGTTTGGACCGATCACAAAAACTTGGAATATATAAGAAAGGCCAAAAGACTGAACTCCCGCCAGGCTAGGTGGACCTTGTTCTTCAACCGTTTTGATTTTGTTCTTTCCTTCAGGCCGGGGTCTCAGAATGTCAAGCCTGACGCTCTGTCCCGTCTGTTTGACCCTGTGCCTGCAGTCAAGGAGCCGGAACCCATCATCCCATTAAACCGGGTGGTAGGAGCGCTGACTTGGTCAGTAGAGAAGGAGGTAATACGAGCCAATGCTGGAGCTCCTGCACCAAGGGGTTGCCCGCCTAACCGGCTATTCGTTCAGGAGGCCGAGCGACCACAGGTGATCCACTGGGCTCACACTTCGCTGCTCACCTGTCACCCTGGAGTCAAGAGAACTATGTTCATCATAAAACAACGTTTCTGGTGGACATCCATGGAGAAGGAGGTGAAGGAGTATGTGGAGGCGTGCCCTGTCTGCGCTCGAAACAAGACCTCTTCCAGGGCGCGAATAGGACTATTACAACCACTCCCTATTCCCAACAGACCCTGGTCAGAGATCTCCATGGACTTCGTCACTGGCCTGCGGACCGTTTTTTCTAAAATGACACATTTCATTGCTCTGCCCAAGATGCCCTCAGCGAAGGAAACGGCTGAGGTCATGATGCATAATGTGTTTCGGCTTCATGGTTTCCCAAAGGATATTGTCTCCGACCGGGGTCCCCAGTTTGTGTCACGCTTCTGGAAGGAGTTCTGCCGCCTCATCGGTGCCACGGTTAGTCTCTCATCAGGATACCATCCGGAGTCTAACGGCCAGACAGAGCGCCTAAATCAAGAACTGGAGACCTGTTTGCGCTGCTTGGTGTCCCAGAATCCATCCTCCTGGAGCGAGCACCTCACCTGGGTTGAGTATGCGCACAACATCCTCCCTACTTCTGCCACGGGCCTGTCCCCATTTCACTGTGTTTATGGCTACCAGCCGCCACTGTTCCCAGCCACAGAGAGGGAGGTCACGGTCCCGTCTGCCCACGCGCTGGTCAGGCGTTGTCGGCGCGTGTGGGCTGCGGCTAGGAAGATCCTCTGCAGGAATTCACAACTGGTGAAAAGAGCAGCAGACCGAAAACGCCGACCAGCTCCTGTATACCAGCCAGGCCAAAAAGTCTGGCTTTCTACACGAGACCTTCCCCTCCACGTACTCTCCCGTAAATTGGCTCCACGGTTTGTGGGTCCTTTTCCCGTCACCAAGGTCATCAACCCGGTTTCAGTGAGACTACGGCTTCCCAGGTCCATGAAAGTACATCCCACCTTCCATGTAGGGAAACTAAAACCCTTGAAGGAGAGCGCTATGGTTCCCACCGCCAAACCCCCCCCGCCCCCCCGGATGATTGATGGAGGTCCGGTTTACACCGTCAAGAAAATATTGGCTAGTCGGAAAAGGGGTAGAGGGCGACAGCTACTGGTTGACTGGAAGGGTTATGGTCCTGAGGAGCGGATATGGATTCCTTCCCGCTTCGTCATAGATAAAAGCCTCATTGAGGATTTTGACCACCTCAACTCAGAGGAGCCTGGGCCGTCAGGAGCCGTCCCTAGAAGGGGGGGTACTGTCATGTCTAGGAAACTAATAGTGAAAGTTTATTCTTTATGTTAGTTTTGTCATGTCCCTTTGCCCTGTGCTTTATATTTATTCCCTTAATTAATCATCCCTCTCATTTCAGGCCTCCACGCTCCCCGCCCCCTTCTGTCTCCTGCGTCCTTGATTGTTTTCCCCGCCCTGATTGTTTCCACCTGTGTCCCCTTTACCTGTGTATATATTGTGGTAGCTTCCTCCTGTTCATTGTCTTACTATGACCCACGTTCCTGATTACCTCACGGACTTCCCACGGATCTACCTCATTGATCACTTGCTTGTTTTCCTCGAAAGAGTATATTTGTTTTCCTTGTTTTGATTACTGTGCTAAATTCCAGTAAAGTCTTTTTTAGAGAACACTATCTGAGTCGTGCAATTGAGTTCATGCTTCAGAGTCTCTCCTTGACAAAGAAATTACTCAACTGTTGAAAAACAACTTTTTCAATGATTTTACCTAGAAATGGCAGGTTTGATATGGGTCTGTAATTGTTCATTACTGAAGCATCTAGATTATTCTTTTTTAGAATAAGTGGTTTAATGACTGCAGTTTTCAGGGCCTGTGGAAAAATACCTGAGTGAAGAGATTTGTTTACTATATGAAGTAGATCTGAGGCCATGCAACGAAAAACATCTTTGAAAAATCCTGTTGGAATAATATCAAGGCAGCAGGAGGAGGATTTCAGACGTTGAATAATGTCCTCTAGGTTTTTATCATTAATCTGATGGAATTGTGTCATGGTGTCTCAATTGATATTAGGTGGACACAGGGACAACACATTTGCTGCACCTGATGCAGAGGCACTGACTGCTTGTCTGATTTTCTGAATGTTGTCATGCCCTGGTGGATAGAAATTCAGAGGCTACTGACACTGGGGGGTTAGTTAGTCTGTCGACGGTAGCATTCAAGGCACGTGCATTGTTTTTGTTTTTGATAATGATGTCAGAGAAGAAAGACTGTCGTGCGTTTTTCAATTCCAAATTATAAAGGCCAAGTCTCTCTTTATAGATTTCAAAGTGAACCTGGAGATTTGTTTTTCGCCACCTACGTTCAGCTTTTTGACACTCTCTTTTTTCTGCTCTCACGGTCATGGCCTTTCTCCATGGAGATATTTTCTTCCCAGTCACTTCCTTTACCTTATTTGGAGCAATGGCATCTATAACATTTTGAATTTTTGAATTAAAATGATCTACTAGCTCATTTACTGAGATGTTAGCAGGGGCAAGTGTGGAAGAAAAATTCTGAGTAAACATTTCCCTAGTATTTTCAGTTAAATATCGCTTTGTGGTTACCTCTTTTTGAACATTTTTGTGAACAGAAATAGAGCTCTCAAAGAAAACACAAGAATGATCAGAGAGTGCAACATCAGTCACCACAGCCTTAGAGATATTCAGACCCTTTGAGATAATTAAGTCCGGAGTTTGCCCCTTATTGTGCGTGGGCTCCGTCACATGCTGAGTCAGTCCATAGCTATCAAGAACACAAAACAGTTCTTTAGCCCCTCTGTCCTGGGGGTTGTCAACATGGATGTTAAAATCACCAACAATGACTAGACGGTCAAAGTCAATACACACTATAGACAGCAGTTCAGTAAAGTCATCAAAAAAGCTTGCACAGTATTTGGGTGGTCTATAGATATTTAGGAACAGAGCTTGAGAGGAGCCTTTCAGCTGAAGGGCCACATATTCAAAAGAAGCAAAGTTCCCATAAGATGATCATTGAACAAAATAGCAACTCCACCCCCTTTCTTATGCATAAAGTTGGGAGGGGTTGATTCGATAAGAACAGCTGCACTGTTATTTTTGTTCAATCCAAGTTTCCGTTAAAAACATAAAATCAAGATTGTGCTCAGTGATAAAATCATTGATTAAAAATGTTTTTCCTGCCAAAGACCTGACATTTAATAAAGCTAGTTTAAGTTTGTTAAACACACTATCAGTCATGTTTTTTGTAACAAGCTGTGGCTGACATGGAATCACTGCTAAATTTGATAAACTCACACAAACGTTTGAGCACTTCCTGTTTCTAAGCTGATTCACCGCTCTTAATCTATTACCTATCAACACAGATATCGGCAACGCTACAGGCAGGCAGGGCCCCGGCATGTCCTGGAAAGAGTTGAGAGTGCCATACGGCCTTGAGCCTGGACCCAGCACATATCAGTAAGAGTTTGTTGCGTTTTGTACACACACATCATTATCAGGCTTCGGAGACTGCAGATGCTTTCTTGAAGGGAGGGGAGGTGGTTGACGTAGGCACGGTGATGGAGACTGGGGAGATGGTGCGCGTCTCTGCTTCGGTGATTTTGGTGGGCGTTGTTGAAGGGCGGGGGTAAAGGACATGCTGCCAGGGGGGGGAGGTGGTTGACTTAGGCACGGTGATGAAGACGGGGGAGATGGTGCGCGTCTCTGCGGTGATTTTGGTGGCCGTCGTTGAGGAGCGGGGGTAAAGGACATGCTGCCAACCCTGCGTATCGCCTTAGTTTGGTCTTTGAACTCCAGGAAGGAATCGGTGCCAACCCTCTGTATCTCCTTTGTGTGTTCAGCGATCTCCAGGAGGGTGGGCGAGGATGAAAGGGTGAACGGAGAGTAGAGAGAGCTGTGGGGTGAAGGAAGAGTATCCTCAGAGGTGATAGGAGGGGTGAAGGGTGGTGGAGACTCCTCCATTTGTCTCCCATAATCAAGACATTCCTGATAGATTTTCAAGGTTTTCTGAGCGATGTGTTGTGTCTTTCTCTTGTTTTGATTCCTCTTGCCGCTTGTCCTTGGCAGAGGGAACAGATTGATGACCCAGGCAGTTGAATACGTTAGAGATAAACAATTTCACTCCAGACTTGTTCAGACAAACACCATTTGCCTTCAAAAGATGTCTGCGGCCCCAGAAAAAGTTAAAGTTGTCAATAAAATTGACAGAATGGTCAGTACAGGCAGTTGAAAGCCAGGTGTTCAGTGCAAACAATCTGCTGAATCTCTCCACTCCTCTTCTGACTGGCGGTAGAGGGCCACTGATGAACACCTCTGCATTTAGAGAGCTGACAGTTTCCAACAGACATTTAAAGTCTTTTTTCAGCACTTCAATCAATCAATCAATCAATGTTTATTTATATAGCCCAATATCACAAATGTTACATTTGTCTCAGTGGACTTCACAGTTTGTACAAAATATCAGTATGACAATACGACACCCTCTGTCCTTAGACACTCACATCGTACAAGGAAAAACTTCCGAAGAAAACCCACAGTTTAAAGGGAAAAATGGGAGAAACCTCAGGGAGAGCAACAGAGGAGGGATCCCTCTCCCAGGACGGACAGACGTGCAATAGATGCCGTGTGTAAATTGAAAAGATAATACATTTGCAACATAGGTAGTCCAAATGTTTGGAAATGCATGTGTGTATAATAGGAAGATGAATCCACGAGGATATCCATCCAGGACCTATGATCCAGGACCACAGCCACGACTCAAGATCCAGGGCTCGCGATGCAGGACACAGGACCGCAGGATCATCCATGACTCCGGATCCCAGCGTATGTAGACACCAAAAAGAAAGAAATTTGGAGAAGCTGGGTTAATCGGAACATGAGAGTACACAGGTATAGACAGAGTGAAGGAAGAAGTAAGATGTCCCCCGACAAACTAAGCCTATATCAGCAAAACTAGGGGCTGAATCTAATCAGCCCTAACTATAAGCTTTATCAAAAAGGAAGGTCTTAAGCGCACTCTTAAAAACGGATAGGGTGTCTGCCGCCTGAACACAAACTGGTGTTCACTTCTGACTGTTGTTTCACAACATCATTTGTTCCAATGTGCAGTACCACATTCTTCACAGTCGGATGTTCAGCCCCAATATGCAGGATCTTCCTTGACCATATCCTTGGGAAAACAGAGTACTTTAATGTTGGTTTGGCAACCTAAAGTCTGCATGTACGTTATTTTATTAAATGTAGCTTTTCTATGCAGTTTTGCCTTTCTTCCTAACCTAAATTCAGTTTTTCGCTCCTTCCTTGATGAGGATTTCCAGAATCTCAATAATAAATTAACTTTGTGGAGACAGGAAAAAAGCTTGTGGGGGGGAAATGCCATTATTCCCTTTGTGAGGTGCCACAAATGATGCGACATGGCGAACATGGCCAAAATACTGCTGCTTCTGACTATGCTAAAAGTGTTCACATGTTGTGCACTTTGAATACAGAGCAATGAGCAGTTAAACTCTTCCATTGTATTATTGAACAGAGGCATCAGAATGTGCTGCGATCAATTACCGCTACATTATCCAACACTCCCGTGCGATGGGCCCCATTACCATTCAAATCAAATGGGTCAATCAAATGAATGTCACTCCGATGGTTCGATTATAACACTTAAATCCAGACAACACCTGATTCGGTTAGAATGCAGCCTACGATTTAAACACCAATTAATGGGTAGGTGCAGAAAGGTGCAAAGCTGGAAAATCTATGTAGAGGATGGGACTTCTAAGACATGTTATTATATAGCTCCACTGTTTAACATGTCAAACACAAATGTAAATAAAACAGCTCTGGATATGTAAGATAGGAACTTTGGGCAAGGGTATAACTTTGGTTTGAGAAGTGGGGGGGACACAAAACAGGGCGTCCTCCGCAATGAAAGATTTTCTCGATTTAATTATTAATTATCTTACCTAGTCTGCATTCTTTCTTTTTATTTATGCATATTTGACTAATCACTTTCCTTTCAAACTGTGTTTTTTTATTTTGTACTGACCTATAGTACACACTGAGATAACTTAGACTGAAACACACACACACACACACACACACACACACACACACACGTGCAGTGTGCTCCTCCTTGGCAATGACCGCTTGCGTAAAAAATAATAATAAACACATTTGAAAAGTGGGGGGGACACAAACGGTATTTTGAAAAGTGGGGGGGGGACATGTCCGCCCTTTCCCCAGTGGAAATTACGCCCATGCCTTTGGGTACCAGTTTACTGTAGCTTTCAGTTTTGGAGCTGAGCTGGGCTGAATACAGCTTACTCTTCTTGCCTACACATAAATTACATTGATATGGAACCCTTCTAATAACAACAAATCAGAACTTTGTAAGACCCACAAAGAGGAGATTTACAAAAGGCGCTGCAGTTTACCTATAGGTAGGGCAGATATTATGTATAAAGCAGTGTGGGGGTCTTGAGCCTGGCTTAAGGGCACTTCTGGTTCCTAAGCCAAGTCTTTACAGACCCTAATAGAATTTCCCTCAATTTTGGTGGAGGTATTTCTAAAGATAAATGTAAAGATCAGATAGAACTTCATTCATCACAAGGGAGATTGTTGTGCAATGCAAAGTATGGGAGAAAAAAACTATACAACAGTGAATATTATCAATAGGGTGCAAAAACAAAGGTACATTGGGTTAACGTTAAGGCACAAATAGATGTACGAGAAGTACAAGTATATTGGTATGTAGTTACATTGAAAAATAACCCGATTAGCTTCAACTTTAGGGAGGGAAAGTTTATTCTATCAATCACAGTCCTCAACAGGGATTTTGCGTTGATTTTAGCGCCATGAAATAACTATTCTTTTAGATTCCATCACTGCCATATTTATCTATTCTACATTGTTATTCTTGAATTTGGCGAGATGAAGCAGCGCTCCAATTTTGTTAGCATTACTTCACATGGTAACATGTTGGCAGTGAGCCAGCCTATCAGAGAGCCCCTGGAGAACAGTGTGGGAGCGCTGTCTTTACTCAATAACAGCAGGGACATGCACAATCCAATGACGGTGAGGAAATGTGTGAATTTATCTCTGCTTCTATTGCTTTTATCTTCCTGTATCCATGTGGTTCCTTGCACTCTTTCATATATGTTTCACTGATTTGCTTTCTTTACAAAAAGCACAATAAAACAAAAAACAATAAACTGAAAAAGTAGGATCGGCTCAAGCTAGCAGAGAAGGTAGCCATAGAAACAAAAAATAACTGGCTGTTTTTAATCGCGAGGCTCTGTGCGAAACGTCCTCCCAACCGCTTTTCAACACAGAGATCTGGGGTTACGTACTGTAACCCAATTTCTATGAGTATAGGCGCAGCCCTCTAAGGCTATCGCTATTGGGTAATCCCCACTGCACGTGTGCAGCACTGACAGACTTATTCCACGCCCACCTATGACGTGGGCCCCACCTCCGGGCTCACTTCCGTATAAATAGGAAGTAGGCCCTACAATCCACTCCAACAGCTTTTCTTCAGCTATTCGCGGAGCCAGTGAGGCCGAACCTTAGAGGGCTGCGCCTATACTCATAGAAACTGGGTTACAGTAAGTAACCCCAGTTCTATATCGTATAAGGCTTCGCCCTCTAAGGCTATCGCTATTGGGTTAAGGGCGAAGCAGGATGTAGTCTACGCCCCACTGGTTCCGTCCGTTACCAGAAGCATAAAACACACCTACTCAGTTAATAACCCATGTCCATTTCGCCATGCGTAAATGGAGCATCACATTCCCAGGGAATATAGTATTATTTAAAAATGAATATTCTCCATCAGGGAACGAAGGTAGGCTTACTCGGGCTACCTGTCGTTTATAAAAAGTAGAGATCGAGTCTCACTTGTTAAAAACGATCAAGAGAGAGGAAAAAAAGGCAGCTCTCTAAGTGCCGACAGGCAGGGGAGAGGGCATGCAATTGAAAAACCCCGACATTACTCATTCTGGCAGGCAATTCAGTACTGAATGTGTCAGAGAGGAATGGGAGACATCCCTCAAATACAAATAAAAGAACAGGGGGGAAGACCAAGATGCAGCAGTGCAAATGTCTTTCACTGTCATTCCTCCGTGCAACGCCGTAAAGGAGGTGAGGAGGAGGAAAGAAGCCATCCAAAGTTATCACTCTCGATCTAAACGAGCTTGTGATAACCTTTGGCATAAAAACCGGGTTAGGGCGCAAAACAGCTAAGCTGCCATCGCCTTGGATCCGGAGACATGACGGAGCCACAGAGAGAGCAGACCAATCACTCATCCTTTTAGCTGATGTCAGAGCCAAGAGCAGAGCTACTTTGGCTGACAAAAACTTCAGGGGAACCTGATCTAAAGGCTCAAATGGAGCTTTACTCAGTGCGCGTAACACTAACACCAAAAAGCGTGACACCGGTCTGAGTCTCTGTGCTCCCCGTAGAAAACGTTTTGTCAGCGGGTGACTAGACACCGTGCTGACACCAATCTACGTGGCAAGATGAAATGGCAGCAGCATATGTTTCGACCGTGCTATAAGCCAATTCCTGTCCAGCAACAGCTGGAGGAACGACAGCACGAGGCAGGGGGCCCAACGGGGTCCAGGCTTTTCCCTACACACCAAACAGAACATTGTCCATTTGGCTGTGTAGGATGTGTGTTCAGCAGCTGCGCTGATCGAACACCTCCCTGGCGATTTATGTAGGCCGCCGCTGCTTTGTTGTCTGTTCGAATCAACACATGTTGATTGTACAGCAACAGGGCGAAGTGCTGGATTACTTTCCATATAGTAATTCCAGCACGTTTATATGGAGAGACATGTGACCCGGCCACTGTCCCCCCACTGCCTGCGACATGCACATCTGGGACAGAGGAAAAACCTTGCTGCCTGCTAACCGACTGGTTAACAGCTGCAACGGAGGAGAGCTGTCACTTTCTCCATTCTCTGCTGTGAGAGTCGCGCTCTCATGCGGGCTGAGTTCAATTCCACTCCCAGTTAAATGTCTGGGAGGGAAGAGGACCGCTCTTCTTCCAGTTGATAATGAAACCCAGGCTTGACAGATGAGATACGAGCTGTATCGTCTGAAAAACCGCTTCCTCCCTGGAGCGAGCCAGCCACAGCCGGTCGTCCAGGCAAAATAACCCTCATCCCCATTCTGAGTAGCTGCTCCAACCGTCTCCATCCACTTTGAAAAAAGTGCGTGGAGCCAGGAATGAGAAACGTAGGAATTTGCTGTGTTTCGGGATGATGGTTACATGGAGGTAAGCATCCTTCAGGACTATGGATGTAAACCTCCCTGGTGAACACACTCCAGCACCTGTTTGATCGTCAGCATGGGAAAAGGCCATTCCCTTGTTGGACACTGACAGATCGAGGATGGGTCTCATTCCCCCCGCCCCGTCTCCTTCGGGACCAGAAAATAGCGGGAGTAAAAACCCCTGATGTTCGAATTGCAGAGAATACCCTCTGCCCATCCGCCTGCTCATCTATCTGTCCATCAGACACACTCGCCGCCACCCTGAGTACCATACAGTACTCTGATAGCGCCGGGTGTACATTCTCTGGATGTGCTGTGGTTGGTGACAAACCATGCCAGAGCCCTCCACACGCTGCATTTCACACAGGCTCTCATTATGTCGTCGTTTAGGAGAATATTCGTAAACTGCGCGTTCACGCTCAACACCACTAAGGGATGAGCGGAGGTGTGTGCAGTGCTGTCCACACGATGCGTAATAATGGCCCTCCGTGGGCTTATTACAACCGTGGGTAGGAGATACGTCTGAGACAGAGAAAAAATCCATGCAGCCTAAACCCAAAAAGTTTACGGTAGACGGATTTGAATAGCAAGCCCAGCTGTTTTATTAACCGATAAGTTAAAAAACCCAGCCGGCTTAGGCAGCGAGCCATGCTGCCAAGTAACCAATAGGCTATTGGCAGCTGGCTTAACCTGGGAGCCTTGCTGCATATTAACTTCCCTCTGTCCATCTAACCCACGCGCCGTCACTCAAGGCGCAAACCTGCTCAGGATGTGCTGTGGTTGTCATGGTGACGAGCCACGCCAGAGCCCTCCAGACGTTGCATTTCACACAGGCTCTCCTTATGTCGCGTTTAGGAGAAGGCTCGTAAACCGGACATTTAAGGTGCGTTCACGCTCAACACACCTAAGGGATGAGGGGAGGTGTGTGCAGTGCTGTCCACACTGTAATAATGGCACTCGTGGCTCATTACGACCGTGTGTAGGAGGTAGGTTTGTGACAGGGAAAAAAAATCCGAGCTGCCTAAAAATCAACAGGTTTTAAAGACAGCCGGTTATGCAGCGAGCCATGCTGCCTATAACCGACAGGTTAGGGGCAGCCGGCTTACCCGGTGGGCCTTGCTGCTTATTATTATTATCCATCTGTCCATCGAATACACGCGTCGCCACTCTGAGTAATACTCTGAGAGCGCACGCATGTTTTGGATGTGCTGTGGATGTTGTCATGGTGACGGGCCACGTCAGAGCCCTCGCCGCCGTTGCCCATGAAGCAGCCCAAGAGGGGCCCGGACCGAAAAGGCTGCGAGGGGCCCTCCACACGCTGCATCTCACACCGGCTCTCATCCTGTCTCTGTTTCGGAGAAGGCTCGTAAACTGGACATTGAGGCGCGTTCACGCTCAAACCTGCTGAGGAATGAGCAGAGGTGTGTGCAGTGCTATTCACACAGTGCGTAATAACAGCCCTTGGCTCATTACGACCGTGTGTAGTAGGCACATCTGGGACAGAGGAAAAACCGTGATGCCTTTAACCGACAGGTTAGGAGCATCGGGTTTAACCGTCAAGCCCTGCTGTCTAATAACCGACTGGTTAATTACAGCTGTCTTGTGCCGCGAGCCCCGCTGCCGCGCTAACCAACAGGTTACAGCCGGCTCAAACGGCGAGCCCCGCTGTCTGTTAACCGACAGGTAACAAACAGCTGGCTTATGCACCTCCACACGCTGTATTACACAGCGGCTCTTCTCATCTCGCCGTTTAGGAGAAAACTCGTAAAACGGACATTGAGGTTCACGCTCAAACCTGCTTGAGGAATGAGCGGAGGTGTGTGTAGGAGGCACATCTGTGACATAGGAAACAAACCCGGGCTGTCTAATTAACCGTTTTAAAGACAGCTGGTTTGAGCCGTGAGCTCTGCTGCCTAACAACCGACAGGCTGTGAGGCAGCCGCTTATGCAGCTTTTTTTATGTCATCCGGAGGAGAGCTCTCCTGAACCGGGGGTCCAGGAGAGCCGTGATGGCGGATGGAGGGACCCGTTGACCCGTCGTCAGCCCAGCAGCCGAACCTAGGCTCGGCTACCGGGCTGACCCCGGGCCCCCGCCCCGTCTCCCCCGCCGGAGGAGAGGGAGACAGGGCGGGGGAACCACATGGTGATCCGTGAATGGAGGAGAAGGAGTCGCCTGACTGCTGCCAGCCACTCGGATCCAATAAATAAAGGGCTTGGTCCACAGAGTAAAACTCCTGGACCAGCCAATCATCCTCGGCCGCAACAGCGAGAGCGTCCGCTCTCCACTGCCTGTGGGCCAGAGGGAGACACAATGAGTGCACGACACCTGGGGAGTGAGAGCCGCGTTTGCGTGCTCTAATCCCCGGCAAAACTCACACCGTGAGCTCCGGTCGTAACTCATATGTCGGGTTGACACCGGGCCCCTACCCTGTTTCCCCGTCCGGAGGAGAGGGAGGATGTGCCCAGGGGAACCAGGAATGTTTGCTTTTTAGTAAGTAGCTCTTAAAAGAACTTGTTTTGCCTGTCAATGCTTCTGCAACGGAGTGCTGAAGAAAAGTAGGAGTGGATTGTAGGGCCTACTTCCTATTTATACGGAAGTGAGCCCGGAGGTGGGGCCCACATCATAGGTGGGCGTGGAATAAGTCTGTCAGTGCTGCACACGTGCAGTGGGGATTACCCAATAGCGATAGCCTTAGAGGGCGAAGCTTTATACGATATAGAAGCAATTGTGTTTGACTTTTCTAGACCCAAAAATAAATACAATAACAGAAGAAGAATTAGATTGTACAGACATTAACATCCCAGGCTAACTAGCATCAACAAATGAACATAGACTATGTTGCTGTTTTCAAACCGACTCACAGGGCGTTTGTATAGCTTAATAAGCTACAGCTAATAAAGCTTACTAGGTTAGTCATCTTAGCTAAAATCGAGGATCACCATCTAAACCTAAAGAGCAGTTTTATCCACAAAACAGTGGATACATTTGCCTCCATTATTGTAGCTTTAAATGTGTAGCAAGAGTAATAAAGGGAAGGTGATGGAGCCTTGTAGGGTCAATTGACGCACTAGAAATCCATATCATTAGCTTGGAGCCATTCTCATTAGTCGACTAACTGATTAGCTATAATTATTGAAACAAATGTGATAGGAGTGTGATGTATCTTTGCTCTGCGGTATTGTGTTTTTATTAAAGAGAGATGACACAAGAGATGAGTATTTCCTTGTGTGTTTACCGTTGCCCTGTTTGTGGATGTTCATTATCACTTGCAGCTGGTGGGAATCATGCACAAAGACCTTAGAGACAACCGACTGTTAAATGTGTTGGGGCATATTGTTTGGCAAGGGAAGAAGTATCCTAGACTATTTCCAGCAATTCTGTGTGGATATAAAGGCAACTGCAAAGGGATTCGAAGACTCTTGCATACACCACCAATTTTCAAATATGTCAAACTGATGTTGTTCCACATAGAATTAAAAGTAAACAGCATTATTCTATCTCTCTATTTAGAACATCTATTTGTTTTCACGTCCTTAATTGATTGACTTTCACTCATTTAATAAAACATATAATGATGCATTTTAGCAGAGTTCATTAAATGTCATAGCAGGTGAATTTTGTTTACATTTGATGCACTCCCTTCAATTGGTTTCTTATTAAAAATACAAACGTTTATCAATTTGAGTTGACTCTTTGTTAACAGCAGATATAATTAGCTCCAGGCTCAGTATCAGCTAAATCATATGTAAATGAGTGTTTTATCACTGATCCTTCTGGTTTATATTTTTGAAGTTATTTTTTCCAAACCTTTTGAGTTTTTGAGCAAAAGCAGCTCCTCACAACATGTAAATGATCATCAATGTATTTCGCCTGCATTTTACCAACAAAAATGTTGTCATAAAACAGAAGTTGCATTTTTAATGAATGCCTTTGAAAATAAATATTCAAAAAAACACAAAAAACCCTTGGCCCACCCAGAATGGGATATGTGTTCCAATTAGTTTTCTGTTTACGATCAACTGTAAACTGTGATGAACAAAATCTGTTCAAGAAATTAAGAATGGACACAGAGGATCAGGGACAAGCTACTGAAAACTGTTTATAATAGTAGTTATTCAAACCCTAATAAACAAATGAAATTGGACACAATACCTATATTTTAAATAGTTTAAAATACAAGTTTTTAATTCACTTTGGGGGGAATAAAACAACTACATGTGGTCTAACAAAAAAAGGCATGTGAAATCAGAGGGTTTTTACATTATTTCTGAATGAATAGCATGAAGTCAGACATATTCCTGACACAGCTAAAGTATCAACAAAGCCACTGTGACGGAGAAAATGCATTTCCTCCAATTTTGTCTGATGTAAAGCGAACGAGTGCAGAACATTTCTCATGGATTAAGTAGAGGTAGTGATGGTTCTTACTGAACTAATATCCATTCTAAAGCTTTCTTTGCCTTTCACTGCTATGCAGTTCATGGTAAACATCTGCCCTGGAATTATAATTGTGCTGGGTCCAGGCTCAAGGGCATATGGCATATGGCACTCTCAACTCTTTCCAGGACATGCCAGGGCCCTGCCTGCCAGTAGCTTTGCCGATATCTGTGTTGATAGGTAATAGATTAAGAGCGGTGAATCATCTTAGATACAGGAAGCGCTCAAACGTTTGTGTGAGTTTATCTAATTTAGCAGTGATTCCATGTCAGCCACAGCTTGTTACAAAAAACCTGACTGATAGTGTGTTTAACGAACTTAAACTAGCTTTATTAAATGGCAGGTCTTTGGCAGGAAAAACATTTTTAATCAATGATTTTATCACTGAGCACAATCTTGATTTTATGTTTTTAACAGAAACTTGGATTGAACAAAATAACAGTGCAGCTGTTCTTATCGAATCAACCCCTCCCAACTTTAGTTTTATGAGTCAGGAAAGAATGCATAAGAGAGGAGGTGGAGTTGCAATGTTGTTCAATGATTCCATTCAATGCAGACATCTTATGGGAACTTTGCTTCTTTTGAATATGTGGCCCTTCAGCTGAAATGCTCCTCTCGAGCTCTGTTCCTAAATATCTATAGACCACCCAAATACTGTGCAAGCTTTTTTGATGACTTTACTGAACTGCTGTCTATAGTGTGTATTGACTTTGACCGTTTAGTCATTGTTGGTGATTGTAACATCCATGTTGACAACCCCCAGGACAGAGGGGCAAAAGAACTGTTTTGTGTTCTTGATAACTATGGACTGACTCAGCATGTGATGGAGCCCACGCACAATAAGGGCACACTCTGGACTTAATTATCTCAAAGGGTCTGAATATCTCAAAAGTTGTGATGACTGATGTTGCACTCTCTGATCATTCCTGTGTGTTCTTTGAGAGCTCTATTTCTGTTCACAAAAATGTTCAAAAAGAGGTAACCACAAAGCGATATTTAACTAAAAATACTAGGGAAATGTTTACTCAGAATTTTTCTTCCCCACTTGCCCCTGCTAACATCTCAGTAAATGAGCTAGTAGATCATTTTAATTCAAAAATTCAAAATGTTATAGAGGCCATTGCTCCAACTAAGGTAAAGGAAGTGACTGGGAAGAAAATATCTCCATGGAGAAAGGCCATGACCGTGAGAGCAGAAAAAAGAGAGTGTAGAAAAGCTTAACGTAGGTGGCGAAAACAAATCTCCAGGTTCACTTTGAAATCTATAAAGAGAGACTTGGCCTTTATAATTTGGAATTGAAAAACGCACAACAGTCTTTCTTCTCTGACATCATTACCAAAAACAATGCACGTGCCTTGTTTGCTACCGTCGACAGACTAACTAACCCCCCCAGTGTCAGTAGCCTCTGAATTTCTATCCACCAGGGCATGCAATGATTTTGCCTCCTTTTTCACTGACAAAATTCAGAAAATCAGACAAGCAGTCAGTGCCTCTGCATCAGGTACAGCAAATGTGTTGTCCCTATGTCCACCTAATATCAATTCAAACACCATGACACAATTCCATCAGATTAATGATAAAAACCTAGAGGACATTATTCAACTTCTGAAATCCTCCTCCTGCTGCCTTGATATTATTCCAACAGGGTTTTTCAAAGATGTTTTTCGTTGCATGGCCTCAGATCTACTTCATATAGTAAACAAATATCTTCACTCAGGTATTTTTCCACAGGCCCTGAAAACTGCAGTCATTAAACCGCTCTTAAAAAAGAATAATCTAGATGCTTCAGTAATGAACAATTACAGGCCCATATCAAACCTGCCATTTCTAGGTAAAATCATTAAAAAAGTTGTTTTTCAACAGTTGAGTAATTACTTGCATTTAAATAACTGTTTCGATGTGTTCCAGTCAGGCTTTCGTCCAAACCACAGCACTGAGACTGCTCTTGTAAAGGTCTTCAATGACATCCACTACACAGACAGTGGCAGAACTTCAGTGTTAGTATTATTAGATCTCAGTGTGGCGTTTGACACTGTTGACCACAGCATATTACTAGACCGACTGGAAAACTGGGTGGGACTTTCGAAAACAGTTCTAAATTGGTTTGAATCCTACTTAAAGGACAGAAACCACTTTGTTTCTATAGGTAAATACACATCTGAGTTGACAAATATGACATGTGGGGTACCTCAAGGCTCCATCTTGGGGCCTCTTCTCTTTAACATCTACATGCTACCACTGGATCAGATAATGAAAAACAACAACATAAGTTACCATAGCTATGCGGATGACACACAATGTACGTAACAATTTCACCAGGAGACTATGCTCCAATTCAAACACTGAGTAAGTGCATTGAACAAATCAATGACTGGATGTGTCAGAACTTTCTCCAATTAAACAAAGATAAAAACTGAGGTAATGGTTTTTGGAGCCAAGGCAGAATGTATAAAGTTAGCGCTGAGCTTCAGTCTGCAATGTTCAAAACAACAGATAAAGCCAGAAATCTAGGTGTAGTCATGGACTCTGACCTGAGTTTCAACAGTCACATTAAAACAGTTACTAAATCAGCCTACTATCACCTAAAGAATATATCTAATTAGAAATTTAATATAATCTATTAGAAAGCTGCAGCTGATTCAGAACGCCGCTGCTCGAGTCCTCACTAACACTAAGAAAGTGGATCACTTCACTCCTGTTCTGAAGTCATTACACTGGCTTCCTGTGTGTCAAAGAATAGATTTCAAAATACTGCTGCTGGTTTATAAAGCTTTGAATGGTTTAGGCCCAAAATACATTTCTGACCTACTGCTAAATGATGAACCATCCAGATCTCTCAGGTCTTCAGGGACTGGTCAGCTTTCTGTCCCCAGAGTCAGAACTAAACATGGAGAAGCAGCATTCAGTTATTATGCTCCAAATATCTGGAACAAACTCCCAGAAACCTGCAGGTCCGCTGCAACTCTGACTACTTTTAAATCCAGACTAAAGACTTTTCTTTTTGCCGCTGCTTTTAATTGAACTATTCACATCTTAAACTGCACTGTAACTTTTATCCATGTATTTTTTTCTTTTAATGTTTATTTTATTATCTTTTCTTTTTAATGACTGATTTTAAATGCCATTGTCTTAATGTCTTTCGTTTTTTGTAAAGCACTTTGAATTGCCTCGTGTTGAAAGGTGCTATATAAACTTGCCTTGCCTTGCCTTGCCTTACAAGAGGAAGTAAGGATGATTTGTTGTGTATGTAATTAAAAAACGTAATTTTTTACGGTCCCAGAATAATCAACAATGGCCGCTCTATTTCAGACATTCTATCACGGTTGAACTGCGCTCACATTAACTCATTTTGACCCCCACAGCTCGGCATATGGAAACTTCAAGGTAAACTACAAATACACCAACAATACCTTATGAAATTGTTCGGTTCTGATTTAATTATATTATATACATTTACAAGGTATTTATACCCATTCATTTCTGTTTCTCTAGTGGTAGTAATAATTAATCCTTTCATGATTAAACTGTGTAGTGTGCCTTTAAAGTACCCCATTTAAAATCTTTTAACATGCATATCATTATTTTTTATGAAGCCGTAATCCGACCCGTACAGATTCATTTCAGCCAGTTTCCTAAATAGAGCCTGAGTGAGGCTCCATGCCAGGAAACCTTCACGTCATCTTCTTTCATACGCCATCATATCTCATTTCTGGTGTGAGAGCATTGGCTTGTGAGGGTCTAAATGTACCACTGTTCCCCCATCCATCCAGGGGAAAAATAACACAAGACGGGCTGCCAAGGAACCCCTGGGAAATATCAGAACCATAGAGTGAGGAAAAAATAGAGATGGAGCAGAGAGGGGGAGAAAGATGACACGAGAGAGAGGAGGGCCAGCCAGACATAGAGAGAGAGAGCTGTCAAATAAGAAGAGGAAAATGTGTTAAAGGAGGGAGGAGGGAGGGGAGAAGAAAAAGAGAAGGAGGTGGGGTGAGTGCTGACGGTATAAGCAGAGAATTGCATTTTGATGGAGGCAAATTGAATCAGCCCTGCAATAGAGGCCTCAGGGGCAGAAAGACAGATTGAGAATGCGGTTATTCAGTAGAGTAGATTACTGCACGCACCCTGTGTGTGTGCAAGTGTGTGGTGTGTGTTGTGTGTGTGTTGTGTGGTGTGTGGTGCCTGCGTGTGTGCCTGCCATCACTGTCTCACAACAAGGATATTTGCCCATCACATTGTGACAGCCACTCCACCGTCTTTGAGGTGAGTGAACAGACACACTCACGATTCTTCATTGCCTGGGATTTCATCTGAAACGAGGAAAACATGACAGAGAACAGTGAAAACACCCAAACTTAGACAGAACTGTGACATTTTCAGCTCTGAATCTAACATGGAAAAGTCAAAGTCACCTTCAAGACATTCAAAAACTCCCTCCGGAGAGTCAACATTTTTCTTTGCAAAGCATTTGTCATCCATAGATTTTGTGTGAAGAAGAAAAAACTAGTTCCCTGGATGAGCCCACATGATGTGCTTTTGATTTACACATTACACACAAGTATGTCTGTTTACTGCTGTTATTGACAGTACACGTCTGTTTTTTTTACAAGGAAGCAATTTCAAGTCACATTTACTTGTTGAGTAACTGGAGAAGACCAATGCCATGTGAAATGTAAGATGCCTTCAGGGGAAATAAAATGTTACATTCTGTGGTTACACGGCTGAAACACACATGTCACTGTTGATCCGTACCGGAAGCTGGATTTGTTCTGCGCATGTACAAAAGTGCTGCGAATTCCATTCGAAGCCATTACATTTGTTCCTTATTCAATAAAGACTTTCTCTCTTGTTTTGGAACGGAATGTGAAGAATATGGAACTCATTTCGTCATTAACTAACAAAGGTAAGCTGGTGAAATTAGTGCATTGCTTAGTCATTTACTAATCATTTAACTATGAATAAGTATATATTAATGTTTACCTTATTAAGATACTTTTGAGCCCATGATATCAAAATAGTTTTCATATTGTCAAGCAAGGCATGGCGACTAATTTATAGTGCACTTTCTGGTCTGCATTATTTTATACAACATACACTTTGTATCTGGGTTTTTGATGCCAACATGAATAATGTAAAGCTGACAAATGTACATTTCCTCAATAATACAAACACATCAACAATATGTCTGAGACAAATTCTTTGTAAGTAACTTGGAGTTGAGGAAATCAGTCTTTCTGACTCATCTACATCACAGCGTTTTCGGCGTTATCACCATCAACAACAACAAGGGCTTGGTTGTTCTTTTCTGCTGTGTGAGCCCACTGTGCGGCTATATTTAGTTTGTCAGCCCCGCTCCATAAAAAACAGACCTAATGATGAAAACTAGGCAGCCCACAGTGACTGAGCCCCTTGCAACCTGCAGCAATAATCTCTGAAGACCTTGATGTTAACAACAACCCCAAAGAACCCGGGATATTCATTTTCCAACAACACATTCTGCCGCGTAAGATGAACTGAAGACCAGAATTTTTCTCTGCAGCAAGGTTATTCTTAAGGCTTGATCTTTTCCTGATTGAATTTTTTTAATATATATGACAGGTACACGATTCATTACTACAGAAACACAACTGGTTAGTATGCAAACACGATGAACAGTTGTGTGGGGTATGACCCATGTCTGGCTTCCATCTGTGTTTTGATAATTAGGGAAAAAATATATGAATCTAAGATGTGAAAAAAAGCAATTCCAGATATTAAAAATATTCTAGATGGATATATAGATAGAGGAACATAAGCAAACCCTCAGCAGATCTGAAGCAACTCAATGCTAATATATTAAAATATTTTTAAGAAATCAGGAAAGTGGAAGGCACGACTTCCCTCCACAGAGGTTGAGATGGAGTCTGAAGACCCTGAGCGCTCGTGGATTGCTGTGATGAATAATTAACCAGAGGGAAATCGTGATCCTTTAATGAAAGCAGCCTGTTACATCACTGCTGTGGAACGATACTCAATCATTTACTTATCAACTTATACTCGTATTTGCACATTTCCACAGAGACATAAAACTCGGCTGAGGGAAAGCCTGTAAGCATCATACTGTATTATATGCATTCAAACACTTCATTATTTGCCTAGAAACAAATGTACATATTCTTGGCTCTAAGAATTCTGTACATTACTCTGTGAGTCCATTAGTAACTCCTCAGTTTTCAGTGTAATGAGTGCTGCAAGACACAATAGCACCAATCTGACTGTTTCAATGATCATGAAACAGTAAACATTAGTGTTAATTAAATGCCACCGGCCTCATATTATATGTACCAAGGAATATTCCAGGAATAATGGTGTTGAAGGATTGGCCAGGTATCAGGAATGTAGGAGGAGAATGAGGAGTGCTTAGGTCACGATAATAGCTACTAAAGAATATAAGAAAACTGTTCAAAAGAAAAAGAAATAAGCCCTCGCATACATTGAGATACAAGTGATTAAGGCATACAATTACACAATAGGAGGAATTGAATTGGGTATATAAGAAAGCAATTTTTTTAAATATAAGTCAGTGTGTTTTCCGTTGAAACAGCCCTTGGTTTGCTGTAATGTGTTTTATGTTTAGTTAACCTATTATTGTATTACACTCTAGAATCACTTCAACCACGTCCCCATCTTGTGGGTATCAGTGCTAACGTTAGCCGGCTAGAAGGACTATTCTAAAACTTCCTAGTGAAAAATTGGAAATGACAGGTTAAGTAGCTACTATCTCAGTGGCATTAAAACAAAATACCACAGGTAGATCTCAAAAGGTTCTTGAGCACATGCAGTTTGGCCTCCTAGAGAGAGAAAGTGCCATTTTTCTTGTGTGTTTTTTAAATAAATAGATACACTTCTGTTTAAGCAAGGTCTCCCCTGTTCACCTACTGTCTTTCTAAAGTTAGAACAAGGCCTGTCTTTAAGGTCTTTATTTTTCTCATACTAGCTGCAGCACCTTTTTTCACCCTCTGTCAGAAACCAGAGCCCAGTCTGCTCTGATTGGTTGGCTGGCCGACTCCGTTTTGATTGGTCGACCGCTCAGACGTCCCGCCCCTTAGCCTCTAACGTACAATGTGTTGGAGCGCTAGCCAATAGAAGTGTGACTGTTACATTATAATGTTGTTTTGTTAAGGAAGTGGGAGGGGACCCAAGAGCATGTTCAAATATGATTTTTCTAGCTTGTTTTTAGAAAAAACTCTACAAGGATTGGGACTATAGTACATTTCCCTATCTGCTCTAGTCGTCTCCCCTATCAATTCACACCTCGTGCATGCTTCCATCTATCTCTCCCCCCATCCATCTGGGTCTCACGGAGCAGTAATAACACATAATGTCAGGGAGTCATGTCATGTTGCAGGCTTATCGCGTATCCTTATTTCCACAGATGAGATGATGCTTTGTCATTAACAAGGTTCCCTGGAGCTGATACGCACCGCGTCACCTTCAATCTGAAGACAAGTCTTAATTCTAAGAATTACAACAAAAAAATCCCACCCAGCCTTTTAGGTTTATGATTAAATATTCCATATCTGCCTCTTGTTCTGTTTCCACATTCTCTACTATTAAAATGTTTATTCCGAGAGATGACATTTCAAAGGTTTTTGGACTCACAGCTGCATTTGAAGCAGATGCGCTTTTTCACTAATTAACGCCAGTGAAGACAGTCTGACGTTCACTCACCAAGAGCAACAGAAACATAAGCTCCCTCTATTTCCCGTACTCACAGAACGAGAGAGCAAGCCATTGGCGCTGAGCATCTATCTGCTCCCCCTCTCACTAATTGGCTAATCCCGAATGTTTGGACCATGAAGAGTCATGGAGAAGGCCAGTAACAGACTGACAGGCAGGGAAGAGATGATGGGGGGAAGGCAAGAGGTAAAAGAGAACATGAGGGGGACATTGGGACCAATTTGAAGCCTTTTTCCATCATTAACTGATAGTTGGAGCGGGTCATTAGCTGATTCTGTCTTATGTGTGCGGGGCTCATGGTGCAGGAGGAGAAACACCTGCTGAAGGTGGCAGATGGCAGGATAGAGAGCCCAGAAAGAGACATCAATAAAGGGAAATGGGAGATGATTCAGCTCCTGCCCTATATTCTAAACGAGGGGAGGGATGTAGAGTTTAACCTATCTGCCAAGAACCATTATGATAGCTGCACACATGTTGTAGTCAACCAGGGCCGCCCCTCCCTACAGGCCAATCACGCAGGGTGCCCCGCCCAGAGGGCCTCAGCTGCTGTGCGCAGTTCTCCGCTCAGTTCTCCGCGCACCCCCCGCTAGAGTGAGAGATGACAAGAGGCGCATTCACACCGCAGTACTTTTCCCACAAAGGTTCATGAGAACTTAGTTCATGAGAACTCTTTTGTGGCGTTCACACCAAAAAGAGCCGGAACTAAAATTAGTTTATGAGAACCTTTTTACCCCCACGAAACAGGGACTTTCGTGCGGCTCTCTTGTGAGAAAAGAGCTATATTTCTGATTGGCTAGGCGTATTGCAAACCACGCCCCGTAAAACTCCCAAAAAGTTTTGTGAAGCCGCCATTTTATTATCCTCGCATTAGCATTATTAGCATTAGCATTAGCCCAGCGCAGAAATGCAGAGAGACTAACTTATGGCAACACAAAATAAAACATGGGAGCGGTGGAGATGAGGAGGTGTCGGCGTTCTGGCGATTTACTCGAAAGTTGCTGGGACTCCCAGCAGCTTCTACTGAAGTCCTCTTACAACTCCGGGGACTTCCGGCCGGGGACTTTGGGCGGCAGTATACGCCGTGAAGTTGTTTGCGGCCTGCCAGTAAAAAGCAGAAGAAGAAGAAGTGACGTCAGCGGCTTAATTTGCCTAATCCTCCCCCAGGGACCTATTCCGGTGTGAACGCGATCTGTACTTAGTTCATGAGAACTAAAGAGTTCTCATGAACCTTTGTGGGAAAAGTACTGCGGTGTGAATGCGCTTAAGGGGAGCATGTCTGTAACCCGACACCGTTGTAATGTATCGACATCTGACCAATCACGGCTTTTGATACTTATTGTATGAGTCAAATGTACAACTTGCAAATGTTGTATAAGTCAAATTGCCAATTGCCATATTAAAACATCAGCTGCAACTCACGACATGAAGAAGGTAGTCTCTGCATAGCATATAGGCCAGTGGTTCTCAACTGGTGGGTCGCGACCCAAAAGTGGGTCGCGGACCCGTTTCGAGTGGGTCGCGGATGTGTGAGTGAAGAACATTTTTTTTGAAAAATTTGAATTTTTTTTTTTTTTTTTGGGGAAAAAGTCAAACTTTTATTTTGAAGGGCCCGATTTTCTAGTTGAAAACTTCTGTCACGTAGTGATCATCTTCTCAATAAAATATCTTTGCTGATGTTTTTTCGAGTCTTCTGGCCAATCAGAATCAAGATTGTTGCCGGAAGTCCCCACGGAGAATAACTTTGCGGTAGAACTCTTCTTTATACATCCATGGTTACAACTTCAGATAGAAATGAACACATAATGAAATATGACCCCCGGTCTGATGACTGACAGGTCACAGAACAATGGGAGCTATCTACCCTTACCCACAATTTAAAGTAAGTCACACAGACTATGTCCTCTTTACTCTTCTCGCAGCAAGATGTCAGAACAAAGTGAAAAACAAACAATGGCATAAAATATTATTAATATGTCGGGTAGTAATAGATTTATTTATTTTATTCTCAGTGTACCAGAATGCATAGTTTATGTTAGTATTTCTAAAATCTCCTGGGGGAGAATCCCCCCAGACCCCCCCTGCTGGGGTTGGGTTTTCAGCATGTGTGCCTTTTTATATAGTTCAGCTTTGATTCCATCATCTCATTAAACCTTTTTTAAAAGCATACTTTAGTTCTGTGAAAAGATATAAGGGATATATGCACTGTACTTCACTTTTATTAATTTGTATGCTGAAAAGCGTATATATTACAGCACGATTTGTTGTTGAATAGATTTGAGTGCTTCAAAATGTTGGGTCGCGATGTATTGACCAAGTAAAAAGTGGGTCCCGAGGCCTGACCAGTTGAGAACCACTGATATAGGCTAATGGAGATCCAGTTATTTCCAGCATTCTTTATTTAACATTCATTCAAGTATGTTATGCCTTTTATCTGCTAATGTACAGGAGGAAGAGTGATACACTGTCTGTCTAGTTGGCTTACATAACAGTTAAAGTTTACAGCCTAAAAAACATGGAGCATTTTTTCCCCTTTTATTAATTTTTATGTCAATTTGCACATTTCATGGTGATGCTCAGCCTCTCCCCTTAACTCCTAACAGTCATCATCATGTCAACCACAACACAGAGAAATACTGATAGAACTGTGTGTGTAGTTGTTGATACATTGCTGACAGAGGGAACTACATTTGAATACAGATTTAAGAAATATCAGTTTTTGAGCATGTCATAAGCATATTTTGTCTTGACTATATTATAATAAAACAATATAGTATTTTTATTATTGAATTGATTATGATTATTGTAGAAGTTTATTTGCATTAATTATATTTTAATCTTTTTGAGGCTAGTATTTGGCAGAAAATGCAGACGTATTCACCTGTAAACGCATACTGAACGACATACATGCACATTTACCATTTACCTCACTGTATAAAAAAGTAACTGTTGATAATAATCATAATAATAAACAGGAATTATATTTGCAAACATTTTTTCACTCCTGTCGGTTGGGGGGGGGCCTCATCTCACATTGTCGCTTGGGGCCCCAAGTTGGCAAGGGGCGGCCCTGTAGTCAACATACACGTGGTTAGTTTAGTTCCTTCAAAGTCAGTGCTAGATGCCTTTTGCAATTTAATCCAAGCCTATACATGTTTATTTGCATGTGAAATGTGAAATATGAATC
The DNA here is from genome assembly GCA_902827135.1 of Harpagifer antarcticus. Classification (NCBI taxonomy): domain Eukaryota; kingdom Metazoa; phylum Chordata; class Actinopteri; order Perciformes; family Harpagiferidae; genus Harpagifer; species Harpagifer antarcticus. Next base: position 6,508,647 of record CADEHL010000508.1, read on the forward strand.
TAAAATACAATTGGTTTCACTTTGTCATTCAGACAGACGTCTCGATCTTGTTTTACACTCCATCTTAAATGATTACTAATGGTGTGTTCACACATTTCAAGTTTTTGCAAATAACGTGACCCAAACTGAATATAGTTCGCATAAACTAACCAAATATCAATGTGAGAAATTCTGTATTGCAAAAGTGTTGAGATTCATCTGACAAAGATAGAAACTGTGTATTTCTTCTCTGCTCGCCAACTGCTTCAAAAATAAATGTATGTATGATAGGACAATGATATGGTCAAGGTTTGGTTAGATTTAGCGCGTCAAGACTTCGAAGTGGATGGAAAAGATTATGGTTTGGGGTAGGGTTAGGGTTATTGTTACAGTTTAAAAAAAATCTGGTTTGAGTTGAAATGACTACATTCTTGAGGTTGAAAGAAACCAAAAGCGATTCTGTGGTTCTTCAATGTCACCCAACTGTTTTACTTGAATACAGATAGACAGTTTTAACTGTCCCGTTTGGACTTGTTGCCTGAAACGCCACCATTGGACTCCTTTGTTAACTTCTGTCACATATTGACATCACTATGCAATACTTGCACTTCTATTGGCTAGCCCTCCAACACAAGGCACTTCATAAGGGGCTAAAGACCGGGACATCTCTAAACAGTTGACCAATCACAACAGAGCCGGCCAGTTAATCAATCGGAGCAGACTGGGTTCTGATTTCAGACGGAGGGTAAAAAGAGGTGCTGCAGCACAGGCAGTATGAGAAAAATAAACTTTAAAAAAATAATTAAAGTATTTAAACATGTCACAGTAGAGGAACAAAATACATAAATAAACTTAAAAAATTGCATAATAAGTCCTCTTCAAGAAAGTCTCTAAATTCAAAAGCAACTCCAAAGTTCCATAAACAAAAGGAAAACCATACAAAATACAAGCAGTCACAATTCATTGTGTAAGCTGACACCAGCTCTTGGTTAAATGTTTCATTTGGTTGTTGGCAGTCAACACTAACTGTCTTGTGTTTTTTGGTAACAAACTCACTAGAATATCCTAGAGGAGTAAACAGATCCTTCTGTCAGTGTGGACATGTCCTGACCTTTTGGTGACTCCATGCTTCATTAACCTTCCTCCCGGTCAGAGCAGACCATGTTGCCGGCCTGCCCATTAGACCTGTTTAGCCTCATTGCACGACTGTGCTTCCCACTCTTTTCAATTCTATTTCTGCATGTTGGCCAAAAAACTAAGCACGTGCCAGTTTGCCGAGAAGCGTCCAGGATGCAACAGAGCGCGGCAGCTTGCCAAGCGTCAGCCAAGAAAAGCAAAAGCACAGGAGGGATTTAGTCAAGTGCTCATTTAAATATGAGCGAGCAACAGACTGTGGAATTTGAATGAGATTACAGAGGGAGAAGGGGTAGGATGAATTTCAATTTGAGAGCATTACATGTATTCTCTCTCTGCCTCCACCTCCCCTTCCCCCTTCCTCCCAAAGGTGAGATAATGACTCCCAACAATGAGCAGGAGGGAGGAAGGTGGCAGCGCCGTCGCCACATAGCGAAGCCCAGCAGTTATTATGGCACGGCGGGTCCTCCCCTCCTATTTATCTGTGTACACACAAACACATGCACACACACTGGCAAACACGACTGCACACACACACACACACACACACACACACACACACACACACACACACACACACACACACACGCACACACACACCACACACACAGACAGACACACACACCACACACATCTGATTTAACAGAGTATCTCACCAGTAGCTCCACTGCAGTGGTACGCATTGCACCTCCAAGACCTCATCAGATCACAACCCCCTCTTAGCATTTATAGTGTGTGTGTGTGTGTGTGTGTGTGTGTGTGTGTGTGTGTGTGTGTGTGTGTGTGTGTGTGTGTGTGTGTGTGTGTGTGGTGTGTGTGTGTGTGTGTGTGTGGTGTGTGTGTGTGTGTGTGTGTGTGTTTGCGTGTGTGGGGGGGTTTGTTAACTCAGCTTCAAAGACAGCAGCAGGTTGAAGGAACACACTGAAGGAGGGAGAAAGAGGCAGACGGAGAAAAAACAGCGAGTGAAGGGAAAAAAAGAGCAAGGAGAGTGAGTGAGGAGGGTGGGAGTAGAGAGGGAGGAGAGAGGAAGAGTAGGGGACGGTTTTGTTTCTACAGCGCTGGAGAGACAGAAGTTTCATCTCTGCGCTTCACACACCCACACCCAGGACAGAAGACTGCACACATACATACAGGTGAGCAAACTCTTATTTTTGCATGCTGTAATTTAATGCTGACATTCAGGTTCATGAAGGTGAACACAGCGTGAGGGGGGTGAACTTGATGCTCAAGTTGTGAGTGTGCAGGCACGCAGCGTAAAACCCCGGGGCATCAGTGGGGTTTTTGCTGTGTCCTGAGGGACGAATGTCAACAGAAGAGAAAGAGTCCGGGACGTGTTGTGTCCATCCCAATGTAAGAGTGTCATTCTCCGGATGAACAAAAAAATGGGGTGTAAGTGATGCTGTAATATTAATGAATGCTTTCCTCAAGTGATGCGTGCTGCTGGTGAAAAAAAGCGTGTGTGTTCAGCAGTCGTGCCGCGTCTGAGCAGAGTGCATTATTTATTCGCACTGATCTCCAGAAACAGCGATACTTCAACTGAGGGAGGAATGTATATATGATGTGTGAGTATCATGTGTGATAGCTAGAGTGATATTATGTGCTGTGCAAAAGGACAACCTGCATATTTTAACATCTTGCAGCACACGCATGGATATCCTGTGCTTTATTTATTTCTCATTAAATGAGCCCTGTAGCAGTGGGGGGTTGTTAATACCACGGAGGTGACAAGATCTCTCTTATCTCTAGATGGCTTCCCCACACTGAGGAGGTGACTCCTTTTGTCTGCAGACACAGTATCTTAATCCAGATCGGTGGCACACAGCTGCCGCAGGCAACAGATTCATCCTCTGACTCGAGGTGTGTGCACAGATTACACATTTGGAAACAGGCCTACGCTTGTGTTATTTGCAGCATCTGTGCGTCTGTTGTGTGACTGTGTCCAGCTGCTTCTCCCCTGTTTTATCCAAAACTGAGGGCGTCTCCTGATGTAGAGAAAGCAAACAAAGAAAGCAGCAGATAAAAGATACTCTGACCTATATCATCATACTAACACACTCTTACATACACACTATAATGCTGAGTTAAGTAAAGGAATGCTCTACTTATACATGTAAATCCCCCCCTAAAGGTTTGGGAGACGGTTCTGTAAAGTTTGGAGCTCGCTGCTTTGGGGAATATTGCAGCTTGGATATACAGTTTGAATTAGTGAAGATAATTCTCAACCCACTCCTGCAGTGTGGCCCACTTCTGTGCTCCATTTTTTGGTTTTGTCTAAATAAATATACTTCATGTATTACTAGTACAGTTAGCTAGCATTTGTTGTTGATAAGCAAAATACAGCTGAAATAGAAGCCCTGGCTTATTCCTGGGGTGTCAAATACGTATATAAAACTATAAACTATATAAAAGCATCTGCTGCATCAGAAGACGCCCAGAGCCAGTTCTCCGGAAGTCATGAGATGTGGTATAAATAGTCATAGGTATGGATGTAATGGATGATTCAAACAAACAGGATTTTGACCCATGAGATCTCAGTTTGCATCCCGTGTGAAATCATAAATTATCATAGAGTTATTTTAGGTTGCATAACACATTTTTAAATCAGAGGCTCGAAAGCAATGGCGCAAAGCAACAAAGACAATCTGGGGAAAGCATAGAAACAGGTGCATGGGGAAGTGGAAGTACTGTATGTCTGGAGGGGAAATGTGACTTATTTAGGTTGAAGGAAACACTCTTGACACATCTCTTTTCCTGCATCCGACAAAGGAATACCAACGCAATACACTACACTAACAATTCCTTAGTATGATGAAACAGTTTGCAGAATGTGGATAAAGCACTACACTGCCTTTCCTCATGCCACTGCCACCTCGCACGAGCTTATAAAAAAAGACAGGGCGGTGACTCAGATATTCAGGAACACACATCCTCTTATTGGGAAAACACTTATTGTATCCAAGTCTGGGCTCTCCATGTCTCTCTTGAATGCTAAAGCTTTTCAGAAACCCTGTAAATTGGTCGAAAGAGAATTTACAGGGCTTAGTCACTTAAGGTAACTATTATAGTACCAAATCAAAAGGAATTAAAAAGCATCATGTTTCATGCGGAAAATCTGGTTTCACTCTGTTCTCCAACACCCCTATATATGCCTAACAATCCCCAGTTTTCTTTCTTTAACAAATGCACAACAATGCACCCTAAATGTAGATGTCACTGACATATGATCTGACAACAAGATTATTTACAAAAAGGACTGCAGGGATCTCAGTTCATTAAAAGTCCTGGACAGGATGTACTCCAGTGCACACCAGCACTTATCTGTTGCCATTCCTACATACATTGCATAGCATTCACCAAAGAAAAAGGAAATCATTATGACTGCTGTATCTTGTAATTATGCCGTAACATAATTATGCAATCCTTATCTTATAGTTCTAAGAAATGTATCTTGTAATTACCAGGGGGTGGTATGGGGTGCGTAATTACAACATAACATAACAAATGTATTTCCATGGTTAAAGCAATGCGCTTCCATAGTAACCACATTATTTGAAAAGAGATGGTTCAGGGAGGGTAATACAGAATTATTTCCACCTGAGTCTCGCCCCCTGGTTTTCTGAACAAGATTCAGGAGTGAGGCAGGAGCAACAAATTACACGAACGACCTTCTATAACTCAGCAGAGGATAGCGGTGGTTTTATATGAAATTCCTCTAAACTGCAGAATGAATTGTTGTTGTAAAGAGTTTTGCAGAAAAAGTATTTAAACACAAAAATGTTTTCTTAACCACAGGTAATAGATGCAGAATATATGCTGTCGCAGATTATTTAAAAAGAGTTAGGAGGACATATCACAAATTGTAAACTGTCTCGCGTCCATCAAGTCCACACACATTGCTGTTCCTGTTGTATTGACGAAGCTGGTGCTGTAACAGTACAACTGGCAGTATGTTCCAAATAAAACCGATGTGGGCTATTGGCAAAGGTTGTTTAGCTGCTGTTGAATACACCTCTGCAAACAACAACCAGAATACTCAAAGCATATGGATAGCTGTTTCCTCCGAGCATGCCAGTCCTCGAAAACGCAACTTCCATCCCACACAAAAAAAACAAAGTGCCTCAATTCATGTGAGATTATTGACTTACTGCAGGTGAGTGTTTTGCGAGCATAACAGTGTAAACACATAGTCAGCTATGATGTGAAAGTCAAATTATTTCCAAGCATTCACTTAGGATTACTGTTGGGATAAAGCCAGACCATAAGCCCTGAGCGGAGAGACATGACAGTACGGCAGTAGAAGACATATTTGAGTTATACAGGGAGTCATTGTGTGATAAACCCTGTTGTTGATCTGTCTCCTGAGACATCCTGAAAAAATAGCACTCACTGCTCATTGCTTTAAACAAAACCCTATGTACCAAAACGTTATGATCACTTTAACATCTCTCCAGTCCCAAATCCTTCATAGGAATCTTCTCCTCCATACGTTTTAATGCGCCATCGTCCTGTGATGCATTTGCTAGTTAGAGAGTGACAAAGCTCAATAAAGTCGGAATTAAAGGTGGGGTAGGTAAGTTTGAGAAACCGGCTCGAGATACACTTTTTGTTATATTCCATGGAATGCTCTTAACATCCCGATAGCAATGAATATCTGAAGTGCTTTGACAACAAATCCATACAAAAATGTTATCTGTGGAAGCTGTAGTACTGTAACAAGCACGACCAATCATCTGAGCCGGCCTGGCTGTGTATTTTCAAATTCTAGCACTGGTTTCTCCAAAATGACCTACACCCCACCATTAAGAGTCCTTTGCTAATTTTTTTTCCCCGCTCAGTTAAAGAGACAGTGGGTTGGATGTGGCAGCATTAAGTGGTTGCAGATTGCAACCAACTAGAACCCCTTCTGCTAAACCCTAATTGTACAAGACAATTCAGGTAGCTGAGGCCATCCTTACCATAACACTGCTTTAGGAGCCACACAATTCCGGTGGCGGCTTTTGGTTTACCATCATTTGACCATGGTTGCCTTCAGGTAAACATGTATATGGCCCTCTCTAGAGCCACAGTTTGACTAGCCCTTTCTGAGATACTGTAGGAACATGGTGGACTATGTGTAAGGGTCACACTTGCAATCCTGTATGTACATCAGAGTTTTCAGTCTAGCCTTGGCATCATTGGTCTATGCACCAATCCTCCACTGAGATATTTGAACAACCCACAGATGGATTGGCATGTTATGTTGAACAAATATTCATGGTGTGGTGATCCCATTACTTTATGTGCCACAAGCAGGTTAAAAGATTGTTTGGATTAAAGTGACATGTCTCGACGATTATCTGAGGTATCACCATCACGCATTTCAATAGACATTCGTGGTGCCCAGAGGATGAATACCATCATCATCCTAAAGTAAAAGATTCAGTCTGTCCTGTACTTTATGACCACATTCGTGCTAAACACACACCCTTTAAATCATCCTTAATAATAGGTTACTTAATGTAAAGTTCTAATAAGCAAATGATAGCATGCTAGGACTCAAAACTGAGATGGTAAACATAAGCATGCTTCTGTAGTATTCTGCAAAAGGAGATTCAGATAGTGACACTAGCTTCAGTACACCGATTTGTTCATATTGAGGATTTACCATCAGTTTGGTCAATTAATGAATACCTGGAGTTAACTGAAACAGTGGAGGAGATAATATATGAGCGAGCGATAAAACCAGATTATTTTCAAGCACTGAATGGATTAACTAAGAATAAGTGTTGCTTCTCTTAAGTATGGTTCAATGCAATATTTGTCTGAAAGTAAAATGGCAGCTCTAAAAAAGCAGCTCTTTGATACTAAGGAACTGACACCAAAACCGTTGATGTTTCAGATCATAGATATTGAGCCGGCTGTCCTGGAAAATATAACATATTCAGAATTATTTAGACAATAAAAACAGACCATGATAACTTGCCAATAGATTGTTTGTACATTTTGTAATGGGATTTTTCATGCAATTTACTCACATTTTAATTAACCGGCTCAATAAATGATGACATTTGTTTGCTAAGTCCTCATAATGATACACACACAGTGAGCCCAGTCTGCTGCCTCGCTCCTGTCTCGTCTGTCACCATCATCAATGTTCCCTGGCAAGACACCAGGATGCCGCTACCGCTGTTACTTTTCTCTTTCTTTTTATATTTCTGTGTCTCTGTAGTGTCCAGGCTGAATTGACAGTTTTGAGAAAGCAAGTCTTCCTGCTCCAGGTTTTCATTGTACTCAGGCTGTGGCAGGAGAAAGAAGACATTTACAGGACGGATTATAGTCCATAGAAATGGATCTTCCTCTGTTGTTTGCTTCGGATGACAAGCCTGGCTTACACCTCGAGAAGCTTTCATTTTTGATTCCTTCTTTCTGTCCTTCATCCATGCCATCCATCCGGTCCCCAGGCTGGTCCCGTGGCTACAGTCGAGCAGGCAAGCTGACAGCACAGTGACAAGTGTTGAAGATGAGAGAGGAGGGGGGAGGAAAGGAGGCGGAGGGGGACTAATGAGGGACAGCAGCAGCAGCCGGGGTCTGTCACTGCACCTCCAGATAACAGCCCCCCCGACTCTCTTTGATATTTTGTCCCAGGTGACCAGGGCACTCCATCTCCAGCTTGTAACATTGAGGTTGTGGATGGGGTGCTTATTAGACACTCTTTTTTTCTTTACCCTTTGTGCAGTTGTAAAGGGAGGAGGTGGAGGAGGAGAAGCAGAGGAGGGTGGTGTCAGGCCTGGCAAGGATACACAAATCCAAAAGCAGAGTTGAGAGAAGATCCAATAATGAGAAAGGATGGCAGAGTAATACTGTTTATTGAGGGTCTGCAAATAATAAATGTAACTGTGCACAATGCAGGATAGTTAGCATGAGGCGTGGCAGGAGGCTACAGAGAAACTCCCTCTGGAGGTGTCTTTGGGTTTTGAGCCTTTGAAGACCATTTACATGCACACACACACATATAGAACACGCTACAGGAACGAGAAAACCCCAAATAGCATAATAGGAGCCCATTGAATTCAGACGTATGTTAAATGAATAGATTTTTCAAGAGAATCATTCAAACATTTTAATTCTCGCAAAAGCCAGAGAAATTCATGTTTTCATATTTAAAATGTCTAAAAACTACAGATATTTGAATATGACACATTTTATTGTATCCAAGGCAAAACCAATGGAACAGTATACAAACTGCAATGCAATGTTTAAATATAGACAGAATAGAATATGATTGGAGGGATGAACCCCTCTGTAATGGTCACACATGCAGAGCACGCAGTGACATGTGTTCTCTGCTTTTAACCCATCCTAGTACTCGGAGCAGAATAACATTTCACATGATATTTCTTATTAAAATGTACACCATATCAAGATATTGATCCCCATTAACAAACAGTAGAGTCATGTGGCATTGCTGAGGAGGTTACATAACAACAATATGTAGTTTAAAACATCTAAGAAGCCTCATGAACTGTTTCGTTTCGTTAGAGACAGCAACATGCAGATCATTTTAATTTGATTATTTACAGCTCAAAGATATATGCAGCTGCAAAAACAGTTCTGTTTTCCAGACACGCTCGAGCCACGGGGTGAATGTAAAGCAGTGTGTTCAAAATAAATGAAAAGCTTAGGGAGGCATAATGGCTTTCATGGTATAACTTCCCCTCAGCAAGAAACAGAGCTTGTGATCAAGTGAGTTTGTCTAATACTGAAAACATCAATATGTCCCTCCATTTTCCTGATTATCTTGGCAGCTGTTGCTGTTGCTGCTCAGCGGGTTGGCAGGTTGTCCAAGCAAGACACTCAACCTCAAATTGATCCCAATGGTAGCTCTGTGCAATCTGAGTGTGTGACTGAGTTGCTATAGATGAATGCGGTCCATATTATATCGGCAACCCTTGTACCGATCTACTTGAAGTGTGTTACTCGTGGGAGTTCAGAGCCACGTGTTAAAAGGGGGAGACGGCGGCATTAACGTAACTTCCCTGCCGGATTCGAACCTGGGACATACGCATGGAGTCTTAATACATGGGCCCTAATAAATTGACCTGTTTAAACATCAGTGTAGTCTTCCAAACTTAAGAAGCAACGGCATCTAGCATTTCTGATTGTAACACATTACAGAGGAAAACATCATTGTTACAGCAGACAAGTGTCCTGATTGTTGGCTGGTGTAGGGTCACTAATGGTGTCTGCATGTGTGTTCCCTAGAGCCGTGCGATGTGTGAACAGATTACTCTTTTAGTCAGTAAAGAAAACCCATGAATCCTTCATGTTTCTAGTTTGTCCCAGTTGCTTTTATGACAACGTTATCCTTTGTAGAACTCATATCATGGTTTCAAAAACGATGGCCGTGTGAAGTAAAAAGCAATAAATATTTATATACTAGAGCCAAAAAAAAGGCAGTTTAGTTCACACTCAGTTCTCCTGCCCATAAACTTCACACTCCTTTCAGCCTTTGTCTGCACACAGTGGGGATTGATTTTAAAAGACATTGCAATCTTTGCTCCATCAACACAAGATGATTTTGTATTGTCCTAGTGATTTCAGGATTGGTTCATAACACTAAGCACTTCTATATGGTACATTTCCATATTTACTTTCAGCCAGAAGTGGGATCTTTTGTATCCACCTTCCCTCAGAAGCCTGAACTTTGCTTTGGCCCACCCAGCAGGCAGGAGGCCGACTGAGGCGGCTTCAGAACATCAGTTACACAGCGGCCCTGCAGGCTCCGTGGAGAACAGAGCCGCAGTATTGATCATTATACAAAGCTTTAGGGGCTGGGATTCCGTCTGTAGGAACATGTTGCTTTATTAATATATTTGGGTTTTGCATCCAATTGAAAGTATGAAGTGAAATAAAGCTGTAGTTTGTGCTTTCTCTGATCAGCCCTGCAGGTTTCTGAGTTTTTCAATCAGTGGCTCGCCCCGCTGAGAGAAGCAGGTAACACATATTGATTTCTTTTCTTTTTTAAACTGGCGAAGCGCGATAGATGTGAAAGGCCTCTGAAGTTTGCCGGGGGAATTATATCGACTATTATACCAACCTCTGGTATATGATGACGGTTTATGTGTATTATTGCAAAGTGGCAGGCAGCGCAGAGTCTTTTGTAATATCTCCAAAAATGTTATTGTATATGATGAGAGCCAATATTTGTATGCACTTTATAAAGAGATTTATGTTTTCCATATGTTTTGGCTGTCATCCTATCAGTAACATTGCTTTCATCAAATGTATTTTCAATAAAATAAGCTGTTTGACGATTAGAAAGGTCTTTACGTGGAAGAGAAAATTAAGAGAAATTGTTCAATTATGAACAAATAAGCGACCTTGTGGTTCGACTTTGATCCACCATAGTTGCAATAGGGGGTAATTGCAGGCTTTTGGTTGTGCTCAATTTCAATTTAGCCTAAAAATAAAAAGAGTTTAGGTACGCAACAACTGGCTGAGTTAGTATATTATATGGATCATGAAAACCCTGTTTAAAACTATGAAAAACCATACTTAAGTTATTAAAACAATAGACAGAACATTACTGTGCATGTTTCTAACTAATTTAAATAACCTGCCAGAAGGAATATGCATTAGTATATTTCAGCACCATCACTTTTTTTGCACCAATGTTATGAAAGAGGGAGAACATCCTCATCCATTGTAGCAATAACCTCTTGTTGTTACTGTTGCGGTCACAATATTTTCCATTTCACAGTATAACATGAATCAAGGTCAGGCAAAAAATTGCTGAAATGCATCATGGGAAAATGTGTAGGTGTGGCTGAGAGGATAACGGATAGGGACAAGGTTAAAGTAGAACACACTGTGCAGTGTATTTTATTTGGTACTGTAGTCCAGAAAATGTGATTTGCAATGCAACAATGACTGAGGTTACAGCGCAACATCTTTAGTACAAGTGTGTTAAACCATGTAGAAACAGAAGCCCGTTTTTATACTTTAAAACCTGCTGTCACAGCAAACAGCTGCATATTAACATATCTAGTAGAGCACAATATGATCATATAATTCAGATCTCAGTCTACCTGATGAACATTAATCCAATATCACCTCTCTTTTAGCTCCACCTTTGGTCTCTAAATCCTGAAAGAATGATCTGACGATATAGTCTCTAACTTTGTGTGTCAGCCGTCTCGTTCTGAGCTGGTTGGAAACAGCACTAGAACGGCGGTAAGAGCGAACCAGACAGTCAGGTTGTGAGCAGGACAGATAAACAATGAGCAGAACTCACTATAGTGGTGCAGTGATGACGTATTTTTGTAGACCGACCTGGAAAGCAATGGTTTCCCCATTGGATTTCGGTATATTGCAAAAGAATACGCTTTAACACACGCTAATAATAGTTGACGTGTGTTGTTCAGCAGGATAATCTCCACATATGAACACCACTTCGTGATTTTCGAAATGGAAAATGCAATCGGCAGAAATAAAAAGCTATAAAGAACCACATCACGGTCGCATTGCTGTGCATCGCTAAAGGCGGACTTGTGTGATGACGTTTAGTAGTCTCATTTAGTCACATGTTAACAACCGTCGTTTTTATGACATAAAGAAGCTTTAGAGATTCACCAGTGGGGTAATTACTGACGTTTCTTGTGGTAAAATCTCGTAAGCTTGTGTGAACCACAGACCTTTTTTCTGACTTCTTACTTCAAACACATAAAAAAAACACATTGACTTCAAGAAAAAGCAACCGGAAGTGGTAAAATGCTACTGTTCTGTGTTTTAGGACTCATTCCTGCACCACTCTTTAAGCAAAGCTGATCATTCTCTCTAGGTGCCTCACTACAAGCGACACATTTCACATTTGATTCTGTTTGTTTATAATTGGGAATAGTTGTTAAAAAAGTATTAAGTAATATAAGTTAAGACTGTTCAGCCGGTGTCACGGTTGTCATGTCAGGTCACGGGTCTATGTCTAGGTTTGGGTGTTTTCACTGTTCTCTATGCCATGTTTTCCTCCTGGGTTATTGTCTGGTCCTTTTCCCTGTGTTTTTCCTCCTGTCGTTAGTTTCCTCACCTGTGTCTCGTTAGCTGATTGTGTTCACCTGTGGCCCTTGTGTTTCTCCTCCCCTGCCCGGCTGTTTCTTGTCTTGTAATTATCCCTCCCTGTATTTAGTCTTGTCTCGTGCTGTGTTCAGTGTTGGTGCTTCTTTTGTTTGTGACCTCGTTCACCGTAGAGTGTTTTGTTTGTTGAAGTTTATGTATTAGATAAGAGACCTTGAAATAAAGGTATTATCAAGTGTTATCTGCGTTTGGGTCCTACCTGCTTCACTCTGCGCTATCAGAAAGCACCAACCAACAAATGGGCCCAGCAGATCCGTTCGAGCTGGAATTATTGAATTTTTCCTTTTTGCTCGGATCGATGGAAGAGAGCACCCGGAGTTCAGCAGCGAGAGGCTGTGTTGTCGGAAGCGCGCCAAATGGCTAGAGAGAAACCAGGTTTGGTGAAGTTCTTACCTGGCTGGATTTCAAAGATCCTCCCGGTGTGTGATTCCCGGCCTGCTAGCCCCAGGCATGCTAGCTCCCTGCCTCCCGATTCCCAACCTGGCACCATACGCCTTGGTGGGTTCCGTCTGGAGTCAGCTCCGGCTTCTTCCCCATTTCCTGCTCCTGTCCAGGATCCGTTCTCGGGTACTCGTCTGGCTTATGGACGTCCACGGAGTATTCAGGCGGCTGCTAAAAGGAGTCACAAGGCCAAGCTAGCAGCCCGAGCCCCAAGAGCCATGGCTCCAGCCCCAGTTCCAGCCCCAGCAGCCATGGTTCTGGCTCCAGTACCGGCTCCAGTACCCCTGGTCCCGACTCCAGTTTCGGCTCCAGGACTGGCTTACCGGCCAACGCCAGCTCCCCGTGTCCTGTCGGCATACCGGCCGACGCCAGCACCCCGTGTCCTGTCGGCGTACCGGCCGACTCCAGCACCTCGTCTCTTGTTGGCTCCCCAGCCAACACCAGCTCCCCGTGTCCTGTCGGCGTACCGGCCGACTCCAGCACCTCGCCTCTTGTTGGCTCCCCAGCCAACACCAGCACCCCGTGTTCTGTTGGCGAACCAACTCTCTCAAGTTTCCCCTCCAGACACTTCTCAAGTCCCCTCTCAAGTTCCTACCGGAGTCCCCTCTCAAGTTTCCCCTCAAGTCTCCTCTCGAGTTCCCTCTCCAGTCTCCTCTCGAGTTCCCTCTCGGGTCCCCTCTCGAGTCTTTTCTCAAGTCCCCTCTCAGGTCCCCTCTCGAGTTCCCTCTCGAGTCTCCTCTCGAGTCACCTCTCAAGTCAACTCTCCAGTGTCCTCTCGAGTCACCTCTCAAGTTTCCCCTCAGGTCTCCTCTCGAGTCCCCTCTCAGGTCCCCTCTCGAGTTACCTCTCGAGTCACCTCTCGAGTTCCTTCTCGAGTCCCCTCTCCAGTCACCTCTCGAGTCTTTTCTCGAGTCCCCTCTCAAGTCAACTCTCCAGTGTCCTCTCGAGTCACCTCTCAAGTTTCCCCTCAGGTCTCCTCTCGAGTTACCTCTCGAGTCTCCTCTCGAGTTCCCTCTCAAGTCCCTTCTCAGGTCCCCTCTCGAGTTATCTCTCGAGTCACCTCTCGAGTTCCTTCTCGAGTCACCTCTCAAGTCAACTCTCCAGTGTCCTCTCGAGTCACCTCTCAAGTCAACTCTCCAGTGTCCTCTCGAGTCACCTCTCAAGTCAACTCTCCAGTGTCCTCTCGAGTCACCTCTCAAGTTTCCCCTCAGGTCTCCTCTCGAGTTACCTCTCGAGTCTCCTCTCGAGTTCCCTCTCAAGTCCCTTCTCAGGTCCCCTCTCGAGTTATCTCTCGAGTCACCTCTCGAGTTCCTTCTCGAGTCAACTCTCCAGTGTCCTCTCGAGTCACCTCTCAAGTCAACTCTCCAGTGTCCTCTCGAGTCACCTCCCAAGTCAACTCTCCAGTGTCCTCTCGAGTCACCTCCCAAGTCAACTCTCCAGTGTCCTCTCGAGTCACCTCTCAAGTTTCCCCTCAGGTCTCCTCTCGAGTTCCCTCTCAAGTCCCCTCTCAGGTCCCCTCTCGAGTCACCTCTCGAGTTCCTTCTCGAGTCCACTCTCCAGTTTCCTCTCGAGTTCCCTCTCAAGCCCTCTCTCGAGTCCCCACTCAAGCCCCTACTCATGTGCCGTTGGAGGTCCCGCAGACTAGTCTTCTGCCGGGGGTCCTGCCAACCTCATGTCCTGTCCAGTTGGAGGTCCCGCAGACTAGTCTTCTGCCGGGGGTCCTGCCAACCCCATGTCCTGTACCGTTGGAGGTTCCGCTGGGGGTCCTGCCAACCCCATGTCCTGTCCAGTTGGAGGTCCCGCAGACTAGCCCTCTGCCGGGGGTCCTGCCAACCCCATGTCTTGTCCAGTTGGAGGTCCCGCAGACTAGTCTCCTGCCGGGGGTCCTGCCAACCCTTTGTCCTGTCCCGTTGGAGGCCCCGCCGACTACTCTCCTGCCGGGGGTCCTGCCAACCCCATGTCCTGTCCCGTTGGAGGTCCCGCCGACTACGCTCCTGCCGGGGGTCCTGCCAACCCTATGTCCTGTGCCGTTGGAGGTCCCGCCGTCTACTCTCCTGCCGGGGGTCCTGCCAATCCTATGTCCTGTGCTGTTGGAGGCCCCGCCGACTACTCTCCTGCCGGGGGTCCTGCCAACCCTGTGTCCTGTCCCGTTGGAGGCCCCGCCGACTACTCTCCTGCCGGGGGTCCTGCCAACCCTTTGTCCTGTCTCGTTGGAGGTCCCGTCGTCCACCCTCCTGCTGGGGGTCCTGCCAACTCCTGGTCCTCTTCCGTGGGGGATCCTGCCGAAGCCTGTCCCGCCGGCTCCGGTTCCTGTCCGGCCGACACCGGGTCCTGCCCGGCCTCCGGAGCTGTCTGGTCTTCGCCCTCATGCTCGGCCCCCTGAGTTCGCCCGCTGTGGCCTTCGCCCCACCATGGACTCTGCCTTGCCCCCGGGCCGTCCGCCCGAGACCCCCACCTTGGACTCTGCCTTGCCCCCGGGTCGTCCGCCCGAGTTCCCCACCATGGACTCTGCCTTGCCCCCGGGCCGTCCGCCCGAGTTCCCCACCTTGGACTCTGCCTTGCCCCCGGGCCGTCCGCCCGAGACCCCCACCTTGGACTCTGCCTTGCCCCCGGGCCGTCCGCCCGAGTCCCCCTTCTCGGCTTCTGCCGTGCCCCCGGGCCGTCCGTCCGAGATCCCTTCCTGTTCCCCTACTGGGCTCCTGGGCGGTCAGCTTAGTCCCGTCCTCCGGACCCCCTCCACCCACCCTGGTGGCCTAGGATTTCTCCTCCCCTGCCCGGCTGTTTCTTGTCTTGTAATTATCCCTCCCTGTATTTAGTCTTGTCTCGTGCTGTGTTCAGTGTTGGTGCTTCTTTTGTTTGTGACCTCGTTCACCGTAGAGTGTTTTGTTTGTTGAAGTTTATGTATTAGATAAGAGACCTTGAAATAAAGGTATTATCAAGTGTTATCTGCGTTTGGGTCCTACCTGCTTCACTCTGCGCTATCAGCCGGTATGGACGTGAACACAAGCTGAAAGTCAGCATTTCAACCTCGCAACTCTATGAAAACATCACTGCCCTAATACTTTCTGACAACATTGTGTTCTGAGAAACAAAATGTGCATACTTCATCACAAAACAGTTTGACAAAGATAGAGGGCATATTTAGATTGTATCTGCATGAGCATCCTTGTTCTTGGCATTACAAATAAGGAGGGATGGAAAACCATAAATAAGCTCAAAGTTTCCATGGCCTGCAGCATTTAATGTTTCTAATTCATTTGGTTGGGCGAACTGCTTTGAACAAAGTGTCAGAGGCAGTGATTATTTCCTCATCAGGATCAAGCTTCTCTCCTCTCAAGCCAAACATTTGGACCTGTTCCCACTGTTTAGCATCTTCGAGGCTTTCAAGGCTGCATGCTGAAATTCTAACTGAAATAATTTTCAAAGGCGCTTTTATATTTTAGATAGCAGTGGGAGAGGCGAAGGCTGCAGCCCCCACCACTCCCCCCTTTTGTTGTTGGGAGACGGGGGTGGAAGGCCTTGAGCTGGAGCATCACAATAGATGTTTGTCTGAACTCATAAAGCAAAAGATGTTTCATCTTCTGTGTGTGGGTAAACATGTATGCCTTTAGTACATGCCTTTTGAAGCTGGACACAACAGGAATGATGTAAGATGGATCTTACCAACATTACAGATCATTCGTATTTGAAATAACCTACTGTCAAATAAATAATATTTCACACTCTAGTCATAAATGAACCGCTGATATACGTAGAAGAAAAAAAAAACGTTCTTACAATGCCAATTTAATTAGTCTCTGATGATAGGATTGCAGATCTTTAACACATAAATAAAGACAAAAAAATCAGCTCAGCTTGGCTGGCTCTGTCTAAAGATCAAAGCTACACATACCAGCATCACCAAGTTAACTCATTTCCAAAAAGCATTGCATAAACAGAAATGTAATAGTGACAATATGTGGTTTCAATGTGTCCAAAAATTCAGATACAAACGCTTCTAAAGATCTATTTAATAACTAAATGTGTCAAAATGTTAACCTGTATAGTGCACCGTGTTGTGTCGAGTGTGTTAAAGGTCCCATGTCGTGGCCATTTCTACTGATCATAATTCCATTGTTGAGGTCTACTAGAATAGATTTACATTGTTCAATGTTCCAAACTCACATTGGTTTCTCACACAGCATCTCTGTATAGTATGTGTATTCACTCTCTGTCCTAAACGCTTTGTTGGAGCTCCTGCCCCAATGCCCTCTCAGCCCTGGTCTGGCGGAAACACTGACACGTATTTTCTGTGTTAGAGTTTCACTCGCTACAGGGTGTACTTTGAGGATTTGTGACTCTGCAGACCGTTTACATGCAGAAAAAGCTACATAACACACAAGGGGACGGGTAATAACCAGAAAAGCATGACATGGGACCTTTAAGGATTGCACAATCAGTGCATAATTCAACAAAAAAATGTAGTGACCATGAAACTCGTACTATCGTACCAACAATCCCGCAAATCATATCACTGAGGCATAGCAACTCGTTTCATCTGAGTTCCTGCTCATGTTGGTGTGGAGGGTAATGAACAGGTGGATATTCTGGCCAAACAAACACTCAGAATTACGAACACATACATTGAAGTTCCACAGCGGAGGTTAAAACATTCATACAGAAATATGCACAAACAACATGGCAAGAACATTGGGACATTCGTGATACAGGAGGACATCTTTATAAAATTCAAAGGTATGTGGGGGATGGAAGGAAGGTGGGGTTTAAAAGAAGGGAAGAAAATGTAATTTCTCGGATAGAATAGGTCATACTGCTCTCAATCATACATTAAGTATAATAGGAAAGCATCCAAACGGAAAATGTATACACTGTAGCCAACCGGAAACTGTTGAACATGTTTTACTGCATTGCAGGAAATATATTACTCAGAGGAATGTGCTTTTCCAGACACTGAATGAAGAAAGCAAATGAAAATACCATGACTTTTTGCTTTCAGGGCTGTTAGGGAAAATATCAGGCAATAGGCCTATATATTGTTAAATTATTAAGTTTCTAAGAGAAATTGATCAATTTAAAAATAATCTAGAGTTTTATTTCATTTTTCTTTTCTTTTCTTTCTTTCGTTTATTATTTGTCTGCATAGTCTCTTGTCCACACTCCAGTCCAGTTGGTGGCGGTAATGCACCTACAAGTTGGTTTGCCAACCGCCAATGAACAAAGAAAAAGAAGAAGAAGAAGAAGATAATTTCACTGTATTAAACAGATTTACAGATACTCACCAGAGCATGACAGCTAAAAGTGAACGTAATGATTAATAAATGTCCCATATCTGGATTTCCAGGCCACAACACAGTATATAAAGAATGTATGTTATGTGGGTAGCTGTGGATAAGTGAAAGACATGTAGCCTACTTTCCGCTTACCACCACAGAATGCAGTGACCCTATTTTTCCATGTTTTTGTTTCTTAGTGACTAATGGGGATAATCATTTGTCAAGTAATGAGCAAAAGCGCTGCAGCTGGCAACCACTGGAGTGTGCTAGAATTTGAAAGTACGCAGCCTAAAAAAATCTTCAGACTTCCTTACAGAGCCCCTCCTCCAACACACACGAACGCGCACATGACCAATGAGGGCACGAGATCAGTTTGTGCACAAATGGAAGGCTGACAGGCAGGTAGGCCATCCAGTTAGTTTCGCCGGGCCGGCTCAGATGATTGGTCGTGCTTTTTACAGCGCTACGGCTTCCACAGATGACATTTTTTTATGGATTTTTTGTCAAAACACTTAAGATATTCAGATTTTCAAAATCAGCCCAAAATATTAGCTATGACATAAAATAACTAAATACATCTATGATACTTTCTCTGTTTTCCAACAATAAACTCATCTCAGCTTTCCTGTTTACAACTCTCACTTACTTTCATCCTCTAGCAAGATATCATAACTACTTCTTGTGACTGGCATTTCATTTTAAACAGTGATCTAACCGGTATCGGTTAATTGAGATTTCAAAGTAAAGCATTATTAGCTGGCAATATAGATTGGAATATTGCTTTTTCAGATTTCCCTTTGTTTTAGGCACTAAAATATATCTTGTTGCTATGCTGGTGTTTGCTTAACTGGCTTTGTGCCACAATATAACCAAACCATCCCGTTGACTCCCCATCATATTAAAACACGTTACATGTGTTTGTCTGCTTAGTGATAACAAACATGACATAAGTGAAATTTAGACGTGTTGGTAACTGTTTTCACTTTAGGCCAATATTTATGCTTGGTTAAATTAGCACATGTTAAGACAAACGCAGCCGAAATAAGGGCATAAAAAACAATGACAAGCGTGTATGAATGTACAACCATGCATATGTGCAATGAATTATTTTGACTTCAGAGCAGGCAGGCAGCCTTGCTCGACTCTACAGTGGAACAATAGCTTTCTCTGTGTGGCTTTGATCTAATAAGGGAGATGGTGGTGGGGGGTACGAGAGGTTGTTCATGGAAGCAGAGAGATGGATTTACACGATAGCGAAACAGCAACTCCAAGAACTGATTTTATTTCAGCTTTAGCAAAGAGCTTACGATAGAAATAGACATCAAGATTGACACCATGACTAATTTTAGACTGTTAAAGGCTTCTCATTCAGCCTTAATCACAGAATAATTATAGTAAGTATTTGTTAGTCAAAAGCGCTATGTGTTAATGAGGAAAGCTCCTGTATGCAGCAAGATAAATATTCCCTTCAAATAAAGGTTCATGCTTTTCCAGACACTGAATGAAGAAAGCAAATGAAAATACCATGACTTTTTGCTATCAGGGCCATTTAACTTAAATCATCTTTCCATCAGCATACAAACAAATGACACCTAGAAAAACAATAACTACACTTTGGCAGTCAACTTTACCTCAGCATCTGTGTGGGTGTAGGACTGTATATGTGTGGTCAAAGACCTTCCCGGCGAAACCTCTGAGTACACAAACACTGGTTCCCAACTATATCATAAGCGATAATTGGCTCCTACAGTCGTATGAAATGTGTCATTCTTAGCAGAGTGGCAGACATTCTAAAGTCAGTGGTTTTTTCTAAAAAGCTAAGCTGTACTATCAGTCCGAAGAATTAAATCAAAGTGCTGTAAAACCAAAACTAATTGCTAAAAGAGGCTTAAAAGCGCCATAAAGCTAAAGCAACAATCCATGAATCTGAATCTGTGAGCTCCGCAGACAGTAATAATCTCCAATCAAAGCATATGGACTACGAGATTACAAAGACGACGCGTGTGCACTGCAGAAGGAGGACATATGAAAACATATTTACACGTTCTCAGAGCAGATGTAAAGGTAATAAAAACGAGTGATCCTCAGGCAGCCGGTAAGATGTGGTTCTGCTTCAGGCTGAGGGCTAATGTGTTTGTTATCACCTCGAGCAGATGGCCCAGCAGTGAGGGGAGTCTACAAAAATATTGTCACATGCATATGAAGCATGCACACACCCAACATAAGGCTAAATACGCATATGCAAGCACATGCACTTTTTTACTTGCACATGAGGCCAGGACAACATATTTCCACACGTGTGCACATGAACACGCAGAACTCATCTCACATGAGAGGATTTTTAATGAGCACACGCAGTCGCAAATTCCGTCAGATACAGACACCTATAGCAACCTACGCAGCTAAACACATTCGCACCCACACAGCAAACGTATATAGGCCACACACATTTACTGAAAATCCACCCCCCAGCCAAACAACTTCCCACATCTTCACACTTTACTCTGAATCCACTCTCACAAGATTGTTGTGCTATATTTGTTCAGCTTTTCTTGCTCATTATCTACTCTCTTATTCCATTTCCTCTTGCTCCTCCTGTCACGCTTTTCATCCGCCATCTCAATCATCAGGTATTGATCCGTCTCCAGGGAGGAGAAATCAGCCCTTCTCCTTCCCTCTATTTTTAGTCATACAGTAGGGGAGATCTCAGGAAGAGCCACAACCTGAGATGGAGCAAAGATTCAACTAGGATCTAATTAAATAGTAGTATAAAGTAAAATAATGAACCTGCTGATGTGCCAGGGACACACAAAGACGACCACACTCATCTGCAAATATGTTTCACATTTTAGCTTATATTTAAAGAGGCCTTATTATGCGTCTTATGGTTTTGCTTTTCCTGTAGTGTTCAGGTTTTTTTGCATGTCAATGGTCTGCAAAGCCTAAAATCCTTTGTGTGTGCCAAGGTCAATCTGAAAATAAGGTTGGTTTTGAAATGGTGCTGACCTTTCCGAGACAAACCTGGGTTCAGCTGAAAGGTTTCTACCATGTTGACAACACACACAAATAACCGATGGTGTGTTCAGACACCAGCCCTCCGTCTCAACTCCGTCTTTCTCTCAGAAGGGCACATCAATCCAGAGCCGGAGCAGACTGACTCCGAATGTCAAACACGGGTATAATCACAGCCAGAGAGATTGTATAGATAAGAGATCAGATGACAGTCTGACGGCTGAATCATTACCCAGCTGTGAAGGGAGGGTTGACTGTTGCTTAATGAAAGGAGAAGAATATGACACCTTCTTCATGGCTTGTGCTATAGTATCATTATTTTGTCTTTTCAAGGAGGTCTTCTTTGACATTTTTGCCATATTTCCCATAAACATGGCCTCTTATGTTTCATGCTGGGAATTGTCTGCATAAAGCAGAGCTCCACACACACCAACATCCTTCAGGCATCACTTAATAGAGCAGCAGGGAGTCACCAGTACCTGTAGACAATGAGTATGGACAAAGAGCTTATAATGAGGAGACAAGGAGGTTGAAGTTGGATGAAGTTTTTCTTACGCATGCAAGTTGGCCACACACCAGTCATTAGGAAATGTGTTCTATAACATGTTTTTACTCGACTTACCGAACAAGGTGCATCTTAGTCTCAAGTGTTTACATGTTTTTTTCAGCCAAGTTGCCGTGTAATCATTTGGAGTATGCGTTGATTTAAGGTAAAGACTTAGCCACATTATTTTGTATGATGAGCTGATTTATATGCTTCAGTTTGTTTTGTTTTTCTTTATTGAACCTATGCACAAAGACACCAGTTCACTGACAAATTACCTGATGATTGTGATTGGTCCAAATAGATACAAACATGCCAGAGAATTGTTTGCCCAAACCAGAATGATAACCGGGGCAATCAGACCTCCCTCTCACTGAGATAGCCAATGTGTGTGGGTCTTCTTCTCAACACAGCATTTAGAGCCAAACATAGTCAAACTAAAAGCAAAATTATCCAGAGACCCAAAATCCATCTTTTTAAAAGCTTAAACAGTGTTGACAGCCGAGGACACTAAACAAATAAGCGTGCTCCTCAGGAGACGAGACGACACATCTTTCTCTGCAGCTTGTTCTCTGTTATGTTCCACCTCTGCCTCTACCAGTCCCAAATCCTCCATTGGGAGAGGAACTCTTTTAGATATGCAAATGTTGTTCAGCAAAGCTGCTGTGCAAATTATTGTGCTGCCCTATCTGACTACAACTTTATTTCACTGTGCAAGAAGTGCAACCTAAAATCATCCCATCGTCTTTATACACACACACATCCACACCAAACCTGCACAAAGACATTACTTTAATGAACATCTTAAATATACATTTAAAAACCACGTTTAGGCGCAGCGCGGCGTAAACTTTGGCTTTGGTTTTAATCTGCGGTAGTCTATATAAAGCTCTGAATGATCTAGTTCTAACAAATGTTCAAGGTCAATGCGATAGCTGCAACTCATGGGGTTTCGGTAATGGCAGGCAGCTGAAGACCAATTAGGGAATCATAAAAAGCCACGTTTGGAGACATAAAACATGGCTATCTGAGTTGAAGCCTGGTTATTTCAGGGAACGCACGACCCCACCAGACAAGCTAAGTTAAGGATGGACATGGCTAATAATGACCCTAATGTGGGCAGAGCTGATGCAAGCCACTTAGCTAGCTCAATCGTATATATTATAACTGCCACTGAATTGCGCACGTAGTGACTTACGCCTACAGTGAAGTCAGCGCCAACCTTCTATCCAAGGCCGCCTGAATTCGGCCCACTGGGTATTCACACACACACACACACACACACACACACACACACACACACACACACACACACACACACACACACTTCGTCTGAGACCAGTTTGCCACGAATGCCCCCCTGACATTAGAGTGCTCCTGATAACCTCTGCAGACAGGGGGTCAGCGTGCAACCTCCTCAGCTGCCAGGATAACATAGCATTATTAATGAGCTGTTATTCACACTAGCAGAAAACAAAATAATAATGAAAAGTAGGTGAGAAAGTAGAACTATGATGGCAAAGGGACGCAATTGGCTTGAAAACATCACAATTAACTGATATGGGACTTCAAATATATGTCACAATGAGGCACTGACACAAACGTCATTTATCTAAACGTTCAGTAGGTCCAACTGAGGAGGTGCAGAGCCGATCAAGAGCTCGGATGGATGGATGAATAGATACAATTATTAAGTGCTGGAAGATCTGTTGTTAAAAGGATGTCACGTGAAATTTCCAGTTGAAGAACAGGTTTTATCTGATCATTCTCATATCTCATGAATGCAGGCTGTATGTGTGCGCTATCTCACACTGTTAAAGAGGACGTGTTGTGCTTTTCAGGTTCATATTTGTATTTTGTTCCTTTACAACAGGGGTCGGCAACAGGCGGGCCGCGGTCCGGATCCGGACCCAGACGCCGACCTATAATCAATACGTTAATAGGGGATTTCAATTTTGACGGGGCGATTCTATTTTAACCGCTGCCGACAGGGGGCGAAAGAGATGAGTGAGCGATACCGGGAGAGAAACACAGAAGAAGAGACGAGAGCGCGGCAGAGAGAAGCGGAGAGGAAAGTGAGAGAAGAGAATAATTAGCGATACAGGGAGAGAAGCGGAGAGGAGAGTGAACATGCGTGTTAGCGGCAGACAGGGAGAGACAAATAAAGTGGACAGTGAGAACAGAGCTTTTAACCCTGAGTGGACTCATTCATGTCCATCCTGCCCACTGGGAGCACAGAACCAGTGTGTCTCATTTGTTCAGAGACCGTGGCGCTCATTAAAAGTGAAACGCCACTATGAGACAAAACACAAAGTGTTTGACCAAACATTCCCTCTCAAGTCAGAACTGAGGTCACAAAAAATAAGCAGTCTCAGAGCCCAATATATAAAACTAAATATCGTTCCAGGGCAGGCTAACCGAGGCTTACCAAGGCTAACCAATGAGCACCTGCATGTGTGTATGAGAATGGCCCTGACACCATTTCAGCCCAGATTTAAACTCCTGGCAGGACAAGCTCCAGCTCAATTCTCGCACTGAATAAAAAAAGTGAGTGAGGGACTGCAATATAAGAGGAAAAGAAAGAGAAACTTTAAAACTGTTCAATTTTTATGATGTTTAAAGACTGATATTGTTCTATAATCGTCTTAAGTCATGATGTGAAACGGTTAACAAAGAAAAAGGGACACTCAAGCTGATGCTACACTTTATTTTATTTATCTAAAATTAAGCACTTTTAAGATGCACATATTTTCAAAAGCTAATTTATTTATTTTCTCTATTTTATTTGTAAATGCAGCCCGAGAGGAACATTACACATATCCACAGTATTTACCGTGTATCTGTAGAGTTCAATGTTAATTGACAATAAATATTGTTGTTTTTGAATTGTACTTTCTTTATTTGATTGGCAGTCAGTTGTTGATTACATGCAGACGTTGATAAAGCTACAGGCTACTTCAATATATCACACTAATTCATAAAGCAACTTAGACATTTTGATGTTCCGGACCTTTGCATGGGGAGATTTTCTCTAACTGGACCTCGTTGAATTTTAGTTGAATACCCCTGCTGTACAATGACATGTGTACATGCTTTAATGTTCAAAAAGTGCTTTACTTTTCTCATACTGCCGGTGCTGCAGCACCTCTCCCTTTGTCTGAAACTCAGATTGGTAGTTTTTCCATTATCCTGCTGACAGACTTACAATATCAGCTGAAAGCATTGGCATACATTGGTGTGACCAATCTAAAATAAATTAAAGGAAGCAGTAAGACACAAGAAAATGCTTGAGCAAATTAGTAGAAAATCCATGTGCTTTTTCCTGCTTGCATGGACACATTTTTCTCCACTCTTTTCCATTCTGCTCATTTATGTTGCTCCTCTCTGTGCTTAACTCCCATGGGTGCTCATTACGGAAGAGCTTTGTTTGATCTATTCTTTCATAGCTGTTTGAACCTGGAGCATCAAACTCTCTAGGGAGTAGTCTGTCGACGTGACTGGTTAAAACGGCTGCCATTATACACACACACAGACAAACATTATTTCTGAGTGCAAGCTGCCATTATATGAACACGCCCATCTGCTGCAGTGCTAATTTTGTTTTGTTTATTTTTTCCTAAAAGTGTGCTCAGATTCATAAAGAAAAATGATTATATCTGCATCGAGCTAAAGCTGAAGCATCTTGGATTCCTCTAACTGCTGCAGCGAGACAAGTATTCACACACAAACAATCAGTTGTGCCTCGGTGCCTTAAGTACAATTAAATGCCATAATTAGTCCCCATTTAAAAAGAGGTCGCTTAAGTATAAACACACAAGAATAACATTAAGTTTCAAGAGTAAATAACTGCAAGGTATTGCTTCTGTAGAAAGAGAAAGAGAAAATGTATAACACATTAGTGGGTACATGATGATGTACTCAGAATCCAACACAGTATAATAAGCAGGGATCCTTACCAATTACACTCCATCATATGACACCCTTGAATCTTGTCAAAGGATAGCGCACACATACATGCTTTCTGTCCATAATATTCCTACATGAAAATATCATTTACAGTTTGCTTTCCAAACGGATCCATTCCAACATAGTCGAAACAAACAAAAAAAAATTCAGTTTTGAACGGAATCAGTTTACCTTCTTATCAATGATTTTAGTGTCAGGTAAAAAAGGGTTACATTTGCTTTTTCTTACGGTGGCCAACCTGTGCAAACGCGCTACAATTGCCAAAGATCATTTTGATTAGGAAAAACGTGCTACACTTTCAAAAACGATGTAAATATAAAAACACATATGTGCCAGTACACATGCAAATGAAGAAACATTTTCACCAACTTGACAACACATGCACAGCATTTAGAAAACATTTACCAACTTGACAAAACATGCGGAGCGTTTACTTAAAGCTGCATAAACAAAATGTTGCAAATAAAAAAAGCTCAAGGTCAAAACACAATGGAAACGGGGACACTAATAAGTGATGCACACAGCTGGGACCAGAGGGCTTGTTGACGTTAGGGGATTATAAAGTTGTCAAACGTTCACTCAAACTTGCCTAATAAGCTAGTTTTATTGGCCTTTTTTTTAACAATGATTCCTTCCGATATTATGAATTTATTTTCGCCTATTCCACCATTAATGTTTCATCAGGAATCTTGCACAGAAATGTTGTGTATCACTGAAAAAACAGAGCAGACTTTAGGCAGCAATAAAATCAAATCTATTATTCTAATCTAATTCAAAAAGGAAAATCCAGTTGCTTTATAATACCTCCCCCTTAATACTGTGACATATATTTGACAGCAGTGGCGGCCGGCCCATAGGGGCGCTAGGGGCGCCGCCCCCCCTCTTCCCACATTAAAAATAAAAATATATATATTTAAAAAATATATTTTTTTTTTTTATTTGTAATAAACAAGGTAAATATTATATAATTGGTATCAGTAAAATGTATAATCTACAATAAAATCTCGTTTAAAATTGTGTTACGATGTCTGAAGTTACTGATAAGTCACATGTTTCTTGCCTGGCCTTGCCCGTGTATCATTACCCTCTCTCGCAGCGCCCAGACAAGAGTGCAGCAAGTGCAGCAGAAGCCAACTGTTGCTATCTTTAAACTATGCCGCCAAAACATAATTTCAGCCAATCAGCATCGTCAAATCTGATGGTCACAGGGTGCCTACGTCAGTGCCCGGTGCAGTCTGTGAGTTGTTTGGACTCGTATCCAAGGAGACAAAACAGGAAGCTGTCATTCACTCTGGAAGCTATCATTAGCAGCTAATGAAAACTCCGTTTCTGACATAAAAATGGAATTATGGATTATTAATACTTTTTTCAAAGTGACAGACACATTGGATTAATCAATGGATTAACCTTCAGCCGCGTTTCTCGTTTTTGATCAGAATAACAGCAAAAGGTGAGCATATCTCCGTGTTTTGCTACCTAAAGCTACGTTGTGTGATGTCTGTATTTGCTTCCCCTGTCGCGAGTTCTGATCGCTCAGTGATAATACTTATATTTCTAGAATCTGTGGAATCTCAGTTTGTTAGCTAAGCTTGTTTGTGCATATACGATAAGTATATAGATTGATTTATACCTAGAGTGCGTTAGCATTTTTTCACTCAGGGCTCATTTAGACGCTTTTTGTGAGACTTGTGTTTTGTTTCGGTAAACATGGTTCATATCATCAGTTAGCTGAGTTTCTTCCTGTTAAATGAGCAGGACACATGAATAGTTTATTACATTTTAAGAAGCCCTGAGACACAGTTTCGTGAGAAAAAAACCGGGGGAAAAAAGCCCCTTAACAGGTTAAATGGGAATTAAATCATTTTAAGTCATTTTGAGTGTTCCCAAAGCCCCGGTGTTCTGCAGTTTGTGTGGGCCTACTGTACTGTTGCACAGTTATACTGTAGAAACTATGTCCAGGTCAAGGTGTTTGGAAGTTTTGGAAGATTCATAGCTAACCACATTGAAGATTATGGAGATATTGATCAGTCTTCTCATATTTTTAAGCCTCAATTTGTCCTTTCCCCCCCCCCTCTAACATCACCAGAAGTAATAATTTAAGGGGTCTTTTCTCAAAAAAAATTACCGGGGGAGCATCCCCCCGGACTTCCCTAGTATTGTTTGTTCACCATTTCCACAGCCCCACCTAAAATATTTTCCACCAGCCGCCACTGTTTGACAGTCGTATTATCTATGTGTAGATTGATCAACTGTGTTGAGCACCGGACATGGAAGACCCTCCTCGGGGTCTGGTAGCTCTGCATATGATATACAGAGTCCTTTTGTTGTAAAGGTGCCAACAGCTCCACCTGCGTGTTCCTGCTTCTGTTGGTTCATTACAGGAGGACAATGAGAGCACTTGTCTCCAATAAAAGACACATTAATATCTCCTCTGCTGAGAGCGCTCTGCTGGACTCAGGGATTGTGTGTGAGTGTTTTAGGCACATTTGTTTTGATGTTTCCTAATGTGCAGATGAATGCTTGCTCAATTTGCGAGTATTATCTGTATACGTGTGGTTTTATTGTTTGCCTCCTTGTATCCAATACTTTTTGTACCTTACAAAAAATGTCAGGTATCAAATGCGTTTTTCAACCTTTTATGGCTTCAACTAACAATTGTTTTCATTACCACTTAATCAGCTTTTAATTGTTTTAATGGTTTATCAATAGAATTGCAGAAAAAAGTGAAACATGTCCGTCCCAGTTTCAAATATTTCAAGATGACATTTAAAAACCAAAATATCTTCACTTCTTAAAAGGGGTAAATTAATAATATTTTTTCTCAAAGCAATGATACACCTGTGAGTTGGATGTAGAAAAATCAGAATCAATATAGAATTGTTTTAGTTTAAAGTAAATTCAGATTGAACATAGTAAAAAGATGTAAGCTATAGTGTCCGTCCAACAAAAACAAAATTACTTATAGTGAAAACCACCCTTGAATAATGGGATAGTAGACTGAAAGCTTTAGGAATCCAAACTATAACATATAATAAGTACCCTGTATCAAGATTGATGCAAAACAAGTTACATTTGACATTTTAAGAGAGGTTTAGAAGAAAAGAAAAACACTTCTGGGGTCATTTTTGGCCCCCCCTCGATCGATTTTGATGATTGACACCTCTTTTGAACCGTTAGAGCCAATAGAATTGAGAGGGAAGTTCCTAAATCCACCTACACGTTACCATTGAGGATTTTTTTTTAATTTACTTAACCTTTATTTAACCAGATAAAAAGCATTGAGATAAAATCTCATTTGCAAAGGTGCACTACTTATTACTGCAAGAGCAGCTAGTGGTAAGGACTTCAGACAACTTCAACTTAAAACATGCTATAGAGACAAGTGCCCTCAGTTTGAGGCTTGATTGAAGGTCATTCCAAGACCAAGGACCATAATAAAAAAGACTCCTTTTCCCAGCCTCAGTCCGCACAGCAGGAACCTGGACCCGTATCCAGGCACTGGATCTGAGGTTGTAAGAGTCACAAACTGGAGCAAATCTGGCACATATGTACAGTGGAAGCTTACCTAAAATGGCTTTATACATTAATAAAAACCAATGCCGCATCCTACGCACAGTAAGTGAGGACCATCCAGTTAGGCTATACAGTTTGCAATGATGAGTCCTATAGGGTGCATTTGATATATAACGCAGTGCAGCATGGTAGAGTGGGTCAAGTTTGGCCAACACAGTGGGACAGGCACATCTATAAATGGTATCACCGTAGTCCAGCTGGGACAGGAATAAGCCAGAGACCAACCTTTTACGGGATGAAGTTGAAAAACAACTTTTAAGTCTGTAAAGGAAGCCAAGAGTGAATTTCATGAATGAGAGTGATGCGCACGCAGCTTGCCCAAACCGAAAGCTATGTTACGCTCTGAAAACTGAAAACTGAAAACTAGGTTATAGCCATAAATATGATGATGGATTATCAGTAGGGCTGCTCGATTATGGCAAAAATCATAATCTCGATTATTTGGGTCAATAATTGATATCACGATTATTAAAAACGATTAGCCATTTACTTTGAAAACATCCATTTATTGAAGAAAAATATTTGAACAGTATGTTTTGAACAGTTGATTACCCTGCACTGTAAGTATAATTCAGCTGAACAACCAATAAAAAATGTTTTAAATAAATATATAAAAAAATAAATAAAAATAATCGTTTTACTTCTATTATGTTGTTTTCATAATCGTTGCAAGCCAAAATCGTAATTGCGATTAATTGAGCAGCCCTAATTATCAGTAATCATTTGAAAAAGGGACACAGTGATGATATTTATACCGCTGGAATCTGTGGAATCTCAGCTTTAATCTGATATCTTGTTTGTGCAGATTCGATAAGTAATAAAGTATTTCTACTGTGAGTTCTGTGCTAAGTGCGTTAGCATTTTTTCGCTCAAGGCTAATTCAAAGGCTTGGCATTAGAGTTTTGTTTAGCAAAAAATTGTTAATGTTGTCTGATAGCTGAGTTTATTCCCGTTAAGTGGGTATGACACATTCATAATTTGTTAAATGTTAAGAAGCCCTCAGACGCTGTTTCTTGCAAGATGTTACGTTTTCCCCCCAGTATCGGGGGCATGGGGCTTAACTGGTTGTATGGGCAAACATTTAAAAAGTTTTCATATTCCATTATCGATTTCCATGTGGCTAACCATTTGAAACTCTGTATTTTTGTAATAATTCACACATTTTTCTTTTTTTTTATGTTTCTCCAGACAAAATGCTGTTCCCAGCGAGCGTTCTGATTGGCCTACTGTGCCTGAGCAATGCGGGCGGTGCGTGGGGTTTCGCCCGTCTGCAGGACGACGTGGAGCTACGCTCGGCTTTCTCGGTTGCACGCACCAACAGCATGGAGGGCGGGCCCAAGATGACCGTGACCTTTGACGCAATTTATGTCAACATTGGTGGGGATTTTGACCCCAAGACTGGCTTGTTTCGCTGTCGCATCACCGGGGCCTACTTCTTCTCCTTCACAGTGGGGAAGTTTCCACACAAAGACCTGTCAGTGATGCTGATGAAGAACAGGAATGAGGTGCAGGCCATCGTGTACGAGGAGAACGCCGGCGAGGAGAGGAAGGTAGGTTTGAGATCTTTCAAACACCGCTCATCACTCAATCAGATCGTTTGTGGGTGGGACTAAAGTTCCTTGCTGACTGGCTTTGTAGGTAGTCAACATTTTTATTTGTCGCAAAAAGTCCAGTAAAAATATCAAAACCGACATATGAATGTATCTATAGTGTGTGTACATCAAAGGCTGAGATATTTTCTTTCTTTGTTTGACAAAGCTCCATTGTTGTCCAATAACAATGAAAAGCACAACAATAAGCCACACTGTTGCAATGGGTGACATGAACACACAAGCTGTAGTTTATTAAGAACGACTCCCAAATACACCTTCTGCCAGAAATACTAATAATGTGGATTCATCCATCGCTGGAACTAGTCCCCAACATACTGTCTGCACTATTTCCCCCAGTTTGGTTAAAAAGAAAACTTGAGTGACCAGCTCATCTTTCTTTTTGACGAAGAATTAAATATTCATTTCTGACCCATTCTTAAAGATTAACATTTGGTATGGATATCAGGCTAATGATCATTCAACTTCGAACATGCAAGGACTTCTTAAATTGAGGAATAGTTTTAAAGTTCAAGACAAAGGTTTATGTTTTCTTTAGCTGGATATGCTGGTCGGTGTTATTCTGAACTTTGGACAGCCAGGCTAGCTGTTGTTCCTGCTTCCAGTCCTTGAGCTAAGCTAACTGACGCCATGCTCAATCAAACCTTCTCATCTAAATGCGTTTCTTAAAAATGAATTCTGTGTTAGGATTGCTTTTCCCTCCAAGGTAATGATTACAAAAGGTATTTATGTGGAACTCTGATAATAAGGCCTGCTTTAATCCTCAGGTGCAGAGTCAGAGCGTCATGCTGCAGCTGGAGTTTGGTGACACTGTCTGGCTCCGTCTCCATGGTGACCCTCGCTATGCGCTCTACAGCAACACGGGACACTACACCACCTTCAACGGTTACCTCATCTACCCCGACACCTACGACTTCCAGACACACCACCATTCTAACTCCAACTCCCAGCAGCCCCAGGAGGAGAACAAGCCCCTGTTGAACAGCAAGCAGGCCACCGAGAACATCAGGTCTGAAACAACAGACGCACCGGTGGTGGTGGTGGTGGTGGAGGAGAAGGAGCAGCAACGTCAGGAGGTAGAAGAGGAAGAGTATGACGACGAGGAGGACGAACAGAGATCTGCCTTCTCGGTAGGGCGCACCCAAAGCATTGTGGGAGTCAACCAAGTGGGCCTGCCGCAGCACCAGCCGGTCAGCTTCGACACGGCGTTCGTCAACATCGGGGAAGACTTTAACGTGACAGAGGGGGTGTTCACTTGTCGCGTTCCTGGAGCCTACTACTTCTCCTTCAACGTGGGCAAGATGCCGCAGAAGACGCTGTCCGTCAAGCTTATGAAGAACCACCTGGAGGTGCAGGCGATGATCTATGACGACAGCCAGGGCGAGAAGGCTCTGCAGAGTCAGAGTTTGATGCTGTCGCTGAAACCGGGAGAAATCGTCTGGCTCTACTCCCACCAGAAAGATGGCTTTGGAGCCTACAGCAACCACGCCAAGTACATCACCTTCACTGGCTTCCTGGTATATCCAGACTTACCCAACACTACAACCACCACCGGAGCCAGCCAATCATATGCAGAAAAGAAGCCCTAGTAGCCACAGCATAGGGGCTTGGGACTGAACATTGTGGGGAGAATTCAATAAGTGGAGAAGTCCGAGTCCACAAAAGGCGTTGGGCAGTTTGTGGGTAGCGTGCCGAATGGAGGAAACTCACCGTTGTCTTTGACGTTTCCTCTTACTAGGAATTTCTTCACAAAATCACGGGGACCTTTGACTGAGTGCAATGCTTAAAAGAAAATCTCTTCAAATTCCAGCTTTAACTTCCCAGGATAAGACTTCATCATATTCAAACGTGAAACTTCGAATGACAGTAATGTGAACTCAAATTCAATATTTCACTCTATAATGAAATCTGCGGCATTACCTGTTCACCGCCGTGTCAGCCAAACCACCACAGGGAGATAGATGTTGTACTTCCATGACATTGCAATTCAACAACGCTAAAACTACCCACTGTTAGTTATTCTGTTAGTGGTTTATAATCAATCCAGAAGGGCACTCTTGGAGCACAGAATTCGACCAAGGGAGTTTTCATAAGTGACAAATAATGCGTATCTACACCCTTGGATTTGGATACCCTCCTAAATTGAATATTTTCTTCCTTGTCCAATACTGCACCCTTCCACAAAGTTTAATGAAAATTGGGCCTGTAGATTTTCTGGACAAGGTAATGATTTTTGGTTCTTGACATTTCCTGGGTTTGCATTCAGCATCTCCCATTAAAGTGAAAACTAAATTAAAAGTGTTTTTTAAACTAGAAGCCAGGCTCACAACCTGTTAAGGATTAAAGTTACCCTGCCTACTGTACATGTAGGTGAGGAGGTAATCTCATAGTCATTTTCATTTTAAAGTAAAACAAATTCTGTAAGTGCATTTGTAATTCTTGTCAAAGACTTGCTGTTTGTGCTTGTATGTAAAATGTCACTTTACTTTAGTTCTGTCTTTAGAGGCATGTGAAACTGATACAAGCGTGTGTTTCGTGTCAAAAACAGTCTTCATTTTATTTATATCAGAGTGTTTCTCGCTCCGATGCTTAGCCACAGCGGGAGCAGAGGAAACCAACCGTTCTGATAAAGCGCAGACTGCATATCCATCCCAACTGTTGACCACATGCCACCTCTGGGCCTGCGGGGATGCGGACCTTAATTTGATTTCTAATTCTAGCAGCAGTTTCATTCATTTCTTCAGATGGCGTCCACTGTGGGGAAAATTGAACAGCTTCTCCGAGGCCACTGTAATATGCATGTCTGTTTAATTTCACACCGCCGGGAGAAAGATGATGCTGTTCAAGTTGTGATGAACCTTGACTTTATGAAATCACCTACTCTGTTGGAGAGGCACCGTGTGAAGTGATACTTTGCTGTAATTGAACATTTACATTTTTTTTAAAAAGGTAGTTTTCTGTGAAGTGAAGTTATGCTATAAATGATGGGCTTGACACACTAGGGTTCTGCTAGCAGGCTAGTTTATTTTAAGAGAATGTACATTTTAGACCAATATAAGTAAGGATTGAACACAGCATGAGTGGGCACCAATATCAGTTTACAGAATTCTAATTCTAAGTCTACCAAAGCAAACTTGGTTTGGTTCATTTGATTTCTGATGTCATTAAAAAGATGAAAATAGTTTTACGTGCTGCTGAAAGCATTGACAAATGACAGTTAATGTAACACTAATCAATATTTGTGTCTAAACAATGGACCAAAAACTCACCACAGCAATCATTGTATTGCTTTGGTTTATTCTTACTGCCATTATTAACTTTCCAGGCAAAACAAACCCAAACCCACGAAACCCTCAAATGACAGACACATTTAGAGACTAGTTGGAGAACATGGATAGAACCTTTTCCAGCTTAAGAGCAATCTGTTTTCTCAGGAGATAGTGGAGACCAACATAAGAGCTAAAAGCAGAGAGTTACATTCATCACTTTAATGAAAGCGTGAGTCAAAAATAATGATAATGTTGCATCCTGTCTCCTGATTGTGCGAATAAAAAAAATGATTGCTTACATAACAAGAAATACACTATTATAATACAAAGACAATGTTGTTTTTACAGATTGTTTGAAAGGGAACCAAGTGACCAAAAACATCTGACTGCAACTTGCCATTCCAGAAGCAATGTTGCCAAAGAGGTCAGAAAATAAACGGGTCAGAAGAACATATAGGCGTAGAAAGAAGAAATGTTTTGAAGATGTTGACCTTTTGAGACCTTGAAGAGCTAAGGGAACAACACTTTGGTTAAATTATTCATAGACATACAGCTTGGGCACTGGTTCTCAACCTAGGGGTCAGAATAAATCTGAGGGGTCACTCGACAATTGATAATATAAAAAAGACAAAGGAAAAAAAGAATTCCCATTTCCACACTGAGACCATAACCTTTCAAAATAGGTACTACGTAGACCTTTTAGGGCTCGCAAGCCAACCCACATGCAAACAACTGTCCATTGAAACGAATTACAAGTTGAGATAAAGATATCTATCCCCAGATGGGAGATGTGGTTGTTGCAGCAGCACAAAGGCATAATAAAAAGGGATAAATAAAGAGAGTACAAATATAAGTATACTTAGAATGCATTCAGGTACATTTTCAGACAGTATTACAAGTTAAATTGACAGTAGTTTGATGAATATTTTCACAATACCACTCAAAGCTAGTGAAAATCCATACTGAAAAAAAGAAAAAACAAGTACTGCATTGTTACATCGTTACACAACGGCAAATCACAGAAATGAAGTAAGTCAAATGAAGGGTTCTCTTGGTGTATTTCACTGAAATATCTCAAATTAAACACAATCAGATAAACCTGAAAATGTGACGAGTGGGGAAAGCAGAATTTTCTGAAATTAGCTGAAAGTCCCAAGCGTCTTCACCTCACAGCGTTCTCTTTAGCACTGGGGGAAATGGCCTCACACACCTCTTCAGAAAACTAATAAGCGACAGCAAGTCTCCGGCGACCTCACACTCTCACCAGGCATCTCTGTAACAGTGTTACTAATCGACAATTTCCTCTCCTCTAGTCAGAAAATGACACCGTTTTGGACAAGAGATGCTAATTCTTTTGCAGGATGAAATTGCTGTGGGTTTGCCTCATTTCAGAAAAGAATGCATTCTGTTCAAATCCAACCCTTTATATAATTCAGCCTGAGAGAGACTCCAGTGCTTGAGGGTGGACCTGTGGCTGCTTCAGCTTTACTTTGAGACAAACCTGACCCTGTTCAGTAGGTCATGAACTTGTGGTGTGTGAAATGACTTGAGCAAAACTCATCTGAAGCACTTGTGTGATGCATGCATGTAACTAGAAATACAATTAAAAAAAGAAAAGTTGTCATGACTTGCTGACCAGCTTTACAGGCCCAAGTGACGCTTGTTAACCTGGTATTTTTATTAAGTGAATTATCTGTACAGTAACTGACAATATGTTGGATGTTCCTGGTCTGTGCTTCTTTCTTTTTGATCATCCTGATGAAAGATGGATCATCCTGTATTAGTAACTACTGTATTTTCAGCAGACATGAGTCAAAATGTGGTTGAAAACTATCCAAAATAAGAAATTGTGTGTCCTAAAAGCACAAATCCAACCACAATAAAAAAATAATAATTATATGTTGACCAATGTCTACAGTAGTCTGGTCCATGTTGACTCTTGTTTTGAGTATTTCTTACATGTACAATGAATGCTTCATTGCAAATGTTTGACAAAATAAAAAACTGGAAATGTAAAGCATGTGTTCTCATTGCATCCATGATGGAAATTCAGATAAAACCATCAGCTGTCAGAGAAATGTAGTCTGCATTTGATATCGTGTGCTGCAGCATCATCTGCTGGCTGACTTCAGTATGTTATAAATACTACAACTTAGATTTCAACAATCAAAATTAATAGAACTTAATTTAAAAAATGCATTTAAAAACACATTATCAACCATATTCTCCTTGTGATAATGGACTATTAGATTAATTGACTTTTGTTTAGTTTGCCAAAGTTGCTCCAGTTTTCAGTAATTTCATACATGGATGTAGCTATATTTAATCCTTATGCCTTATGAGGGGCATCCGGACATTGTTTGCCCATTTTGCGACACCGCTGTCAAGTGTATGCAGTCACGGTGAAGCACGGTGAATTGGAGCTGTTGACTGTTAACCAAACATATTTTTTTAAATATACTTTTATATGCTTTTTCCAACCTTTAGCTATTTTTTCCAACCTTTGAACTAGGTTTTCAAGTTTTTCAGGCTTTAAAGATACTAATTAATTATTGGTTGAAATGATTAATGCATAATAAAAAAATAAACAGTAGGTTTGGAATGAGCACCACAAATAAGTAAATGTACTGTGACAAACAGTTTAAATCAAGAAGGCCTGCTACACTTATAATCAATTTGGTCAAATATAACTGCGGTCAGGCCAGCCTCCACTCGGGAAAACCTGGTCAAGCCAGCCCGCACGTGATATTGCGGTGCACGAATATCCTATGCATTACGGTAGAGTCCTGGAAAAACTGCCTTCAAAATAAAGGCGTTTACTCGGTCAATAATAAATACACCTAAATAACATAACAAACATATTAAATTAAGAAATATGTACTTTATAATGTGATCAATAATTATTTACAACAAACCACGTATAACTACCACATTATAAATGAGTGAATGTAAAACTTAAGGAGTTTCAAAATAAAAGACCTTTGAAATCTCTATTGTATGAGCTATCATCCCTCTGTTTTTAGATAAGAATAAAACAAAAACTGTCCAGTATCAAATACTCATTTCACAGCAGGGTGATAATGGTATATATCAGGCCGTCGCCTCCCCGGTCCTGTTGAGTCCGTTTTGCTGTTACATGTGTAAATGAGCTGTGTGGTTGCCCTAACATCATTGGCTACCATTTCCTTGTCTGACTCCGAAGACTCTGATTGGAGCACGCCGGATCTGAAAACAATTGAAAGAAACTCTTGTGATGGTTGTTTTATTAGTATTTTTATTTACATAAACATTTCAGGGTTTGTTCAGTGTGCTGGGCCTCCCAAAAATGACATTAACAGACAGAACATGAAGATGAGAAAGGGGGTCATCATTTCTTCTCAGGGGCTGCGTCGCCAGCCTCCAGTTTGGGTGCCTCCTCTTTGGGCTCTCTGTATGCCGGGAACGTCTCCCAGGGCGTGTTCAGGTCAAACTTCCTGAACTCCTGCGACAGCTCCACTGGCTCCGCCACCACACGCTTCAGCTCATCGTCATAACGCACCTGCAGAGGGAAACAACGCAACACATTAAAGAGGCAAAGTTGGAGCATTTTTTTTTTATTGTATCTAAAAGCAATTTGTCATGCTCATGGATGGTGCATTTCAAGGACTAAAAACTTCAAAAACTCTTAGTGGAAAATATGAAAACAATACTGCATGAGAAGCTTTTCAAGTGGCGACCTCCTGATTAAATGATGAATTTTAAAAACAGGAATGTGAAAGCTACATCGTCTGAAAGAGAGAATTCAACTAGAGGAGTTTGGGTACCTTGTTGAAATGAATTATTCATTCTTTAAAAAGGGAAATGTATTCAGGAAGTATTTAGGCCACGACTTGTTCCTTCTCAGCACAAACTATAAAGGCTTTTCACAGCTTGTGGGAAACCTGAAATAATTATCAAGAGCTGAATGGAAGAAAAAAATGATGAAAGGATCCAGCCGTTTGGGCACGGTCTACAACATTTATAAATGAGCCGCACATTAAATAGGCTGTATGAGAGAGGCGTATTATGCTTCCCTGTAGTGTTTTATATATGTTAGTGTGCATGTAAATTGTCTGCAAAGGATAAAATCCCAAAGTTCCCTCCAGAGTGAGTTCCTCTCACCTTTCTCAACGTTAAAGCATGTAACCATGTCACAGTAGAACCTTAAAACACAAATATGAAAGCTGAAAAGTGTGTTTCTTGCAGGACTCACTTCTACGTATCCTGAGAGAGGGAAGTCCTTCCTGAAGGGGTGACCCTCGAAGCCATAGTCTGTCAAAATACGCCTCAGGTCTGGGTGGTTGGCAAAGAACACGCCATACATGTCCCATACCTGCAGAAAAATAAACATACACATTTAGCAGGTTTGTCCATGACTCTGTGAAGTCAAATAAACGCTGTAATGACCCCTGAGATCGTGACTCACCTCCCTCTCGTACCAGTTGGCAGCCTTGTGGACTGAGACTGACGAGTCCACCGGTGATAACTCATCGCTGTACGTCTTAATGCGGATACGAGAGTTGTAGCGCAGCGACAGCAGGTTGTACACAATCTGAAAACGAGCACACGGGCACACATTATCACTATGAAAACATTTGGAAAGTTTGTTTAGAAGGATGGATACTCCACTAAGAGGACAGCTCCTGCCCATTAAAATATTCATTTCATTAATATTAGGGCTGTCAACAATAGAATGTGTGTTTGGCAACTTGGTATTAATATTACACATTTTAAATATCACTATTTATAGTGACAAATGCAAAGCCGCAATATTACAGATGAATCTTCAAACACACACATTTTTCTTAACATTCTTTGATGGGGCACTCTTTACATTTTACAACTCACCAATAAGACATGTCTCTAGGTGCGTGAGTGCGTGCATGTTTGCTGATAGCTACCTCAAAGCGGTTCTGCCGTGACGGTACATCGACAGCCGTCAGGTCGATCATGTTCCTGAACTGGGCGTTGGTGTGGTCCCTCAGGAAGGTCAGCACCGGGATCACCCCATCGGGATGGATCATTACATCCAGCTCATTGAAACAGGTCACCTACACAAACAAACGCATTACGCTACCTGCACCTTTCTGACATTGGATTATAGACATTTCAATTACACAGGAATACAATTAAAAAAGCTTTCTTTAAAAAAACAGAGTTCAGTAGTAAGGGGTCCAATTAGGTGTTTTTCTTTTTTATAACACCATGTTTCTTCTACATTGTGCACCGCAACGCCTTTATGGCTAAATCTGGCACATGTTCATATTTATCAAAGTACTTTTACAATTTTACAAGTACAAAATACAATTACTAATGCAAACTGTACCAAGTTGGACTGCCCTGCCTGTTTTAACTATTTACACATCTGTTGTTATGTGGAATGTGTTCAAATACAATAATAATAGATTTATTTTGTAAGCGCTTTTACAGGTGCTCAAAGTCGCTTTACAGAGATAGTGAAAAGAAAAGAACAACAAATAAATATAGTCAGACCCGGCGCCAGAACAAATCTAAAGGGAGGGCATATGACTTTCATGGGAGGGCACACAAAACCGTCATGTGCTGCTGCCGGCCTGCGGCACAATATATGCCAACAGCATTGCGTAAAGACGCACACTTATCGCAAATACATACACAAATAAAGGGCAACATAGAAACCACTTTGAAACATTGTGTGCGTGGCAGCACACACACTGGTAAATCACGAGCAAGGCACACTGGTTACGGATAGCAGCTTCCTCATCGCTGCACTCGGAGAGAAATAGTAGAGACGGAGACGATGAACTGTTTAGCCCGCCTTGGGCATGGTTTATGTTCCTATGCACTGCACTCGGACATGCTGTGGAGTGAATCGAGTCACCTCTGAGAGGGAGTTGGTTGACAGCTAAAAAAGCTATAATATCAACGACAGCTGACACGTAATAACGGCTCCGTGCAGCTGATCTGCACCAAAGTACTCATTTCCTTATTTGTTTCCTCGCGTATCTGTCTCTCTCTCCACAAACTCTCACATGAAATGTGTTCTTTTGATGCGGCATGCCTTAGCAGTCCTTTATCAGTCTGAAATGCGTGTTTCCAGTCGCAAAAACCTTTGACAGTAAAAGCCGCATCAGATGAAGATGTATTTACTTTAAACTGTCTACAGGGGAAACAAAAGGCTGCTTCTGCTTTTAACGAATATTCAAGCCATGGTCTGTTGTCATGCAGCGGCAAAAGTGCACTTCTTTCCTGAAAACAATCTCCCTGGATAACGATCCAGTTTCACCTGTTGGGTTTATTAACCCCAAGATCATCTGGGGCTGTTGGTCTTGGAGCGGTTGCTGGCCCAATAGTACCTGTTGATGTGCTGCAAGGTAGCGTCTGTAGTGGAGGCTCCGGCACGGAGCAGGAGGAGGATGCTGGAGGGTGTGGTACAGGGTGGCAACGCAGGTGGCGATGGTAGGGGCACAAGGAGCTGTGCCTCGGAGGACAGCGTTGGTGGCGGCCGCCTTGATGAGTCAAGGCTTGGGCTCGCTAACTCAGCCCCGGGGTTTGCCGAGGTCAAGCTTGTGACATTAAGGCGTGCTGCTGCTGCAACGGCAGGTGCAGGGTCGCCAGCAGCTGCATCGGCTGCAGTTCTTTCATCGCTATTTCGTTTTAATAAATCCTTAGACCTTTTAAGCCAATTTCTGATGTCCATTTTGTAATTCAAGCAGAAATGGGAGTCTACAGAATGCACAATAAACAATAAAAAAATCCAGTATAGGCGGCAGAGTGTGACGCTGTGATTGGTCTAAATGTGGACGAATCACAAATCACAACAGAAACATGAATTTATTTGATGTAGCCTGCGATTTTTTGTGTTACTATCGGACATCACATACATCGTAGCATAACAGTTCACCGTTTATTTATAATTAAAAAAATAAAATATATATATTTTTTAATTGTTATAAATAATAAAAACCGTGTTGATTGGGGGAGGGCAGGAATGTCAAAACACGGCGCCGGGCATGAATATAATTGTAGTCAAATTAAAATCAAGCAATATAACAATACAAATACAAAAAGCCTTCCATTTACATCTTGGTCTGTTCCAATAGTAGGATGCACATTACAATGCTCAGCACAGTCAGTACGATGAACACTGATCCTCATATGAACTGACCTCGACCTGCTGGACATATTTGGGCATCACCTCAGCCACAAACTCCCCAAACGCTGCCAGCTGGCTGTTAGCTACAGCATCCTTGGGCCTGATGGTGGCTGCATGATGGAGAGAGGAGAACATAGTTTAGTAAGGACTGAACAATGTGTCCTTCTCATGGTCAGTGTAGATGTGGGCTTGAGTTTGAGTGAAATAACTACTCTCACTGAATATGTGATGACCAGCTGCAACATTAAAGTAATGAACACATGTATGCATAAATAATTATGACATAGTAATAATTATAAAATGACATGTGCTTTCTCTTGACCTTGCTTGAGATCAGATATGGCATAGGAAGCTTCAACAA
The DNA here is from genome assembly GCA_902827135.1 of Harpagifer antarcticus. Taxonomy (NCBI): domain Eukaryota; kingdom Metazoa; phylum Chordata; class Actinopteri; order Perciformes; family Harpagiferidae; genus Harpagifer; species Harpagifer antarcticus. The sequence goes on from CADEHL010000508.1 coordinate 6,550,071, forward strand.
GAGTATAGGCTACTTGTGCTTCTTTCTCACCAGCTGCTGTTGAGCTGTGTGTGTGTGCGCGCGTGCGTATTTAAAACTTGTATTCTGTATTGTTTGGGTGAGCTGAAGATTCTGTTTAACACTATTTTAGATAATTGTTTTTAAAACTACCAAAACGACAACTCTCACTTGAAGGACATTCACATTGAATCTCCAAAACACACATGGTTCTTAAATAAGCCATCATTTCGGTACTAGTTAAGCACACTTTGATGCAAATACTTGTAGTCAGGTAACTTGTTCCACCGCTGATTTCCTGATTCATCAGTTGGTTAGTGTGTACTCACGGCTGGTGTCGGAGCTCTGCAGCCTGGTCTGCTGCTGGAGGAGACATGCAGTCCTTGCAACTGGAAAAATATGTCAAAAAAAAATTAAGTATACACAACTAAAAACCGAACGTATAACTGCAGAGGAACTGAAACAACAATACCACAAAATGCATCAAATCCTCCTCCATCTACTCATAACCCTTGTGTATGACCGTTAATGTTGCCATAATAAACCAATCTGCCTTTAAAAACAGTAACTGTCATTCAATTATGTGCATGCTAACGTTAGCATTAGCTAGCTCGAAGGTCATCCCTGACACATTTGACGCTTGCAAAAAACACCGTGCTGTTTTAAGCGGCATGGAAGGACATACATACATATACAGACCACTGCTGCAAACAGAGTGTACGAAATAAAATGAGTTTCAAATCAACTTACGGTTGTAACTCCTTCCAAGACCTCCGCGGACAAACCGCATCAGCGACGCTGCCATGTTTGTTCTACACACAGCCGTGTTTCATCAGGCAGAGTCGCGACTGTTAGCGGGATGTCGCCTCCTGATGGACCAGAAGAGAACTGTTGTCTGCTGTCGAAAGCCAACAGTGCCATAAACTCCACTATTTTCACACTTGTTTTTGTTAAATGCCCGTTTTTCTCTCGGGTGTTTACTATCAATGCTCGCCGACGTTATACAACAGTTAATTCAGCTGATTGTTTGAGGTGTTAATGTGGGAGCACTGTGTTGAGCTGCTAGCACCACAGTAAAGGGGATTTGAGTACGCATATAGGTAAAATATTTGTATCGAAAAGGGAAAATAATAAACAAACATTAAGAAAAGAAGAAATGAAAACATGTAAAGTAACATAATAAATAAAAGGGATGTGAAGACAAATATTAATGAGTTCCCATTATTTAACATAGGCCTACAATACTTTTTTAAACCCAAAAACACATCAGATAGCTATAGTTGAGTAAGTAAAGCAAGAATCCCATCTGAAATATATAAAAGTATGCTCCCAATACTCAAGAACGAAGTGGGCCGTTTGGGATACGTCCCGAACGACCCGTCCACTACTCAAGAATATTTTTCAGTTATTGAGTCAATGGATTTAGTTCCCGTTCCTCTCAATCGTTGGTGCACTTACCCTTCATTACAGCAGCGTCTTTCAGTAGATTACTATGTTTTCATGCCATTTCACTTCATTACTACAACAGCTCTCATGCATGTATATCAGTAAAACCTGGATGCTGAAAATAAAAGACCATCAATCACACTGGGACAGTTTCATCTCACAAATACTTTATTTAACATCACTGTCAGTATTCGGAAGATATGATTCATTGAAAGAAAACATGTTCCAGTAAACAAAGTAAAAGCTGCCACTGGCTACAACATGCATAATGCACACAACTCAATCAAGCCTATTACCGTCGCAGTGTAACAATATTCTATTGTTGGCTTGTTTTAGGAATTTGAAAATATTTGTTTCTGTAACAGGAGGCGGCTCAGATATTTTAAAGGTAATGTTAAGTGTTCTTTTAACATAATTCTAAGCTTCATAAATTCACCATATGAAAATGTATATATGTTTTAGCTAGAGGCAAGAAACCAGGTAGTCATTATGTAATTAAAGGCTATACAAAAATAAATTGCTTTATATTTCTTGTAAAAATAACAGTTTTCTGCTTACTGATGTATTGTGTACATTGTTAATGTGTTAAGTCATAATTTCCCAGTAAAAGCTCATGTAAAGGCAATACATCTCTTCAGTGGGTATAGATTCGGAGGATTGTCCAAAGCTCCGAGTCCAGTGTTCCAGCAGCTGTAGGATGAGGTCCGACCCGCGTCCTGTCCTCTCAGCTGGACTGTTCACACACCTGTTGGTAATATTTCATCAGCACCTCCAGCTGAGCGGAGCGCACCAGGATGTGCGGACGGACAGACGCCAGCTTCTGACACGCTTCCTCTGGAGTACAGCAGTGTAACTGTCAGCAGAAAAGTGCAATGTCAGAATCAAGATATGTATTACTCTGTGAACAGACAGCCTGGACCGAGATTCATAGAATTAGTTTCAGAGTAGTATTAGGGATGAACAATCAATCCAAATTGTATCTAATAATATATGAACTAGTGCAATGTCCAAATTGCAGACACTGGAACTTCAAGGTACTGTGCCTGTGGTGCTCAAAGCGGCAAGAAAATGATCTGTCCCTACACTACAAGACAAGAGGCTTCTGAAGTTCTCCTAAGCTAGCTAAAGTTAGAGCTCAGCCGAGGATCATTTTAACATCTTGCTGTCAAAAGCCTCTCATACATGCTCACTTCCTTCTTTGTGGTGATACGGTACAAAGGGAGTAGTTCCTACATGAAACTGATCAAAACAAGGTCTGTGGATTTTCTTGAGAAACCGGTTCATGAATTCTGGATTTACATTTTTAAAAGGCTTTTTTGTTTTCGCCTTGAGCAACACAGGCTGAGCTCCATCTAGTAGAGTCCTTTCGGGAACAACTCTATGGCCAATATCTCCAACACTCATCAATCTCACCAAAACCATTTAGATTGATAAATAGCACGATTTTTTAGAGGGTTAGGGTGTTTTGGGTTAGTTTATTTTTTTGGGTGGATAACCTGTCTCTTTAATTAAAGAAAGTCAAATGTTACATCGTTAACCTGTTGTAACTTACTGCATGAGATTACCTGGATAAATGAGAAATACATAATTAATACTATGGTCAATTACTGTTCTAAATTACAATTACAAGTTGTTTCCCAACTTAAATGCTTTCAAATACAACAGCACCACAAATACATTCTCAAGACACATACATGTGAGATACAAGAAAACTAAAGACAAAACTAAAAATCCAAATTCTGTGCAACAAGGCATTTGGAGGTCAGAGTAAAACCTGAGGACTGTGTTCAGTACTGACCCGGATGAGGTAGGCAGCAGCCATGGTGGCGCTGCGCGAGCGTCCGGCCTTGCAGTGGACGTACACGCTGCTGCCCTGCTCCCGGTGCTTCAGGGTGAACTCCACGCCCTGACACAGGTTCTCCAGGCTGGGGACGCCGGTGAGGTCAACCGTACTCAACCTCAGCTGCTCCACCCCTGCTGACTGCCACTCCTGCATCAGACACATCAAATTAAACATTCATAGATCAATGCGATGCGGAAAGGAAGAAGACAACCTCAATGCTCCTTACACTGTTAGATATCAACCTTTGTGGATGGATTACATTTTGAACTCATACATGATGTTTGCCTGCTGAATATTCAAAGATAAATGTAAGTACAAGTGGACTCACCTCAGCTGAGTTGCAGAAATATTTAGTCTCATACTCCTCATTCATGGTGATAACTCCTCGGACATTCTCTGTTTCTACCAGCTGCAACACGAAAAATAGAATCCATCAATCTCAGCAATGTAAATGAAAACATAACAGTAGAAGATTGACTTAAATAACGACTAACTATAGAATTAGAATTGTAACGTAGACTGTAGAGTCATCCACAGACTGAAAGACAAGTACCTATAACTTTATAAGACAAAACACTCATTTACAAACACTGACCAAATGGATTACATATAAATGACAAGAACACACAAAGTACACAACATGTACTGCATTATTCCCCATTTGTACAATTGCACACATTTTATAAAAGTAAAGAACTTAGAATCTTAATTTCTAAAGAAGACTAGTATAATGCTAATTCCAAAACCAACAAAGGTTCCCCAACTGATGTCTGCATCGGTTACCGGTTCACATAACAATTAAAAATCGCCATTCTTACCTATGAGGCCATAAATGAACAATTTCCCTCATATATCTCCGGCTATATCCGACTGTCATAGTTTTGTTAACTTTAAGAGACATGTGTGTTTGGATATCTGGGGGGCTTTTTGAAATGATTCACGAGACACGGCATCATTAGATCACATAATTGTAATTTCATGGCATGTAAGTGATTAGCTATCCTGCCTGTATGAGGGGCACCTGATACGAGCATGTGTTTTGTGTCTCTATTAGTATTATTGTTTGTGCTTTGTATGACTTAATGTAACCTACTGTAGGGCGCTCACTCACTGGGAGAAATACCATGCGTTAAAGATCTGTAAGAGCATAGAGGAGGATTTGTCCATTGATGCCAACAGCAACTGATTTTAAGTGCTCTAACAATACTTTCAAATATAGCCAGAAATAAAACATAAATATATCACTATGATCTTTCCTGATTCCTACATTCTCTGACCTACCATTTTGTATTTAGGGCTAAATATATTTTTATCATCATCTTTTTTAATTCAAATGTTGTTATTTTCTGCTCAAAATTGGACTGGTGGTCATTTGTATTAGCATTAAGCAATTACAATGTATATGCTTTTTTTTACTTGTGTGATGTGATTCATTTATTTAATTATTCAAATCAAACAACTGATGTTCATTTGGAGGTTTTTATTTTTACACTTTAAAAGAAAAAAGAATTAAAGCTGAATAACTGCATGCATATTCTGAAGGCTGGAGGACTATTTTCTGTGTCTTTATTTAACAGCAAATAAATACACAAACAGACATTTCTTAGAAACCAAAGCAAGTTATACTCTGACATACTTCTCTGGTGGGACTAATGAAATAATGAAATTAAGATGCAATTACATTAGAAGCTAATTCCAGAAGATTAGGGCAGTAGTTGAAGTCATCACCGCACAGCATGCAACCGTTCAACTTTCTGAGAAATGTAGTTTGGGTCTTTGAAAAGACCAGTGATGGAATGTAACTGAGTACATTTACTCAAATACTGATCTTAAGAATTCCCTTCGTGTACTTGACTTGAATATTTAGAAACTACACTACATCTTAGAGTCAGAGGTAGACTTGTACATTAGTCTCCATATGTGTCTGATAGATTTAGTTACTTTTCAGATTACAGCTTTTCAACCCCTTCCTCTTCAGTGAAAACCACGCATCTCCAAATGTGTAGATTTTGTGTGTTTGTAAGAAAATGTTCCTTATTTTAATCCTGATAAAGTATTATAATAGCCTCTTGGATCAGATGGAAAATGCATAGGTTATTATAAGCTCATTAAAAGTTGACTTTGTAGAGATACGTGGTTTGCACAGGACTGACAAAACTACAAACATACAATGTGGTAATAGAATGAGATGCGTTGGTTTAGATCTGGGGGGTCCAAACTAAGGCCCGAGAGCGTTCCGTGGTCCATTTTTTATTGGCCAGCAGCAAATTCTCAAAGGATAATGGAAAGGGCCCACACATGAAACTTCTTCATAAATATATACACAAATATATTACAGTCTTTGTGTGTTAATAAGCCACATTTTCAAATAAATAACTTACTTGCATAACAAGCTTGAAATATACCTTCATATTTCCCCTATCTGAGGCTTCTGTTTTAATGAATGAGCTGCCAACACTTTTTGTAACAAAATAAATTGAACTTTTAAACCCTATGGAAAGCTGTGATGTAGACTGTTTTTTAATTAAAGGATATATAAGTTTCAAGCATAATTTACCTACATTTGATTGATTGTGCTACCTTTGAGGGAATATACCTCACCTCTAGTGAGTAGGCCTTCGTATATTTTTCTTTAAAATAGGTTTGGACACCCCTGGCAATGCAACATTACTGCAGCAGAAACATGTTTTGAATGGAGCACTTTCACCTGTAGTAGAGTATGTTCACAGGTGGGATTAGTAAATACGCTGGGTGCTTATTCCTCCACTGTAATGACTAATAAAAAGACAAGCAGACATGTAGAGGACATTATTACTGATGTGTGAGTTGTGAGACCTGTTTGGTGATGGATCTGAACGGCAGCGCCCCGAGGACCACGGTCTCGTCCACCCGGTCAAACCACCGTCTGGACGTCGCCTTCTCCATGGCAACATTGTAGGCTAACGTCGGGTAGAAGAGCAGCCTGGCTAACGCTCCCGACATGACTGCACTTTAGTTTAATAAATAAAGCAAAAACTGAGCAAAGCTGGTCAGCTTGTCATTAATACACACTGTCAACGTTCGTAGTGTGTGTGTGAAAGCAGTGTGACCTGCTGTCAGACATGCCTGCCTTCCTGTAGGAACAGTTCCTCCCCGGCAGAGGACTTCCGGCGCAAAGTCCTTCAGAATAAAATCCGTGACCTCTACAAAATATAAGAAGTCTGTTTCATTTCAATTCATAATTTTAAGTTATATTTATTTGATCGTATTACAATTACTTTTTAAATAATCACTCAATTCATAAAGCAAAATCATAAACAAGTTCACAACAGACAAGACAAAAGCAGCACATACTCAGAAGAAAATACAACAAACCCAGTAAGGCAAGGCAAGTGTATGTATATAGCACCTTTCAACACAAGGCAATTCAAAGTAATTTACCAAAAATGAAACGGGCCCACCCATCCAGGATTTGGGCCCGCTGTTTTAATCAGGGCTGCTGAATACAACATTTTAATTGTTTTATTATTATGTTTATTGTTGTTATTTGTAGGGCTTTGTCCTAATATTTATTTTTGTTTTAAACTATGTTGAAAGATTAGTTTAATATCATTTTTTTATTTTGCTATGAAATTCTGAATGAAAGGCTGCGCGCGATACTGGTTTTTCGCTGGGTTGAGTCGTGTGGATTTTTGAATGAGATGCGGCACAGCAGCCTGTCAGTTTACTCTTGCTAGGTTAGTTTGGCTATTATCATTTATATTTATCTGCAACAATGGATATCAGGAAGTGGTTCATGAAAGGAATATGGCAACCAGATGCAGGCACATTAGAAGAAATCAGTTACGTTACCAACGAGCTAGCAAGGCAAGCAGACCGCTGCACACGCTCTCTGCCTCGCTCTCTCTCTCTCTGCCTCTCTCTCTCCCCCTTTCTCTCCATCGCTCAACCTCACTCCACCTCTCCACCCTGTGTGTGCTCCTCAAGTTTGCCTGCGTGCTTGCCTAAGTTGGTACAGCGTAAATGTGCCACAAAACCAACCAATGGATGTAGCCTATAATAAGACCGTCAACAGCAGCCTCATGGCAACCTAAAACCCCTCTGTTTCTGTAACAGAACCCCCCCGTTGACAATTCAGATTTCTCGGGAAATGCAAGTTTCGGGGTGGGCCCGCCCTGGTAAATCAAATGCCCGCCCAGAGACTCAGGTCAGAGTCCATGACTACACCTAGATTTCTGGCTTTATCTGTTGTTTTGAACATTGAAGACTGAAGCTTAGCGCTAACTTTTCTACGTTCTGCCTTGGCTCCAAAAACCATTACCTCAGTTTTATCTTTGTTTAATTGGAGATAGCTCTGACACATCCAGTCATTGATTTGTTCAATGCACTTGCTCAGTGTTTGAATTGGAGCATAGTCTCCTGGTGAAATGGTTATGTAAATCTGGGTGTCATCCGCATAGCTATGGTAACTTATTTTGTAGTTTTTCATTATCTGAGCCAGTGGTAGCATGTAGATGTTAAAGAGAAGAGGCCCCAAGATGGAGCCTTGAGGTACCCCACATGTCATATTTGTCAACTCAGATGTGTATTTACGTATAGAAACAAAGTTGTTTCTGTCCTTTAAGTAGGATTTAAACCAATTTAGAACTCTTTTCGAAAGTCCCACCCAGTTTCTAGTCGGTCTAGTAATATGTTGTGGTCAACAGTGTCAAACGCAGCATTGAAATCTAATAATACTAACACTGAAGTTCTGCCACTTAAAATCACCAGCAATGACAAGACGATCAAAGTCAATACACACTATAGACAGCAGTTCAGTAAAGTCATCAAAAAAGCTTGCACAGTATTTGGGTGGTCTATAGATATTTAGGAACTGAGCTCGAGAGGAGCATTTCAGCTGATGGGCCACATATTCAAAATAAGCTCCCATAAGATGTCTTCCTGCATTGAATGGAATCATTGAACAAAATAGCAATTCCACCTCCTTTCTTATGCATTCTTTCCTGACTCATAAAACCAAAGTTGGGAGGGGTTGATTCGATAAGAACAGCTGCACTGTTATTTTGTTAAATCCAAGTTTCTGTTAAAAACATAAAATCGAGATTGTGCTCAGTGATAAAATCATTGATTAAAAATGTAAAAGCAATACTGTTTATAATAAATACAAAAAAGAATAATAAGGACATAAGACGAGAAGAGGATAATTAAAGGGTGTTCAGTTTTACTGTCACTTTTTGCTTTATTCATATAGCATACAAATGTTTGCTGATTCATTCTCAGTCCACTTAGAGTTTTGGTATTGCTTATTTCCCCCCAAATGTAGTCTTCAGCAGCAACTTGCTTCAAAAGACTGAACTTGTCATCATGTTCACTTGTAATATTTTGAGGTCAAGTGCCACATCTGCACAATATATCAAAAATATTTCTATGAGCCTTTCGCGTAACTTTCATCTAAGAAATATGTTACACATTATTTCATGGAATCTCTATGCTAGCAAAATATGTTTAAATGATGAGGCAGTAGCTGTGAACATTGAAATCTGGAACGATATCCTCACTATTTTTAGCCTTTTCTTTAAACAGACCAGTGAAAGAATGCCTGGTATGTCAAATACATTGTGTATTAAAGGCTAACATGGGCAGGTCTGGCAGCTGGTTTGGCGACTTACAACAGGAGCCACAGGTCTGGTTACAGATAACATCAGCTGATGTCAACTGTTCCAGTAAATGTAATCAACACTGATATGATTTAACAAGACAAACTAGATTTCCAGTTAAGCCTGAATATTTCCAGTTAACATCAACATGACCGATGTACTGTAAACTAACCTCAGAAGAAAACCAGAGAGTTATTACCTAGTCAGTGGCAGGCTTTAATTTGTTGTAACCTTTCTGATGACTGAGTTTGAAGTCAGCTGTTACTTTTTAAATATTGCATTAAGGTGCCTTAGAGATATATTTGTATTTATTTTGCATACCAGGCTTATCCCTGTACAATGGGTAATCATTAGACTTTCATCAGGGTAATCTACCAATACATATGTGAAACATTAAAGGGGCCCTATTATGCTCATTTTCAGGTTCATATTTGTATTTTGTGCCTTTTCTGTGACGTTGACCTGTCAAAAAGGTATTTATTTTTCTCATACTGCCTGTGTTGCAGCACTTCTTTTCACCCTCCGTCTGAAACCAGAGCACAGTCTGCACTGATTGGTTAGCTGGCTGGCTCTCTTGTGATTTGTTAACCGCATAGAGTTGTCCCGCCCCTTTGCCTATCAAACAATGTGTTGGAGCGCTAGCCAAGTGAGTGTTACATACTACATAGTGATGTCAATATACAATCTCACATTTGATCAACTATACTCTCTTTGCCACGGATAAGCCAAAATACTTGAGTACAATGAGGTCAATAACATCTAAAAGGAAGTACGGTTTGTGATAAATGTTTCCATAAAGAGGTTGATATGACTTGTATTTCAACAAGACATACCAAAACAGTTCAACTCCAGGATTGATTGGGAATCCCTCCACTCTTTTAGTCAATAGATAAATCAGATTCCCTCTCACCTAAGGTATTAAAAACATAACTGGTGTTTTGTTGGGGCTCGTATCTTTGAATAAAACTTGTACATAGTACACGCTGATGTGCACATATTTACATTCCACTGCATTTTGATTTGTGGTAAATATGACATTTGATATTTTGATTCCAACAAAGGTTTATAAAAAGGAAAATTATAAATCTTTCAAAAGAATAACCATGCTTTTCAAGTGAAAATGTTTTTATTCTATTTTCCAAATCAGCCATGATGGTGTATTGATTTCATGCGATTTAACTATAGATCAACTGATATGCAGCACGGAAACATACTTGAACTAACAGTCTTAAAGTAACATATGACATCTTTGAAAACAGGTACATTTTTTGAAGAAAAAAGCAGATACAGAAAATATATGTACACAAATCCAAGTATATACATGTATAAAAACAAATTTGGATGGAGCAGTAGGAGTGTGTGTACAATTACACAATGCATGTTCCCGGTTTGATTCCTGGACAAAACTCTCTTCCCCACCATTTCCTATCATCTATCTCTATTAAAAGGAAAGGCACAAAATGCCCAAAATAATTAAAGAAAAATTACACTATGTGCTGCAATATATATATTCTAAAAAAGTGCAAAGTATTCATAATACATTTGGCCTCTAACCCCAGATTGCATAACATCAGGATGTTACATTTCCTTCGTTCCTTTCGTGTGCAGTAAAAAATGCGGAGGACATTTATGACATTTCAATAACTGGCAAAATTTAGTGAGCGAAGTAGTGTTAGTTAACTTATAATACAAACTTTGTTTTCCCTCTTACAGTGATAGACTGCTGAAGACCACACGCTCAGCCACTGACGCTTAGTCCTTGTTTATCACTGACTTTGCACTTAATATATTATTACCTTCATTTAAATATAGAAGCAGATAGCATTGAGAGGCAGTGATCCGTTTAGGAGGAGATTAAAACTTTGTTGAAAGGACCTTGATTTGATAGCAGTCGCCCTCAGAGTGGAGAGGTCAAAGGTTGGTGCTGGTGGAGTTTAGGATGTTGTGCTGGACCTTGGCGTCAGAGGCCTTTGACAAGTCTCGCTGTGGAGACAGAAAACAGCCGTTCAGTTTGAATCTTCGTCTGTAATGTGACGATACGAGGAAATGACAACACTTAAAAGCAGATATGCCATCAAACAAACAGCCACTTGACATTGTAATTAATAATAAATGGAACACTGTGCATCCTGTTAGAGTGAAAAAGACACATAACAGACAGACTCAGATGGTTTTAAATTCTGACACAAAATGAGCTCTCCACTGCAGAAATCCACGCTACAAAAGGAGCCTATCATCAGGTTATTCGCCTCAATCTATTGTGTGAATCATTGTTATTCCATTTAAGTGTCCATTGTGTTGAATACATAATGTTGGCTTTTACTTAATTTTAAATTGCTGCTTTAGTTAATGCAGTAAGAGCAAAAGTAAAAGTAACTAAATGCATTGCTATGGTATATGGAACAGGCCATGATGCTTCATTTTGTTGTTCAAAAGATCTTCTATAAGGCCAATACAGTACCTGATACTCTACATATGCCTGGGAGAGGGACAGGGGACTAACACTGTGCACAGGAGTGGGAGAGGATCTGTGGAAACTAATGTCAAGGGATTTTAGATATATATTAGGCATATCCAATTGGTTCTCAATTGATTGACTGGGAAACTCAACTTCACAGACTAGTGCTGTGTCCCAATGTGCATACTTCTGCACTTACATTTGCTATTTTGAGAGCCCAAGTGCATCCCAATGCAACAATCAACAATGCATGGCATTATTACCGATTGAGTGTTACCAAATCAGTTTACACTCTTCATAACATAATCAACTGATCCTCGTCCACAGTGTTTGGGGCAAATGTATCCTACTCAACACTCACACACATTCACCATACTGTCTCTCTGTTGCTTTTCCTGCATGACGTTAGCTAGTGCTTAAAACAAGAATGGCTCTGGATCAGTCAGTAAAAGTTGAGGCTCTGGAGAGGCTTTAGTTCAGTCTGAAGTCACTGTCCAACAGAGGAACATGAGACAGATGGTTAATATAGGCAGCAGATATAGAAAGTTTAGAAACACAGAAAGATATAGCAGCAGGGATCTGTCAGAGCTGTGAAGGCTTTGGGAGTGAGAGTGTTTGTGGGTAAAGGCTGACGGACCAACATTCCCCGTGTGAAAAAAATGCAAGCCCAGCTAGCAATAACATTGACCAATCAAATAGCAAGTGCACGTTTTTAAGTGGGCAATTTACAATGAAACCACATCTGCTTCTACAATTTAACTCAGAATGACTAGTGAAAAAGGCCAGTGATACGTTTCCAGCTTATCTGTGTTAAACCATCAGAGAAGCCCCTTAAATTGATCAGTCTGTTACTTAAACTGGATTTCTTGGTTCGATATTCAGCGCTCACAATACCTGAAGAAATAAAATCGTCCTTTCCAAAGCAGCATGTTTTTTTACACAGGGTCTATTTTGGTCTAAATGACTAAATTGGAACTGTGCATGCTGAAAGCCAAAACAGCAAGTACAGTTAAAGGTAGGGTAGGTAAGAATGGAGAAACCAGCTCGAGTGCGCTAGAATTTGAAAGTACAAAACTGGAAAAAATCTGCCCCTTCCTTCAGACTTCCTCACAGAGCCCCTCCTCCAACACACACGAACACGCACATGACCAATGAGGGCACGAGATAAGTGTGTGCACAGATGGAAGGCTGACAGGCAGGTAGGCCATCAAGTTACTTTAGCCGGGCCGGCTCAGATGATTGGTCGTGCTTTTTACAGCGCCACGGCTTCCACAGATTTTATGTATGTTAAGAGCATTCCATGGAATATAACAAAAAGTGTTTCTGAAGTGAATTACCTACCCCACCTTTAAGGTCATTTCTCTTTAATTAAAGCCATGCAATCACGCCATAATGAACGAGTTAGTCAGGATTACACATGGTTTTAGGATTCCAAACACACCTTAACTGAACAGGTTCAGAGTTGAAGTCCTTCTATAATTAAATGTACATCATTAACATTTTCCCAATCTTCTTAAAGAGGTGTTGTTGCACAGAAATTAGGAAAAAAAGAGGCAGAGGAAATAGATTAGAGACACAAGGGTAAATTACCACAAACTCTGAATATGTGCTGGCAACAGAGGCTATGCTGAAGTTAGGCTGTGGACTTGCAGGGGTCAGCAACGCACGGCTCAGAGGGCTCCCCTTCAGCTGCGCCTCGTTCTCCTTGTTACAGCCCTGCAGGCGGGGGTTGGGGGGTTTACCAACGCCTGGCGTCCGCGCTAATGGAGTCTGGGGGACGCGCGGCAGGAGAGAATCACATCAGACAAGCAACTAACATCTTTAGAAAGGGAAACTTTACCCACAAAATGATTATTTGTAAAAGGATCACTAACGCCATGTTACCTTGAAACATTAAATAATATTTTGTTTTCCCAATAGGCAACAAAGATATAAAAAAACAGCTCTCCATTTCCTCAAATTCACCAAGACTCTCGATTTCAGGATTTGTGTGGAGGCATACGGGAGCAACAACATTTTTGTACTTAAATTCTACGTGACAAAGAAGGAGTAAATTATATGCATTGATCCTTTTGTGGGTGAAGAATTGAAGGAAGTTGTATGAAGACGGACAACCCCAAGTCATCAGAATGATCTGAGAAATTAGAGTGAACTCAGCACAGGAAATAACATGCAGACATTTTAGGAAAGGTTTACATCCAAATGCAGCATAAGTCCTGTAAACCACAAAGCCCCTATGGGTATACAAAGTAGATATAATAATAAGTTAATTTAATGCTCTGACTCCATCTGACTTAATGTGCTCTCAATTCATTAACATAGTTCTTCTGTCACATGATGTGTGCAGTCGCTGTCTTTCTCTCTATTCTTGACGTTTTATGTGCTTTATTTCTACTTCCTCTATATTGAAAGGAAACCAACCTTGTTTGCTGAGAGAGGTGGGCGGGGCCCAGGTGAGCGGCACACCGTCGCACCATACACAGAGCGGCTGCTGCTGTTTGAGGTGGCGCTAGAGATGCTGGACGTCGCGTTGAACTAAAAGAGGCAGAGGAAATGGGTTAGTGCTAAGAGAGTCAGACAAGTCCAGACAGTGAATTTGTAATAAAGCAAGTGTTTATAGACTAAATGTAATACTATCGCACCTTTCGTGTTTTAATGGGGGTAGTAGTGCCTAGGAGTCTGCGCTTGGTGGGGGTTCGTACGGCTGTTCCATACAGCATGTCCTCCTCGGTCTGTTTGCTCTTCTTTAGGTGCTACAAAGAGATTGTAACGTTTCAACACACTTCCCAGTTAAATTATAATACAGAAAGGCAGATTGTTTACCCTCTCTTGTTTTTCCTTCTCCTTCTCTATTCGGTGCAGCTCCCACTGTTCCTCCACATACTGCAGGAACTTCTGTCCGTGTACTAAAAACTCACGGTCCTGTTCACTTTCCCATGTATCGATCTGGGCTTTTAATTTCTTTTCCAGCTAGAAAAAATTCAAAAACAAATCGATGTTCAGTTATCGTCAAATTGTAAGAAAGTTACAAAATATGTTACGGTTTAGAAATCAGTGATGCAAACACAGGTATGGTGAAAAAAGAGAGAACTATTCGAAGCAGAAAAAAAACAGCGTAATCTACCATCTGACAAAGGCCTGTGCTATAATGATTCAATTAACTGGCTATTCTTTATAATATACTCAGATCAAGAGGAGACAGAGATGTTAAGTTATAAATCAAGGGTTTTTATTATTATTTACAGGTAGATATTATACACTTTTGACTCAGTTTTTCTTCTTCTGTGCTTGCGAAAGTGTTTCTACTGCTTTACGTCTGCTTTATTAACTGCTTTACGCAACCGACTGGTGCTGCTGCTGCTGAGTCATAACGTCACCGGTGCTTATCAGGCTCTAGCTCCGAACCGGCCCTGGAACTGCGTTGGTGTCAAAGGGGCATTAGTTCGCCGCAGCCTCGCAGCGGGGTAACAGCGCAGAAGTGTGCCGCATTTGCGCATGACCGATGTGCAACAACATGTGACTCCTCTGTTTGTCTTCTGTTGGTCGCTTGTTAGCAGACCCTTCACGCGATAGCAGAGCGAACAGGTACAGGAGGCGTAGAGCGAGAGATCATTGTCCACTAGTCGTGCTCGCGGATGGATACAGAAATACTTTGGCGGCCGTTAATAGAATTTACGTGTGCGGCCCGCCCAAGTAAAGTCTATGTTTTGAAGTGAGAAGTTGTCCGTCAGTCGGACCCCCCCCCCCCCGAAAAGCGACTAATTTGCATCACTGAGAAATGAACAGGCAGTCTTTATATCTTACCTTGGGCAGGCTTTTATGCAGCTCAGACCTCTGTTTCTCCTCTTTCAGAAGATTTCCTCCTCTGTTAGTGAATCTGGTCGGATCTGTGGCCTTTTTCTGTGATTGAGAAAGACAATAACCTGAATAAACTCTATAACATGAAGCAATGGAACCAAAAAACACAAATAAATTCAGGGGTTTAATGATTGTGGGTGCGTTTGTCTGTTCAAACTAACAATCTAAAATTGTTGTATTCTTAATGTTTTTTGAAATACATTTAAAACCATAGGCTTAAGATATATATGAGTTAGACAAAATGTAAGTTAATTATCGAGCTTAGAAGTTTGTTACAATTTTGTAATACATTGAGAAGCAGAACATTCATAAAGTCAAGTCTTCCCCTGGATCAACCAGTGTTTATGTATTTTCCTTTATTTGTGTGTGTTGCTTTTATGTTTATTTCTGTCTTTTTTTTGGTACATAGTCTGTCACAGAATATATCATATAGTTGTATTATAAGTTATGAAGGTTGAATAGAATACTGCTGATTCTGGACCAATCTGATGGGACTAGGGGATTCAAAGAAATTCTTACTACTTCTGCATGTCATCATGTCTTTGTCTTTTGGGGGAATAATAGCTGACAGTTATCTGTACAGCCAACCAGCCTCAGATGCTTTGAGAGTTGTGTTGTCACCCTGTCGCAGCGTACTCACCTCCAGATCGAGGAAGAGTCTCCAGCTGTCTTCCCACTGGTGGACCCCATCAAACAGATCTTGGTGCCCCTCATAATGCTGCTTCAAGCGCTGGATCTCAGCATCATGCAGACTCAAAAGCTCTTCAGTAAAAGTCTCTAAAGAAATAATAGCAAATTAGAGTCTTAGATTATTTATTTTCTAAAACAAAAATACTGTATGGACAGATAAAATGTCTACCGCTAAAATATGGAGCGAAATCCTGCCGCTGGTCAGTGCTGAAGAAACATTTTTCCCAAAACACAGCGATCTCAGAGCGGATGGCTTCGGTGACGTTGCAGATGTTTAGCAGTTTGAGCTCCTCCAGACGCTGCACCTCTGCTCGTAACTGAGAAAGGAAAAGAAAGTGTTAAAAAGAAGCCAGACCGACCGAGCCTATCCCGGAATGAAGATAACTAAAAATAAACAAACTAGGCAGTCAAGCTTCGCACCGCTTCCAGGTTCCTCTTCCTGGACGAGACCATGTGATCATTGAAGGCCTCCCTCTCCTCCTGGGGAACCTGCAGTCTGTCCCACAGCCGCTGGATCTTCTCTCGGTTAGCCTCACACCTCGCCTCGTTCTCCACCTTGCTTTCCTCCAGCTGCAGGGTCGACATGACACACCAAAATGACTGCTTGAACTGTCGCTATGCATCAGTTGATATAAGGTGGGCAACAAATCAAATGTATACAGCCCAATATCATTAATTACACATGGCCTCAGGGGCATTTACAGTTAGTACAATTCAGATCGGAATAAAACACGATCTAATGACAACATGGACAATCCAGATGACAAAAGAGGATAGTGTGAATGCATGTAAAATAAAGAAACCAGGAGAATGTTCATGACAAGCCTGAGCCAACCTTAACTGTAAGCTTTATTTAAAAAAGAAAGTCAGTTCTTAAATGTGGAGAGGGTGTCGTCTGCCTCCCAAAAATAAATTGGAACCTGGTTCCAGAGAACAAGAACTGTATGGCTCCCGTTGTACTTACTGAGACATAAGGAACCACTAATAACCCTGCCTTCTGGAAACGCAATGCTCTGGTGGAGTTAGAGTATGAATCGGTTTGTTTTTTTACATTGTAGCATTATAAAAAACATCTAGCATCAGCCAACAACACATCCGTCAAATAACAGGACAGATTGCAGGGGTAGACATTAACCCTTCCGGGCCGGTGGTATTGTATTATCACTGGCCCCAGCATTGTATCCACTGGCATTCGTTCAAAAAAAATCGACTAATGAAGAAAATGAACAGATTTGTTGCCATAGTAATTTATGCACCAACTACATTACTACTTGTACTACAACATTTGAATCATCAGTTCTTCCTCATTTTCCTCAGTTGTTCATATTTGGTTTATTAAAATAATGATATTGTGGTCATTGTTAAAAAATGTCTGCTATTATTATGAGTATTGTTATTAGTATAATGCACTTTCTGCCTTCCTGTCATTAGGAGTTAGACATGTATGGCTATAGATTAGATTAGAACCTTCATTATCCTAAACCGCTGGGACATTTCCCTATAGCCAATACCTTTATATGTTCTACTCTTCACTTACTTGTCAGCATAGGTCGGCATTAATGTACAGAGCCGACAGAAGACCTTGTTTATATTGGCATCATATTGAGAGGTGCAGCCAGTGACGCGTCCTAAAACCTGGAAGTAAGCTGCTGGTTCCCTCCACAAAAAGCAATGGGATTTCTCCACAGGGTTTTGAAAATAGCTGGAAATAAGGTCTGTGGAAAACAAACCTGTTTGATAAATGCATGTTTTGTTCAGCCGGATAATCTCCACATGTCTACCCTACTTTTATAATTTTCGAATCATAAATCTAATCGATAGATTATAAAAGGGTTTTAGGACGCGTCACTGCACCACTAGAAGCCAACTCCATCGATCAAGCTGAAACTTTCTCTCCCTCTTCTTCTCATGCTCCCTGTCACTCTCCTTTAACTCCTCCGGTGACTTTCTTTTATTTGAAGATAAATAATAATAATGTTTTTTGCACGGCGCTTGGCCGGTTACTGCTGGTATTAAAAACATTTTGACGAATGGTTAGGTGCCGCGAAAGTCTGTAGTGAACGAGCGCGCTCCCGCTCACGGGAGCCTGCTCGCGCTGCGCTCCGCAGGAAACAGCCGTTTGCTTTTCACACAACAACGACAAGCGACTCACGAAACGCTATGTTGTAGCGTTAATAAACTAAACAATTTAACAAAATGGCTAGTCAAAATACCAATACCACAGGACCATTTTTTTTTTTTTTTTAAACCAATATTTTTAGTGGCCCGAGCGGGCAAGTGGAAGGTACGTTATCCTGGCCCGGGGGGTCTGAAAAGTGCTTCCGGGCCAGCGGGCCATTTATAATGTCGAGCCCGGGATTATATAATTTGTTGAGGAAAGGACTCCCCTTATCAAAACGTTTTCAAATGCAATGCTAGGAAAAACATCTTACCTGACAGACAAGCAGTTTGAGTGAAGAGATGTTGTCTCTTGAAAGGCAAAAGGCGTCCTCGTCCTCGCAGACGACGTCCTTCTCGAAACTGGTCTCGGGGGTGTGTTCCAACTCTGCCATGTACAGGATGATCTGCCTTTTCAGGTCCGCAAACTCAGCATACCGCTTCGCCTGAAGAGCACAGTCCATTGTTATAGACCCGATTTTTTTGCCCATGGCAAACGTTTCTGTGGTGTTGCTGACCTTTCATTTGTTGTGTAAGCCTGATATGTAGTTTTATATTAAAAAAGCACCATCTTCTATGTTAAATATAATAATTCAGAAGCATTGAGCATTAGGAGTGTATATGCAATTGTCAATCGAGGACAGACTTTGGGGAAAACCAGCCTATGCTTTTTGTTTTGTTACTTGTAAGCTTCTGCAGTTCAGTAGGGAATATTATGAAAGATCAGGTTGCAAAAGGAATTCTCCATATTTCCTAAAGTGACGTGACTAGAGAGAAAATGGAGTAGCTGGTATACAACTCCAGGAATTGTGACACAGATTTTTCTATATATATAATATACCGGTAATAACAATAATGTTGTTTCATGTGAAAACAACAACCAACCCACATGACAACTTAACAGACATTTTAATACTCAAA
Source organism: Harpagifer antarcticus (assembly GCA_902827135.1). Classification (NCBI taxonomy): domain Eukaryota; kingdom Metazoa; phylum Chordata; class Actinopteri; order Perciformes; family Harpagiferidae; genus Harpagifer; species Harpagifer antarcticus. The sequence goes on from CADEHL010000508.1 coordinate 6,569,077, forward strand.
AAAACAAAAATACACCTCAACTGTAGTAACTTTCTTGGACGTGAGATAAATCAGCACTATTTTCCACCATGTATTTTGATTTTATACTACTACTTTTGAAATGGTTGCATAGAGGGAAGGAGGGTTTACATTTGAGTAAACTACTGAGAGCGTGCATTAAATAAATTGCCAAAATTAGGCTTTCATCTAAAATAACTAGACAGGGTGGGTGTTACATAGCGAGCTCCCACCTTCTCTGTGTTCTGGCTGGCCACGTGCTGGCTGAAGCTCTCCAGTTGTTCCAGTGTGGGGACAGAGTCTGCAGAGAGGCCATAGAGCTCGGAGCACAGGATGTCACACAGGTCCTGCTCCTGCTCCAGCAGAGCCTTCAGCTGCTGCATGCGCTGAGCCTTCTCCTTCAGCAGAGCCTCCACCTGTGTGCGGATGTTATTCTCCTGCTGCAGCATGCTGATGCCACTCTCCTCCTATCACACAGAAGATAACAACAAGAACACTTTATAGGGGATACTTAAGACATTCAAATCCATTTTAGCATCAACCAACTCCTGACTACTCTACTTATTATTAACAAAAACACAGCTAGTTAGCAGGTCAATCAATCTGAATTTACAGGAAAACCAATTATAGAAATATTTGCTCTGAATGCAGGGGATGTATTTGTAATCACAGTAGATGGTTCTTACCTCGAACGCATTCAGCTGAAGCTCCAGGCAGAGTTTCTCCATGTCTGTCCTGCATGTTTGAATGCTGCTTACAAGTCTTTGTCTCAGAGATTCCTCTTCCTTTACCATCATATCTAGTAAGCTCTGCAGGACAAAGAACAGAACATAAATCATTATGAATACAGAGGTGTGAAGATATTGCAATAGTTGCAGTCCAGTAACCAATCATTTGATGGGTTTTTTTGGTCAATATGGGAAGATATACATCTTTTATTTATTTCCAATTCCATATATCTAGTTTTGAGTAAAACTGGTCCTTTATACATTTGTATAAAAATGCTTCTTTAATGGTCATAGTTTTAGTTCACACTAAAGTTACCTGCAAATATTCAACTTTTAAAAAAAGATCACATGACTCTCTGTGTCATAACATATTTTCACAACAAGTTTTTCTTTCACCAGTTTGTTTACTTGAAGCTTCATTGTGTTGCCTCAAGTAAAAGATATTTATGGAAATATTAACAAATCTGCTGTCTATAATTCACAAAAATGTAGATATTACAATTATATATTTATATATATAAAAAAAAAATGGGAAAATGTCCAAATCCCCAAAGTACAAGTCTTGATTTTTTTTTAAAATAATCATACATTCATCATTCTGAATATCAACCTGTGTTATATAATCAAGTAGCAGTTAGGATCTAGTGCAAAGTTGTCTGAATCATTGCACATTTGATCAATGTTTTCCTGCACAAAACTGTTCTTTGGTACGGTTATTTCCTCTTGGAAAGATATATTCTGCATATTGTTTATATTTTTTCTGTTCTATATTATCTTTCCTTACTTTGCATTACTTGCTTTTTATGTTCTCATAGCAAAACACTATGGCAAAGTGCATGGGAACACCTTGCAACCCCCAAATGTAATCTCTTCTTTGCATACTAACGATCGGGTTCATCGAGTGTAGGATTGCTGGCTCTCTGCAGAAGCCCCCCCACCCACGTATGTCGAAACCTGTTCATTATATCTGATCTCGTTACATTAGCTGACAGAATAAAGCAGCACGTTCACAGACATGCTGATGATGGCTCACCTTAATGTGGTTTTTGACAACATTAGTCCTCTGTAGTCTCTGGTCCTCTGGGATACCGATCTCCTCCCAAATGTCCTTCAGCTGGCACAGTGCTTTATTCAGACAGGACACAGACTCTGCTGCGAGCACCTCGCTACAGAGACGGCAGACAGACAGTGGAAAACATTTTCAACTCTGTTTTGAATACATAGTTCAATGGAACCCGTAGGGAAATTCAAACCGAAGAAAACAGAATTCAAGTTTCTGATCGAGCGAACAGACGTTAGAAATAGTTAAGCTAACGGTTAGCCACCTGCTGTAAATACGTGTAGGCAACTTTACGTTTAACACACTGACTCCATGGCGAAAAAAAAGTGTTAAACCATACCTCTTCCTCATTGTTAAAATCCAATATGTTGTGTTCCAATATCGTTGAAGAGTTAAAAACAACTAATGTTAGCCGTAAACGTGTCCCAGAGACAAGCGTCGCCTCTCTGCCTGCTCTCTGCCCGGTCAGTTTGTACACAGTTCAAAATACGCGTTCAGCGGCGTCCTGCTCTCTGATTGGCTCCTTCTATAGGAGCGCTTGTTGTATTGAACTCATGCCGGCCCGCTGGGGATTCAGCCGTTATGATTGAAGCTGACCCGCCCATCGTCGAACAACTTGTGACTAAAACAAACACACCAGGAATGGAGGGTGTGGTGGTTAGCAGAAGTTTGACACTTACAATGGTAATGCTGTTAATTTTAGACTGACAAATTCTCAGCACAGCGGTGGCGGAAGATGTATTCACAACATAGAAGTCCAGCGTTCAGAACATTAAAGTAATAGTAGTGAAAACAGGAACCTGTAGTGAAATGTCCGTTTCTTTTTGTATCTTATGTGATGTTTTTGGATTACCACTGCTGCATTAATGTATGTTGCATTTACATTTACATTTACATTACATTACATTTAGCTGACGCTTTTATCCAAAGCGACTTACAATTACCAATTACAGGGACATTCTCCCTGGAGTAACTAAGGACTAAGTGCCTTACTCAAGGGCACACTAGTGGTGGTGTTCCTGGCGGGATTTGAACTCACAACCTTCCGATCTTCAGCCCACCTCACTATCCATTAGACCACCACTATCCCATTAGTTTGACTCCTGTCGTTGGTTGTGCTCATTTTGAGTATTGTATACTGTAGGGTAGTGTTATTTATAGCAATGCATCATACTCTTTAAGATAATAAGGCAAGATAAAAGTACATTTCCCTCTGAGATGTAGTGGAGTTGAACTAAAAAGTTGCATCAAAAGGGAAATACTCAAATAAAGAAGTACAAGTACCTCAAATGTGTACGTAAATAGGCTACTTGAGTAAATGTCCGTCCTCTGCCAAACTGCACAAAAAATGAACAACCAACTAACATGTTAAAAACATTTATTCACTTTATACATCTTTACAGTTCTTTCGCTGTCAGACACAGGCCAGAAGGAAACATTTTCCATCTGTAACGACATCGTGCTGGAGGGAATGCATGACAGGTGTCTGCAGGAATGTCTCTCAGTTTGTGTCTTTCATGAAGTGCTGACAGGCTTCATACACGGTTGTCCAACAAAGACTCAAGTATTCTTGAACTGTTCGTAATCGCAGTTGTTACTACAATAAATCTAAAACCTGGAAAAGAAAAACAACAGCAAGTTTATTAGTATAATGAAGACCTTCTTTCTGATCAAACAGAGAATCATTTACAATAAGAAATCCAGGTAGTTTCATGAAGATAATTCACTGCATGTGTTCACTTTCACGTCAATAATTCTTACTATTTGTTTGTGTAAAGTAAATACCTTTTATTCAGTTAACAGGCAAACATGTAAATAGAGCTTTTCTTTGCTTTATCAGAAAGATAGTTTCCTATAATGAAGTGTTTTTGCTCACTTCTGACATGATAAGTTAATGTGATTTATACAGCTGAATATCAGTTATCTTTACAATCCCCAGAACACAACACACAACCAAATGCCGCTCTAAAAAGCCCTCAACCGACTAAATATATAAAAAGTCATAGCCCAATCATGCTCTACACAGTCTTCAAAGCATAGCAACTGAATGTCATTATCAATCATCCAAATTGTTTATTTATCCCGAGGGACATTGGGTTTTGTAGTTGATCGATTTAAGAAAAAAATTAAATAAAAGATACATTTAAGAAAAATATAGAAGAAAAATATATATACAAACAAATTAATTTAAAGACAGAATGTGCAATGATAAGACAAAAGTATTCGTAAGATTTGAATGCATAGTTGCAGTTTAATGTAAGTTTAATATTTCTTTATCGTAATGAAAGAGAAACACAAGGGGTGTAAGGTTTCTGCTGGTAAAGCACCATCATGTTGATTTTGATCGCATTTTAAATATCTTAATTTTATTGTATCCTTGTATTACACATTCTTACTGTAACTTCTTACATTTGTATAATTATTTTCTCAATATTTCTTTCATTTTAAAATGGTTTTATTTCAAACCGTAACAAAACCCAATTTCCCCTGGGGTATTCTGATATGAATATCTTAAAAGTGCAAGAATAAACTACAAATCACACCATCCAAGCAAATATCTTAAACATATTTAAAAATTCCCCAAATCTTAAAAATGTGTAGCCTGAGAACTCATCAGGAGCAGTTGAGAATACAATGAGGCTGTGAGATGAACTGGTACAACAGAAGAAGTGAAACTCCAAACAACAGCTGCACAAACAGGAAGAAGGAAGCCGAAAGGGAGGAAACCATCAGACGATGACTGGCAGACAAATGTTTACCCTTCTCTCTGCCGAGGAACCGTAGGGCTGAGATCTCAGAGAAGGTGCAGCCACCGAGGAACATGACGAGGACGATGCGCTGAGCGTCGCTCTTTGCTTTTGAATCGGCTCCGTTGTTGCCTGAGGAGGCGAAACATTCATCAGTTTATTAAGACGTGGCTTTACTTGAAACAAGGTTACTCTGAGTAATCTTTTCACACAGAAAAACAGTCGTTCAGTAATCAGATTTCTTTCTCACATTAACCTTACTTTAGGACCACAGCTCACTTGTTTTAACTGTATTGTAATAATGCAAGCTATGACCTCCAACTTCCTGATGTTTTGTCTTCTTTCTGTCAGTGCGAATGTTTAATAGTGTAAGCCTTTAGTGAGAATTCTTATTTAATGATTTCTCTCTTATCATCCCACCACTTTAGCCATTAGCTAGTCCCCGTCTAAAGTCCTTGTCATTCCATCTGTACAAGTACAAAGCACATTTGAGTGCATATAAATGGGGGGAAAATTGCACAAAATCTAGTCTGGGAAATCAGCTTTCTCTCACCCTAGTTCCAAATAATGTGTTTGCAGTTCACAAAGTGTTTAAATAATCAGAGTATTGCAGAATATTGCCAGTATTCAACTTCAACATTACATTCATATCTCCTTGTGGTCTAACCTGTAACAGCAAATTCATGCCCGTTCAGCAGCTTGGTGACTTCTTCCATACCAGTCCAGCCGTCTCGATCCAACACCTATAACACGACCACACCAGGAATAATATTACAAATAAGTTTCAACATGGCACTGATGATCTCTCATTGGTTTCCTCAAACAGTCAACGAGCCATGTGACATCATGCCTCCAGCCGTTTACTCGCCTGCTCCACCAGCTTGCAGCTCAGAGGGACGTAGGCTCCGCTGAAGATGTAGGCCATGTCTCTGGGGACACGCAGGTCATATTCTTCATCTGACTTTGGCACCTTTACACCAAATTGGAACAATTACTTAGTGACTTAATAAAACCTGATGAAAATGCCGTTTGGAGCACGGTAAAGATGATCTTTTACCAGGTTGAGCTTTCGGCTCAGGGCTCTGAAATGGCTCTTCCTCGCAAGAGAAGAGAAGGCATCAGTCAACTTTCCTGAAAAACACATAACAAACAATGAATAATACAAATGCAGATGAGGAGGATCAGGATCGATTATAGGAAGTTAAAAATAAGATGATAGAAATGTTGATGACTGGAATATTATATATAAAGTATTTGTATAGGAAATAATCAATTTCTCCATAAAGCTTCAGGACAAGACTTTGAGGAAAAGCATTCTATTTTCCAGAGATGGCCTTCTTCAGCTTAAATATGAGAGATTTCATAAGATATTTTTATACAAATAGAAAACACTCCTTGTCTTTATTGTTTCATGTTGTGGTTTTTTCCCTATTTCTGTATATGTTGTTTGTGCTCCTGCCATGTGTCATAAGAAGACAAAAGATGGAGTACTGTATTGATTGAACTGCTGATGATGTGCAAACTGTAATATAAGTACCACACAACTAAAACAAGATGAAGCCTGTCTCACCTGCAGTTTTGTCGTTGACCAGTTTGCCCACTTTGCTCTCCATGACGGTCAGCATCTCCCCGGGCTGCTGCTCCACCAGCAGCCCCAACTGCCTCAGGTTGGCAAATGTGAGCAGGTGGTCCACTCCATAGCTCTGCAAGGGCCAATCAGAGAACAGCTTTCATATTAACAACAATGGCTCCTTGAATTAGGACAGGTTTTAAGGAGAATGCTTTATCCATTGTCAATCAACACCATAAAAAGACTCAAACCAATCTGATACTGAGGATGTCAATCTTTGTTTCCTAAAATGTACAGTGTAGTTTGAAGCAAAGATATTAACACAGGAGAAAACAGCTCATTTATTGGGGACTTCTGTCGATTTTTGCTCTAATGACAATTTCTACAATACTAACCCCTATTTATTCATACCTAAAGCGGCCAAAATCATAAAAATATAAGAAAGAAATATAACTCAAAGCAAAATGCCGCTGAGCGAATCTTACGCATGGGTAAAATCAAGGTCTGAGCAAAAGCCGTTTTAGTGCAATTTATTATACACATATACAAGCATTTTTCTTCCTTCTTACCCGATGGTAAAAAACCATAGGCCTACCGGGTGCGCCGCGCACTACCACCTGTTTCCCAGATTTATAATGAGCAGGTCTCCCATCCCCCGGTGCCCAAAGGCTGCCTTTACAAAAACAGAGGCATACTACAACTTATTTGATAAACTTAAGTAAGAATTAAAGGGGAAGATTTACTATAAACAAAAAAGAACAATAAAATAAATGGATATGTATTAAATAATACAAGCTCCTAGATATGGCTTCATCAATACCCAATGTGCTCAGTAGCAGGGAATTACACACAGACATAGCAGAAAGTAGTATGTGTAAGTATATAAGTATAGTATTAGATTAGATTGATTGACCCCAGGGGGAAACTCATTTTCACAGCACTGTACACAGTATACATACAATATATAAACAACAAACAATAACACAGACAACAACAGATGGTGAAACACATGGCAGTTACACTTAGCGAGGCCTGTTATTTAAGGCAGAAATGGCTGCCGGAACCAATCTTTTTCCAAAGCGAGCCCTTTTATGTCTCAATGCGCATGCGCCCGAATGGCAGTGGGGCGAGGTACTGATTGAGTGGATGTCCGGTTCTATTGTGGATGCGATGCGTGAGATGGCCCTGTTGTTAAGTATTGTGAGGTTTGGTGTAAGAAGTCCGATTATCCTGGTGGCAGTGTTGGTGACGTCTGTCCGTTTTGTCCGGTTGGTGATAGTGAGCATATTGGAGTGAGGAGTACATGAGGATGGGTTGGATAATGCTTTGGTACAGTATTAGGAGAAGAGGGGGGGATAATGGATCATCTTTGTTGGCTCCTTGTGAAGATGTCAGTGGTGTGCTGGTTGAAATTAAGTTTACTGTCCAGTGTTACTCCAAGGTATTTAAAGCTGTCGACTGGTAGTATGTCTAATGCCAGTTCATTTGTGGTTTTCAAAAACATAAAATGTTTGATTGTAGGACACAGACAGCATTTTCTTAATAAAAAGACAATGTTGAATCTCACCTGTAGAAACTGTGTTTTTAGTGAGCGAAAGTCTTTTGGCAGAAGTCCTGTGATAAAACACGGTTTTAATACAACATTAGAATAATATGAATCCGTTTTTGAATTAATATTTACACAAAGACCACTCACCGTTTTCCGTGATGGACAGAAGACAAAGCAGCCTCAGACTTTCTAGCATAGAAACCTTTGAAAAATATAAAGAAGTAAGTTTGCAGCATTTCATGTTTTACATTTCACCTGTTCATATCAGACTGTGTTCAAGCAGGCGCACCCGTCTGTTGATGTGCTCCTCTATGAAAGAAATGCTTTCCCGGATTTCAAATCCTTCGAGTAAAGCTGGAACAGAAAGCGAGTCAGAAGTGAACCCTTTGAAATCATTAATATAATATTTGGACACTTTAGTATTCTTACAGTGTTCTGTCTTCAGCAGCTCCTGAAAGTCCTGCTTAGTTTTCTGCTTCATTATGGATTCACTGGCACCGATGTCTGAAAGAGAATGTCAGTCATTATTATTGGATGTATACAGCACATGCCAGTTGATTTGATTTACTGCTGTAACACTCACGTAGGCTAAGCAGCCTATGTTCCTGTTTTAACCCTTTAAACTCTTCTGACACAAACGTCTTCATCTGCTTTATGTCCATCCCCCGTCGCTTCTGTAGAATCATCACAGTGTTAGCTCTGTCACTCACAGGCCAAGTTATAATGAGGGTTATCAACAGTAACTCACATCATATGCCGTCTGGAGAGTCCTGGCTTTCTGACTGAGAAAGCCAAAGACGTTTGAGAAATGCTCGTTTCTGATTTCGTTGAAAACCTATGAACCAAGCAAGAGTTACAACAGATGATTAACTCAAAGTCATGACAATGGAGGATCTCTAATGTCAGCAGCTTCCTACCTTATCCTGAGAGTTCAGCATGACTTTCATACTTTTGTCAGAGGAGGTAACCTCAGGTCCAAACTCCACACATCCTGCAGAACAGACACTGTGATGAGACATGTCCAAATACATCTGCAACCAGAGCAGAATCATACAAATACCTACCACATTTGATTCGAAAAATATCGTCCACGAGTCCTTCATACACAACTTGTGAGCACAGAGGAGTGACAAAGTCCACGTCTGCAAACATAGAGACAGAGTTATGGGGGACAGAAAGCACATCTCTGCATGTCATCCGCTGAGAGGGCACATGCATCCTCACCTCTGTCGATGAGAAACACTTTTCCTATTTCAGCCTTTTGAGCTCTCTGCTCTCCCTCTGCCACCTGCTCCCTCCACGACTCGTACGCCATCTGTTAATAATGGACAGAATTAGGGGCAGTTCACAGCAGAACATTTATTTGGGAAAACTAACTATATTTTTGGGGTTTTCCCTTTCCTGTAGGGATGTAGGGAGCTATGTAGGTTTTTTCCATTAGACTCCTTTGTTAACTTCTGTAACAGTGACATTTATTTCATGTGAATGACTCACATACATTCAATGGGCAATCCACTCAGGATACATTTGATTTGGTCAAGGACACATCGGAATGCTGAGTGACTGCAGCGGGATTTGAACCAGTTCCCTCATATTCCGAAGATCAGCGCACTCAGCGCACTGAGCCACAACCTCCAACATTACATTACATGTCACTTGTTAGACGCTTTTATTCAAAGCGACTTACATACTCAACCCTGTAGACAATCCCCACAGGAGCAATTTTGGGTGAAGTGTCTCAGGGACACAACGACATGCTGACTGCAGTGGGGTTTGAACCTGTGCTCCCCTGACCCCCATACCAAGGCTCTACCCACTGCGCCACACACCTCCCACAACATCACAACGTAACACTTGTGCTTCTATTGGCTAGCGCTCCAATACATTGTACGTGATGAATAAGGGGCAGGACATCTCTACCTATCACAACAGAGTCGGCCAGCTAACCAATCAGAGCAGGCTGGGCTCTGGTTTCAGACAGAGGGTGAAAAGAGGTGCTGCAGCACAGGCAGTATGAGAACAATACAGAGCTTTTTGAACATTGAAACTTGTAAACATGTTGCAGTAGAGGCACTACATACAAATATAAACCTGAAAATGAGCATAATAAGCCCCTTTAAATATTATCTGACGGTTTTTGGTCGTTGATAATACCGCACCTTGGAACATCGCCCAATCCCATAGATCTTTGAGAAGGGCCCGTAGAGCGAGTGAATGAGGTGCAGAGCGCTGCCGGCGGTCTTCACCCAGCGCTGGTCCCCCGCCTGTGGGAGGAAATACAACGTGATGCTCATGTTCTGCTACTCGGGTGCTACTGTATGTGCTACAATGACATTTTACTTTCTTATACAAAAAGGATGGTTAATTGGTTAATAGATTGCAAAATGGTGCCTCTTTCCTCACAATTTCCTAATATTTATGAAGTGATTAATAATGAAAATAATTCTTAATTGCATCAGATCAGAATTCACATTTACAGCCATTTCAATTTACTGACAAAGAGTGCACAGTGTCCAGCAAAGACAATGGATTTTGGATGATTTGTGTGTATGGTCTGATATTTGTTTTACTGCTATCTGACAAACTGTACTTATCCATATTTTCTTGCTGATCTAATCGGACAATTTGTTTCATCTCCCATATTTTTCTATATCATAATATCAGACTTCTAGTGCAATAAATGATTTGGTAATTTACTAAATAGTCAATCAACTAATATTTCCCATGCATATTATTTACCAGGAAGTTGTCTCGGAAGAATTCCGGCAGCTCCAGAGTGATGATGTCATCGTCGAGCGGAAGAAGATAGAAAGACCACTCATCAGTGGTCACATCTGTGGGAAGACAACAACAAGTGTAACATTTCCTCTGCTACTGAAACACAATGTGAAAGAAGAAGAATGCTCACCGCCGATGATCCCCTGCTCCTCTAGCACCGCATCGCATGAATAGAACTGCACAGAAGAGGCAGAAGGTTCATATCAAGGACTTCATCCAAACAGCAGAGTGTGTGCACAACAATAGAGGGGAAACAGATATACCTTCTTTGGGGTAAAGATTATCTTGTATCTTCTACATTTTCCTGCTGCTTTGTCTGCATTGGCCACATCTGCAACAGGAAGGAAGAAACATTACATTATTTAATAGGCTTATTGTTCATTATTCAAGGGGGCAATGTTATAACTAAGTAACTGCATGTATAAAAGACTGGGTATAGTGGGAACTGTTTGGTGCAAGTGCCAATACCACACCTTAGTTTTGGCACCATCAAACCTTTTTATAGCACTTATTTTGAGAAATATAAGCATGCTTTTTTCAAAATATATATATTTATATATGTATATATATTTTGAAATGCAAATACATCACCATATTAAGTAACATATCATCACTGTCGGTAGCACCTGGGCACCCTTTTTTTAGGTTTTCACTTCAGCTAAAGAACAGAACATTTCAATGTGTGTTGAGCTAACTTTACAAAAACTTGCAATTCATAATAATCTAAATCATTAAAAAAATTATAATAATAATAAATTCCAACCATAGCCAAGTTCCTTACAAATTTGAAGTGATAAATCAAATGACCTTTTCAGTTAATAAGTATTCTGCTTTAGTTTAATGGTGTTACGTATTCAGCTCTCTAAATCATAAGCTTCATACTAACCTACAAAACAAATCCAACTCTACTTACCACATATCCATTTCACAGTTTGTATTCTTGGCCGGATCAGAAAACAGAGCCTGCAAGAGAGTAATGCCACATGGTGAGGCAGTCGTATCAGGCGTGCGTGTAATATAAAGGTCTTAGATGATCTAAGAAGTATGAAGTGGCAGGGCTCACTGATCTGAGGTGCTGATAACAGGTTTATATTCCACTTTGTAGAGTTTGTCAACTTCATGTTGCTGTAAAAAAAAAAATACATTTCAAAAAAGATATTAGAACTGTAGATTTTCAATCAAAAAAGAGACAATCTGACGAGGTTTACCTTTAGTATCGACACATTGGCGATACGATCCAGCGGGCTCATCAAGTCAGGCTCAATGAAGAGGTCTTTCTTCCCCGGCAGCTGTGAGATAGAGAGAGGGGGATGAAGAGATGCTCGCTAAAGTGCTATTTGGCAACATTGGGGAATAAAACATTTATTTAACCAAGTGTCAGGCTCAGCATGTTGGTTTTCAAACTAAAATAGCAAAAAACGAAATATGTGTATGCAATGTTCAGCGCTGGTAACCCTGCTGTTTTGCGAGCGTTATATTTTTTAAATGTTCTTTTGCATGTAAACAAATTAAACGTATTTAAAAATGACGCCCCATAATGTCAAACATTATTGTCCGACCCTATTTGCCCATTGCTTCCTATTGTAGAAGTACATCTTTAAATATTAGGCAAAAAAAGAAAAGTTACATTTCCTTTGGTTTTGTAGTGAGTATTTTTGTCAGCAAGACGATCCAGTGGAATTGATTCAAAATAAACCAAGGCGTGTTCATGGCAATGAAGGAGCATATTTCAAAGTGCAAAAGTGGGTTTCTAATAGTATTTGGACACCAGTGGAGCTCTTTTTTGGGCACAGAGTAACAGGCTTTGGATATTCAGAAATACTTATTGCTCGTGATTTTTATGTTTTCATAAGATTTGTTGACAATAATGGAACTCACTTTTGTGAGTAGACTGTACAAAAGAAAATGAGTCTGACATAACACTTCTGACCATCACATGAGGACAGATGGGGCGTGGTCAGCAGTGCAACGTCTCCTTCGTAATCGCTCATGGTCCCCTCATTGTAAAATTTATTTTGGTAATTAACAGTTGTGTATTCAATAGAGGTCCTATTAAAAACATCTGCATTATTTACATGCCAGTCATATCAGTAGGATGTTAGCAACCAGATGACCTATAATACATTTTAGGACACATTGTGACTTGGTCCTACCTGTTCCAGCAGGTAGATGAGATGATCTCTGGCCAGCGTTTTTAGCAGAGAGAAGTCAGGGAGCTCCGGGCAATCTCTCCTGGCACTGTGAGCCATTCTGGACCAACACTGGAACAAGGCAAAACTCACACATTCATTGCACAGAACAAATACGTGTTAAATAGAGTAAATACTCCAAAAACATGTGGCTCATATAATTACAGAGAGGCTACATGCAATAGTAACACATACAAATGACTAGCATATATGCTGTGGTTCATCTAATAGCTAGGCTAGCTTGTAGGCTAAAAACACATCCTTCACATCACAGGAATATTCAAGACAACGATTAACGTTAAAAAGCTGACAGTTATGTAGAAATAATGTTACCTGAATATTCAATACATAACATATATAAGGGGTGAATATATGTAGATAAAATAAGCAAAAGGTAGGTTAAGATTATATTAAAAGCTACCTGCTTCCGTAGCTAAATAAGCGGAATCAATCGCTCCGTGATCGGTTTCCCCCCGGACACCAGATGGAGCGGACTGATACACTGACAGCGACGCTGCGACGTCGAAAGTTTAAATCACCTGACGCTGTTTCTCTCTCGCTACATGTTATTCTACAACCATGAATTCCGACGCAGTTTTGTTGTTAGAGACCGTGAATTTTGCCGCAGAGAAACACCGTAACCAGCGACGCAAAGACCCAGAGGCAACGCCGTACATTAATCATCCCATCGGTAGGTAGCGGTGCTTTAACCACAGACTGTATAAAGGTTTTAACTCTGCGGTGATGCCTTCAGGTGCTGCTGCGCAATATTAAAGTCCAACAATGCAGAAATCAAAACAAGACAACTCTGTACTTAAGTGCAATTTTGACGTACTTTATACTTCTACTATACTACAATTCTCAAGTAAATATTGTAATGTCACAACACCAAATGTTTAATAATAAAAGAATATACTGGTCTGAGATATAATATAAGGCTTTGTGTTTCACCGTTGACAAGCTACCTTGCAGCATACACTGTAGCGTTTTTAATAATAAAATGTAGCTCCACTTTGACAGCTGCAACATGAAGTGATATATTCTGTAGGAGCTATTTGTTTTAATTTGTCATTTAGCTATAGCATTTTGTGGAAGATCTACAAATGGATTTTAAAATAGTTTCTGATGTTTGTCCGAAGTGGCTAGGATACCTGATACTTGGTAAGTTCCAGTGTGTCCCCTACCATTGTCTTGGAGGGGCGCTGAGCGCCCCCCCCCCCCCCTTGAAATTCAAGGTGTTTAAAAAAAAAAAATATATATATATATATAAATAAATAAGCAACAAATTGCAACTAATCTATATACTGTCACTTTTCACATGTGCTCTTTTATTAAATAAACGCTTTCATTTTAAGTTGTGAGTTTAGTGTTTTTGACCCTAAGAAACACTGATGCATTAATCAATAACAATAATCCACAGTTCCTCTCTCTGCTCCAGAGGATTTAAAATATGTATATCCCCCCCGTATGATTGTTTATGTTGTCTGTCCTACTGCCGTGTTTTTAATGTTATGTATGTCTAGTTTTTGCACACTGGGACAGAGTTGCAATCTGAATCTCGTTGTACTTTTTGTATAATAACAATACAAGGCTTTAACTTTTAACTAGAAGGATTCTCTCTTCCACACCCCCAACCAAAATTGAGCATAACAGGGCCCCTTTAAGATATCATGTGGACTTTCCTCTTAATGCTCACTGTGTGTACTTTTAAGGAGTTGCAAGAATCATCAGCCATGAAGGAGGCGTCGCAAACATCGAGGTTTTGCAGGTACATTATCAGTTGTTATCAGTGAGTTGCTGCTACTGAAAGTGTTTCATGTGTAGTTGAGCCTGTGTGTTGTCTCTCCTGCAGGCGGCACTGCTCCATGACACAGTGGAGGACACGGACACTTCTTTTGCAGAGCTAGAAGCGAAGTTTGGACCGATCGTGGCTCGTATCGTTCAGGAGGTGACGGACGACAAAAGCCTGTCCAAACAGGACAGGAAGCGTCAGCAGGTGGAACACGCGGCTCACTGCAGCCGCCAAGCCAAAGTGGTGAAACTGGCTGATAAACTTTACAACCTGAGGGACCTGAACCGCTGCACCCCCTCCGGTCAGCACCTCTCTTTAACTGTCAATGGACTTCATGTTTCATGGGATTTATTTCATGTTTCTTAACAAATCCGATTTAGAGAACAAAATCCACAATGTGTTATTTAATCTCTTAATACTTTTTGACTTCCCTGCACTATTTGTTGATCTCAGAACCAAGAAAAATTCTCCCCAAGTGAGGATGAAAACCTTTTAAAACGGTTTAAAAATATCTAGTTTCTTTTTATTTCTTTTTATGTTTTAGATACATCATTAATAAACAATTAACTGAAAGAGATAAGGGGCCTTTGCTTGGGAAGTGTTTTAGCTAAACGAGGCTTTAGCGACACAGGCATTTCTTGTTAGTGAGAAAATGCATTGTTGGTTTTGTTATAGGATGGATTTGATAAACTCATGACTATACAAAAAAGGTATATTGATAAAGTGTATTGAAGTCACCAAAACAAATGTACTCATACGGGAAATAAACCTGTCCAACAACTTAATGGACTGTATTAAAACTAAAATAACACTCTGAAAGGAGAGTTTATGTTGCAGTTGTGAGATACATGTAGTAAAATTGTAACAACTCCTGGTGAAATACTGTGTACCGATGCATGACAATGTATTTACTCACCATATTCCTCCCTCTCTGTGTGTTTTGCAGGCTGGACAGCCGAGCGGGTGCAGGAGTATTTTGTGTGGGCCAGTGAGGTGGTGAAGGGCCTGAGAGGAACCAACTACGCTCTGGAGGAGAGGCTGGAGGAGCTCTTCAGACAGAGAGGGGTCCAGCTCTGACAACACTTGGGAGAGCACACCATTTTAATTACAATAGGATACATTTATTAGTTGTAAATTATAGAAATAAATCATATTTCATATGCAGAGTGTGGTTTTGTAATGTATGTTCTCATATTTTGGTTGTATAACTAAATTAAGGGTATGTTAAAAGTGAGTAATATCAGTTATTCAGTTCAAATTCAAAGGTTTTTATATGCACATGAACTACATTGTAGAAATGGCAATGGCAATGACAATCGTATGCCCCGAACTCCTCCAACAATGCAACATAGTTAAATAGAACATAACACAAATTCAAAAATAATTAAAGCTGCAAGCAGCATTGAGCGGGTCTTCGACGCTCCGCAGGCTGTTGTTCGTACATCGACGTGTCACATAGGTGTCTCGAGGACTCGGCCGTTGGCAAACATGGGAAGTTTTAGGCAGATCGGATAACGTACATAGGAGTTACAGCAGTATCATAAAAATTGTGTTTGATGACGAGGGATCTGTCGCCATGGCAACGGCCTTTGATGGCACCCCATACGCCTAGATGTGTTGAGGGCTGCATTGTTATCAAACCTTTGCCGCTTGGAGCATGTTCAATGGAGTTATGAGAACCGTGTTTCATGGCGAGCATTGTGTTACCATGGCAACGGCATTTGACGAAATATCCAATCTGACACGTAGATGTCTTCACGGCTGGACTGTTAGCACATATGTGAAGTTTGAGCACTTTTTGACCATTTGCACAGGAGTTATAACAATATCGTGCTTAACGGCGAGGGATGCGTTGCCATGGCAACAGCTTTTGAGGAAAACTCACTATTGTCATATTGAGGTGTTGAGGGCCGAACGATTAACTGTCATCTGAAGTCTGGTGCCGTTTGGACCATTTCCCATTCAGTTACGACAACATCGTATTTTATGGCGAGGGATGCGTTGCCATGAAAACGGCATATGATGACATCCAATTATTGACATAAAGCTGTTCAGGGCCGGACCATTCACCAGTGTCTGAAGTCTGGTGCCATTTTGACAATTTTCCATTGAGTTATGACAACATCGTGTTTCGTGGCGAGGGATCTGTCGCCATGGCAACAGCATATGATGACACCCCATAATTGACATAAAGCTGTTGAGGGCCAGACCATTACCTATCATCTGAAGTCTGGTGCCTTTTGGACGATTTTCCTTTGAGATACGAAAGCACCGTGTTTCGTGGCGAGGGATCTGTCGCCATGGCACGGCATATGATCACACCCCATAATTGATATAGAGCTGTTGAGGGCCGGACCATTAACCATTATCTGCAGTCTAGTGCCGTTACGACGATTTTCCATTGAGTTATGACGACATTGTGTTTTATGGCGAGGGATCTGTCGCCATGGCATATAATGATACCCCATAATGGACATAAAGCTGTTCAGGGCTGGACTATTAGCCATCATCTGAAGTCTGGTGCCGTTTGGACGATTTTCCATTGAGTTACGACAACATCGTGTTTTTTGGCAAGGGATGCATTGCCATGGAAACGGCATATGGTGAGATCTCAGATTTCACGTAGAGCTGTTGAGGCATGGACCGGTGACATACAAGTGAAGATTTGGGGACTATCGGACAGTGTCCATTGGAGTTACAGCGACATTGTGTTTTATGGCGAAGGATGTGTTGTCATGGTAACATCAGATTTGATGTAGAGCTGTTCAGAGCCACAGTGTTAACCAAGTTTGGTGGCGTTCTGAGCGTGTCAGTTGGAGTTATGACATCATCGTGTTCCATGGCGAGGGATCGCCTAGCATCGAGCGAACGCAAACTTTGGGGCCAAATCACGGAAATATCGTTATCGTGATATCGTTTTTTCGCCCATGTCTCGAGACGTTACCCGACGAATTTGGAGTCTAACGGATGAAGTCTCTAGGAGGAGTTCGTTGAAGTACGGATGACGAATTCGACGCCAAATTCAAAATGGCCGAATTCCTGTACGTTTTTTTATACCCCTCCAAGTGGCTTTTTTGTTCGTCTCCGCACCCTAGACACGCGTAGCGATTACAATAGGGTCTTTGCCGACCTCTGGTCTCAGACCCTACAAATAAATATATAGTGCAAGAAAAAGTCTATATACACGTACATAGAATATGATATATATATAAGGGCAGAATATGAAATGAAATATTGTACAGTAAGATGAAATGATGGCCTGTGGAATGAAACTGTCTCTGAGTCTGGTGGTTTTTCTGGTGGAGTCTGGTGGTCTGGCTTTTTGTACCACCTACCAGAAGGCCGAAGATTTTATATTTTTATACCAGTATAAATTAATATTAATAGCTAAAGAATGTACTATTTGTAGTTTTGCTAGAGAAACACACACAGGTTCAGTCACTTTTACAATACAATTAACATATACAAAAGTGTATGTAAGAAAAAAAACATCCAACCAAATTCTTCAATAACTAGCCAAGGTATCAGCCCCTAGAGGGCGGTATTATACGCTACATAGACTGGTAATTATTGATTTGCAGAATATCTACATTTAGCATAAACCATATGTTATCAACTTTTTCACTAGTTCAATTTGGGTATATTTGTAACTGCTGATCAGTAATAAACGGTATTGGCGTTATTATTGTTGTCTTTATACACCCGTGGATATTGGCTGTTTGTTTCTCATCGGTAGGAAATATATGTCAGAACAGATACACTTCCTGTCCGCTTGCTTCTCAGAGAGTTAACTTCCGTTTGACTGAAGCGACGGATAGCTCGTTTGGTCTTTCAAGTTAAATACTTATTTGTACCCTTAATCAGTTGAAACCCTCGACCAGGCAGTCATGTCCAGTCGCGAAACCCACGACATGAAGCTCCCTCCGATCCAGTCCACGGCCGGAGCCGTGCCGGTCCGGAATGAGAAAGGTGAGATGTTGGCCGTTAGCTAGCAGGCGGCTAGCGGCATGCTAAGTTAGCCATCTAGCTTAGCGTAACGCAACTGTTCACACAAATAACACTAAAAGTCTGTGTGAAACAATTAAAAGAGAATCATAAATACGTTAGGTGGACTTAATAGTAAACTACGGTTCATGTTACGAAGAAGTAGGAGATAATTCAGCAGCCTTTCATAACTTGTTGTTTCATAATAAGAGGCCAAAACAGTCTAGCGTGATGTGTGCCAGTGGTTCCACATAGTGTACTCTTGGCAACGTAGTGAAACTGGAAATGCCACAGCAGAACAACACTTACTACTGCTGTCATACATTATGTGTACAACAAATCAGTGATGGAAGAAACATTCAGATCCTTGAGATGCCTGTGATAATGGGCTATAGACATGACATTGCCTTGATTCTGAGTTCTGACAGTAAAAAAACAGGCAGCAGATAACACATACATACTTACTTACTGATTGATGATACTTATGATTTATTTTAGTTTTTAGTTTAAGATGTGCAATTTACACGTGGAGACAGGAATCATAACATTGTCATAATGTAAAAGTATGATCGTATGATGTGCTCAATCTCAATGACAGATACATTATATAAAGCTTTAGCAAGTTATTCTTTATTACCCAAAAGTCTTGGTATGTTCTTCCTTCTAAGTTTACTACGTTGTTTTCGGGGTCCAGATGTGTCCTCCATAGCCTCAAATCCAGCAATATGAGCCTTGGAATCAAATGTCCATATTGCCTGGAGTCTTTTACTTACAAACAAATATTTTTCCTTGAAGCATCTGGCTGATTGGATTGCTCCTTCAAATAAACACATTTTAACTGTCTGGGATTCATGGGGAAAATAATAGAGAAGATCAAAGTATGGGATGAGACATAAGCTGCTGTCAAAGTAGAACAGTTAAGTTATGGAGGAAGTTGGTGGAAGAAGTATTCAATATTTCCTATTGGATTGTAGTGGCAGCTTCCAAAACCTGATAAGTGCATCCCAAAAAAGATATTTGAATGAAATGAATCATCCCTCTTGTGAATCAACAACAATTAAACGCTCTAAACCTGACAAAGAAAGTGTGCTTGCAGAGATGTTACATTTCTACCCCTAATTAAAGTATTTCAATCCAAAAAGTAGATTCAATAAAAAAAAAAGCTACTCCCTTGTGGGATATTTTGTGTGTGTGTATGGGACAGATTAAATAACAACCCTAGCCATTGAAAGCATACATGCTCAGAAACACATACTTGCTTATCTGTGAAATGTCCTGCTGATTGGATCCTTGAGTTCAAAGACCGAAACTAACGGTGTAATGCTAAGGGATGGAGATTATGAGAGTTTTTTTAAAGTGAAATAAGTGTTAACATAGTGTTGTGAAGATCTCATTTAATTTCATTTTCATTTCAAACCTTTATTTAACGAGGTTGGTCCATTGAGATCATAGATCTCTTTTTCAAGGGAGACCTGCAGCATATAGGTTCCACATGAAACCTAAAACAATAAAGGACGTCATACATTATATTTACAGGATACATTTACATAGTTATAGACATTTACAAGTGCCCATAGTATCAACAAGCATTTCATTTAGCCTAGCTTTAAAAACAGAGGAATGAGATTGCTCAGTTTCAATTCTTGCTGAAGTTTGTTCAAAGCAAGTGGAGCTGCACACATAAAAGCTGTCTTAACTAAGACAGTCCTTGGTCTTGGCACATCTAACAAGACTACATCATGCGATCTCAGACAATAGCTGCTTGCAACTCTCTGTGTTATCAGAGAGCAGATATAACACAGGAGTTTACCCAACAAAGCTTTATAAATAAACGTGTACCAATGACTGAGCCTCTTTACAGTAAGTGAAGGCAAACCTGCCTTGGCATACAGGGTACAGTGATGAGTAAGTGCTTTACAATTTGTGACAAATCTCAGTGCGTTGTGATAGGCGGCATCAAAGTTGTTCAGACAATGGGAAGGTGCATTCATATACAACAAATCACCATAGTCCAGCACAGGTAAAAAGGTCACAGTGACTAGCCTTTTCCTGGCTTTAAATGAGAAATAGGACTTGTTTCTGAAAAAGAAACCTAGTCTAACCCTCAGCTTTTTAAGCAGGTTATTGACATGATGTTTAAAAGTAAGACAATCATCAAGCCAGATACCTAGGCATTTATAACCGGTAACCACTTCAAGTACTTGTCCTTGCATAGTAACAATATCTAAAACAGGCTCTGGTGTCTTTTTAGCTTTTGAAAATAGCATTACCTTGGTTTTATCAACATTTAAAAGAAGCTTAAGCTCAGTGAGCTGAGTCTGAATAATGTTAAAAACAGCCTGTTTGATGTACTGTGCAGGTCCCTCCTGAATGGAGGGACCTGCACAGTACATCACGGTATCATCCACATAAAAATGTAAAGTAGCTTCATTCACATTTTCACCTAAACTGTTGATATATATGGAGAATAAAAGTGGACCTAAAACAGAACCTTGAGGAACACCATTAGCAATGTTTAACCACTCAGAAGTGAGCCCATCAAAGTGAACACATTGGGACCTTTCAGAGAGGTAGTTCACAAACCACCCTACTGCATGGCTGGACATGCCAATACTGAGTAGCCTCTGCTTTAAGATGCGATGATCGACGGTATCAAACGCTTATCTCAAAGACATTCGGCCCAACTTCAGAGATTTCTTCCGAAACACCCTCAGCAGCATCAGGGGTGAGAAACCTTGTCTAAGCTCACCGTTGTCTCTGCTTCTCCCAGGTGAGCTGTCCATGGAGAAGGTGAAGGTGAAGAGGTACGTGTCGGGTAAACGTCCTGACTATGCGCCAATGGAGTCTTCGGATGAGGAAGAAGAGGACTTTCAGTTTGTTAAGAAGGGAAAGGAAGCAGAGGCCGAGGCGGAGCTGGAGGAAGAGGATGTCTCCGACCCACGTCTCAAACGCTTGCTCAACCGTGTGTCTGAGGACGTGGAGGAGAGGTAACCCGTCGTTTGTTTTGACTGTTAAGAATTTTAAATGTTGCTTCGATTTTAAACTCATTTGAACACGCTGCTTCCCTTCTCTTTGTCCTCAGACTCGCTAGACACAGACAGATCGCAGAGCCTGAAGTTGTGGCCGAGAGCAGCGAAGACTCTGATGAAGGCACATGGCACCCTGAGCGGGAGGAGAGTAGCGAGGAAGAAGAGGAGGAAGAGGAAGAAGTGGATGATGAAGTAAGTTTCTTTTGTGCTGTTTAATTTGAACAAAACATAATGAGTGGCTTGTCATAGTCACTTAACAATTTCCTAATTCAAGAAAAGTTAAGTTAAAGCAGACTTTCTCATTGTGATCAGGAAATTGAGAGGAGGCGACAGATGATGCGACAGCGCGCCACTGAACGGAAGAGTGACGACGTAGAGGTGCTGGAGGTAGAGGAGGAAGGGAAGTCGGGGGCTGAGTCAGAGTCCGAGTCTGAATACGAAGAGTACACGGACAGCGAGGATGAAGCCGAGCCACGGCTCAAACCTGTCTTCATTCGCAAGTATGCAGTGAAACCACCGTGCCTTTAACTCCTGACTGTAGCTCAGTGATCTCACTTTACAGCTTTAGCGCCATGACCACAAACATCTCACTTTCATTGTTTGACTTGAAGGGTAAGGTCAAGTAAATACAGAATATTCATAAAAGAGATGCATTCATTTAAGTGATATACCGTTGTTGTAGTCGGATACTGTGATACTGGCTTGTATCGGATGAAAAACAGAAAATTGGATCCAGGTCCAAACTTAAAGGTCCCATGTCATGGCCACTTCTACTGATCATATTTCCATTGTTGAGGTATACTAGAATAGATTTACATTGTTCAATGTTCCAAACTCACATTGGTTTCTCATACAGCATCTCTGTATAGTATGTGTATTCACTCTCTGTCCTACACGCCTTGTTGGAGCTCCTGCCCCCCCCCCCTCAGACCGTTTACATGCAGAAAAACCTTGATGGGTAATAACCGGAAAGGCATGACATGGGAAAATGTTTTTGCATATATTATTCTCAAAATGAGTCTCAAACATAAAATGAACATGAAATTATTTTTGCAAATGATCCGACACTGAAATGGAGTTTTGACCATCATTAATCTGTGTTCTTTGTGTGTCTGCTCCGCAGGAAGGACAGAGTGACGGTGGCGGAGCGGGAGGCCGAGGAGCTGAGGCAGAAAGAGCTGGAGGTCGAGGCCAAGAAGCAGGTGGAGGAGCGGCGGCGCTACACCCTCAAGATCGTGGAGGAGGAGGCAAAGAAGGAATTTGAGGAGAACAGACGCACGCTGGCTGCTTTGGAAGGTCTGGACACTGACGGAGAAAACGAGGAGGAGGAGTACGAAGGCTGGAAAGTCCGAGAGCTGAAACGCATCAAGAGGGACCGAGAGGCCCGAGAAGTGTGAGTAAACAACGATATGACTACTTTATGATCACATGGTGTATTTAGGACTTTCCTAATGAGCGGTGTTCTGTCTTCAGCATGGAGAAAGAGAAGGCCGAAATCGAGAGATTCCACAACCTGACGGAGGAGGAGCGGCGGGCCGAGCTGCGCAACAGCGGCAAGCAAGTCACCAACAAAGCCAGCAAAGGAAAATACAAGTTCCTGCAGAAGTACTACCACAGAGGAGCCTTCTTCATGGTGAGTCACACACAGAGCAGAACCATTTCACTAGTGGATGTACTTTACAATACTCTTCACTTTTCAAGCCCAGTGGAGACATTGAAGAGAATGATAGGGGTGATTTTCTGATGTCCGAACATTACATTTCTCTAGTTTTGTCAAATAGCATACAGGTCCATTTATGATTTTACTTTTTTGTCCTTTATTATTCATTTCATTTAAAGAAGGTGCTACAAACTTTTATATTCTAGCAACTGTATTGGTACGGAATAACCTCCTTGAAAAGTTTCAGATTCTAGTGATGTAATTACTTTAGTTAATAAGTTATTGAATAGTTCTATTATCATTTTTACAGATGAACCTATATGTTTTAACATTTAGATTATTGGACCAATTTGACCTCCAATTAGTTTTAGAGAAAGCTTTTTTGAAGGGACAATTGATGACCCATACTGCAAATGGCAGTACAGAAATACTTTAGATTAGTTAGAAATGTATCCATTATAAATATGTGACGACCATAACATTTCCTGTCCAGTACATATCGTTGAAGTTATTTTAGTTTACAATCGTATAGTTTGATTTGTGAATATTGAGCTGTGCTTGTTGCAGTGCGTTGTGGAACTGTTAACATGACTTCTGTTACAGGATGAGGAGGAGCACGTGTACAAGAGAGATTTCAGCGCGCCTACTCTGGAGGATCACTTCAACAAAACCATCCTCCCCAAAGTCATGCAGGTCAGCTGCTTTCACTCGTACTTGCTACACTACACAATGTTGTTGTAACACAAAATAATGTCAATCATTTAGTTTGTGTATGATGTAGGGCTGTACACGAATATCTGTTCGTTGGAGTACTATTCGGGTTTCAATTTCGTTATTCGTTTTTTTGTTGTTGAATTTATTGAAATCTCCCATATCAACGTAATTCGAATATCCGGAGCCCGAAAACTGGTATTCGGGACAGCCCTAGTATGATGGTGCAAAAACATGGAATTGGCAAGATTCCAACTTAATAATAATAATAATAATAATGGGTTCCATTTATAAAGCACTTTATATCTGATCTCAGATCCCAAAGTGCTACAAGTAGTCAGCATGAACAGTATAAATAAACATTACACAACACAGTAGAATTTAATAAAAAGCAATACAAAAATAAAAATAAATAAATAAAAGGGATATAAAAGGGTCTAGGCAAAGGCTCTTTTGAAGAGAAGGGTCTTGAGGCCTTTTTTAAAAGCCTCCACGGTCTGTGGTGCTCTCATTTGGTCGGGGAGAGCATTCCACAGACTGGGAGCAGCCGAGCAGAAGGCCCGGTCTCCCATAGTACGGAGCTTAGTCCTGGGGGGTTTGAGGAAGTTGGAGTTGCTGGAGCGGGTGGTCCGTAAGGAGGTATGGGGGGTGAGGAGTTCCTTGAGGTAGGGAGGGGCAGTTCCATGGACACACTGGTGGGTGAGGACGGAGACCTTGAATTCAATCCTTAGTTTCACGGGTAGCCAGTGTAGTGCTTTGAGGATGTGGGTGATGTGATCATACTTGCGCACTCTCATCAGGATCCTAGCAGCGCTGTTCTGAATGTATTGTAGCTTCTGGATGCTTTTGTTAGGGATCCCGATGAGGAGTGCATTGCAGTAGTCCAGCCTGGAGGAGACAAAGGCATGGACCAGCTTTTCAGCGTCAGACAGAGTGAGTGTGGGGCGGAGTTTGGCGATGTTCCTGAGGTGGTAAAAGGAGTTCTTGCACAGCTGTTTAATGTGGGCCTCAAAGGTCAGATGGGCGTCCATTTTAACACCCAGGTTGGTGACTATTGAGGAGAGGGTAATGTCCTGGCCGGAGAAGGTGATGGTGGTGATGGTGGATGACCGAACCTGGTGTGGGGTGCCAACTATAATTGCTTCGGTCTTGGCGCTGTTGAGTTTCATGAAGTTTTGCTTCATCCACGCCTGTATCTCCTCCAGGCAGGCAGTGAGTGTGGGTGAAGGCAGGGCTGCAGAGGGGGTAGGGTTGATCCTGAGGTACAGTTGGATGTCATCAGCGTAGCAATGGAATGATACTCCATGTCGGCTGATGATAGAGCCAAGGGGGAGCATGTAGAGTGTGAAGAGGGTGGGGCCGAGAACTGATCCTTGAGGGACACCACAGGTGACGTTGTGGGTACCCGACTCTGCCTCGCCCAACGAGACATACTCTGTTCTCCCGGTGAGGTATGATCTGAACCAGTCAAGGGGAGAGTCAGAGAGTCCGATGGTGGAGTGCAGACGATGGAGGAGGATGCCGTGATCGACGGTGTCGAAAGCTGCAGTGAGATCGAGGAGGATGAGGAGAGAGGGAGAGCCAGCATCAGCCGTCATCAGCAGGTCGTTGGTGACCCTGACCAGGGCAGTTTCTGTGCTGTGGCCTGAGCGGAAACCAGACTGGAACTTCTCAAATAGATTGTTGGAGGTTAGGTGGTCATGGAGCTGAGCAGCAACTACTTTTTCCAGCACCTTTGATAGAAAAGGAAGGTTGGAAATGGGTCTGTAGTTGGCCAGGACTCCCGGGTCAAGGGAGGGTTTTTTTTGACAGTTTCAATGTTGTTGCTGCTCCACACTATAACAAATCTTACATCAATTAGATTAAATTATGAACGTAGGGAATTTGGCAACTTCCTTTTTTAAAATATTTATTTTGTTAGTCAATCGGAAGTCTTAATCCGACTTGCCATATACCATGTAAACTCTTGATTTTTGCCCTTTTCTTAATTCTTGAGGAAGAAACATTTTAAACAAAATGCACAAATATATATCATTATTTGTACCTGCTTGTTTCACACACAAAAAAAAAAAGTGTGCCTCTGTAAATGGATGCTCCTATTCTTGTCAATGTTGTTTAGGAAATATTTAGGTGAGTGTCTTTATTCTGACTCGATCTGGCTTCTCTCTCCCTCGAAGGTCAAGAACTTTGGTCGCTCTGGACGCACCAAGTACACCCACCTGGTGGACCAGGACACGACGTCCTTCGACTCGGCCTGGGCCCAGGAGAGCGCTCAGAACAGCAAGTTCTTCAAGCAGAAGGCGGCCGGCGTGAGGGACGTGTTCGACCGGCCCACAGTGAAGAAGAGGAAGACCTAAGATGTGACGAAGACTTCAGCTTCAGAGACTGTTCAGAGGCACAGCCTGCGGAGTTTATCTCCTGGATTTTTGCTGTGGAAGGAAAGCAGCAAATAGACTGATTCCACTGCTTTGATCATATTGATGAAGAGTTCTTCACCCAGGAAATAACACCATGATTTCAAATTGTTTCCAAAAAACAGAATTAAGATGAAGCAGGTTTTCTATTTGCAATTATACAGAATCTTCTCTGTAACAATGGAATACACGATTGACGAAGATATTGGTAAATTCTATTGTCCTTTTACAACAGTGAGTTTTTGTAAAAATCAGCTAGTGTCGACAGTATGCATATCCTTGTACCGACTTCCTGCGTTACCTTTTTGTTTCAAAGTACAGGCATTGTAACTTGGTTTGCTTGTGTTTAAATAAAACTAGTTTTTTTTAATAATTTCCCACATTAATCACAATAAGTATTAACTACGGTCACACAAGTACTCAGGTTAACTTTTATTTTAAAAAACAAAAAAAGAATTGTGTAAAGGTTTTTCCACCACAGTTTAACCACTGAGTTCAATCCAGTCTCGTGGAAGAAGAAAACGCAACCAAAGTGAAGCAGTCCAGTGTGTGAAAGCTGTTCAGTTGGTCAGAGTCACCAGCGCCTCCACCACGTTCCCCATGTGTTCTCTCAGACCGCGCTCTGCCACGGACCGAGAAATCTCCATCTCTGACATCTGCAACATGAACTATATGTGAGTGCTTCATCAGACATTGTTAATAATACATTTTATATAAGGGCGCTTTTCATAACACCCAAGGAAACTGTACAATTTGGTAAATATTCAAATACGTTTAAAGTCACAGAACACAAACGGGCAATCAGAGGAGAACATCCAAGTTGACACAAACGATAGGGACAGGTTATTCAGGGGAACCAGATGGTGAGCACTACAGTGAAAAGGCTCGTTTGAATAGGTGGGTTTTGAATGTGGTGATTTTGTCAGACTGTCAGGTGTGGGACCTGTGCAGCTAAAAGCCCGAGCCCCCATGGTGACGAGGGGTGGGGTCGGGATGGTTAGCAGACCAGCAGAGGCGGTATACTCCTGAAGGAGGTCAGACAGGTTGTGGTGAGCAGGAGCTTTTTGTAGTTGATCATAAAAATGCTTTTAACGAAGAACAACTCACGTCTGGAATTCAAATAAATGACACCTACACACTTGCACCCAATTGAGATGCAAATTATCAAAAGTACATTTGCACACCCTTGTGTATCACGAAAGAGCAAATTATGCAGCTGCATAATATATACAATCTTGTATTAAACCTTTCCTAGAGAGTAAAGGCTGTTAAAGCAGCAGATTATTGCTCACGGCTGGTTAGTTAACATGTGGTTAAGTGGACCAAACAGATTAATGAAACAAAATATATATATATATATATTGAGAGAAAATCTTACAATTAGTTCCACATCCTCTCTCTTGATGGTCACTTTGGCCAACTCTTTTTCTCTGAAAAAGAAACACACAGTGAGCTGCAGATTTGAGAGGAACTGCTCAAAATGGAGAAATATGAATCTGATGCCATCACAGCTGGACAGACTGCGGGGTTAACATTGATCTTGTAAAAAAAACATTAATCTTACCTCTCTTGTTTGGCTTTCTGTTCTCGTGACCTTCTGTCTCCAATCACTGACATGGCCTGAAAGAAAAACATTTGTTATTCATAAATGTATGTTTAAACATTGTTTAAAATATCAGTCAACTTTACCACAAAAAGAAACGCAACAATATTCAACACAAACATATATTTCACCAGTAAATAAAAGTGATACATTTAGCACATTTTACTACAAGTAAAATAAAAATATTGAGCCATTACCATATCATTAAAACGTGTGTATTGCTAGATATGTCACTGTTATACATACAAGATACCTCTGATTTTTTACTTTCTGAATCATGTAACAAAATAAGAAACACCTGGGCTGAGAAATGAAAGTACTTTGGCTTAATTTAAAAAACATTAA
This sequence comes from Harpagifer antarcticus, assembly GCA_902827135.1. Taxonomy (NCBI): domain Eukaryota; kingdom Metazoa; phylum Chordata; class Actinopteri; order Perciformes; family Harpagiferidae; genus Harpagifer; species Harpagifer antarcticus. The sequence goes on from CADEHL010000508.1 coordinate 6,597,233, forward strand.
GTAATTATTAAAGGATTGCCAATGATGGGATAAAGAAAATAACTAATCTGAAAAGTAACTAAAGCTGTCACAAATGCAGTGGAGTAAAAGTACAATATTATATTTACCCCTGATATGTAGTGGAGTGAGTTATACAATTGCATAAAGAGGAAATATTCAAGTTAAGTACAAGTACCTTCAATGTGTTATACCATCAGTGCTTAAATGTTCTTGTTATATTCCACTACTGTCCCTTTAACAAGTAGGCTCATTGAGGCAAAGAGGGAAGTCACGTTAGCTTTAGCTAGCTAGCTCGAAGGCAGTTCACTACACTTATACACCAGAATTGTATTGTTTCGACTCGAGCAAAAAACGTATAAAACACCAAGGACATATCTTTGACACAAATCCTTGGTATAACATCACTAAACAGCTGTATTACATGTGCTGGAGAGGATGTAGCGACAGTGCAGCCGGCAGCGGCCGCATGTTTCCCGGCTAGCGTTAGCCCGGAGCTCTTACCGTTTCTAAATCGGAGCTGGAGATCTCCTTCTCCTCCGCGTAGTCCGTGACTCTCTCCAGGTCAGCGGCTCCGCTGTCATGTTTGCGAGGCTTTTCTGCTGGTTTCCCCGTGCAGTTATCCTCGACTTCCAGGTCCAAATCGACGTCTCCCTCTGCTGCCATGTTTGCTAATGTCAGGCCGGAACCAAGAGGAAGGTTCCTTCCAGCGTCGGAGGCAAAACGGGGTAGTACCGGAAAAATCGTGTAAAGGACGAGATTTAAAACAAATATTTGGATATATCTTTTATCAAGTATGAGTCTGGGATCTCAATTTAACTGTATAATTAATACACCAACTTTATATGATTAATACTTACCCATAGTTACTCATAACCTATGTTTTTTGTCAAACATACATTTTCTTTTTTTTTTGTGACCAACTTTGTATTTTTTTTTTTGTTGCCCTCGCAGAGGGACTTATATACACAGATACAAATGATATAGACAATACAAAAAGAAAAGACAAAGAAAAACTATAGGGAATCCCTTTCCCATGATCTATATCATTTTACTCTCCACAGCTGCAGCAACAAACACACAGGCTACTACAGCACTTTTTGAGGTTCCTGTATGTGCAGTGACTGAGACACATTCACAAGTGTGTAATCAGCTCCAGGTTCAACTTCTTTGCTGGAAGCAGGAAGTCATCACACACACACACACACACACACACACACACACACACACACACACTGATGGGAGAGGCTCTTTTAGCATAGAAAACAATAGAATCCAGGAGTATTTCAGCATTTAGCACATTACCTGCACCTGTTGGTCAAGGAGCATCGTGGGTGTGTTTGATTTGTGTCACTTAGCATGCTCGCTGGGTTGGTTATTACATTAGTGATCAATTAAGGTATATGCAACCTCTTATTAACTTTTTCAAGGTACATTAATGCCATCCCTAACTCACGGTCACATGATCCTTAAATTGAAAGTGTTCTTGTGCATTGTTCGGAAACATTCACAGCTAACCTGTATCATTTTCTTTTCATTACTTGTCCTGCTGCTGTTGCAGACATTCCAGCAGATTAAGAGGTGATTTGAAGGGCACCTGGACTAGACAGTTATTACACAAGATAACCGCATGATGAGGTCATAACGCAGGACCTGCCTTAGCTGTAGTGGCAAATACCCCTCCACAAATTGACATCAACATTCATAAAGCCATCACAGTGAACAATGGGGTTCTGGGCCACTGTTCTGCTTTGGTGATCCAGTGTATCTTTAAACAATGTAAAAAAACATATACATTTCCAAAGTTCTGCATTGATTTTTATGCCATACTGAAATAAACACTTCAAATGATTTGCTTAAAAATACAATACAGCAAAGGTGTTTGCAGGTGAATGTACTGAATATTCCAAGGTACATCCAAATCGTTTATATATCTACGAACAATAGTATTCTTTTCAGGAGAAGTGTTTAAAGAACTTCATAATAATCTTTGCTCCACATCAAAAAAACATGTTCATTCAGGTGAATTACTTTAAAAAAAAAAAAAATGCTCTGCTTTGTCGGTGTTTTCCTTTAAGTGAATACCTTCATTTATTTTTTAATTACATTTTATTAGCAGGATTACCATATATTATAATATCTGATCGGTCTACTCTCTTCTTATTATTTGAGAGATAAGAAGAAGATAACTGGATAATGCATACATTTTAAATATCTGGATTACCAAATCACCCCTGTGCTCACGGTGGTGCTATTCCTGTCTGTTATAAGAGGTTTACATGTGCTTTAATACAAATAGCCCTTCAACCATACTGCAACAGGTTTTCCGTGTCTGGAGACTTCTTCAGCTCTGAGCTTTTCTCAGTCCACCTACCAAGAATCAGATTAAAGGAAAGGCAAACCTGCTCATGAGAAGCACAAAAACCACATTAGTTTAAGGAGATGCACGAAGTGATAGAACAAGAGTCAAAGGAATGGCACCGGGGTGGGAGAGACATCGCTGTTGCCATGCCAACTCCTTCATCCTGCTGTATGACTGATGGCTGTCTGACTGTTTTCCGATATTGATTATTGCTCAGGCCTGGGGGAAGTGATGTCGAGACACTGTCTGCGTACTCAGGTGAGACTCTGCAGCATGGTCCTAAGATGACAGGTGTTTCTCTATGAAGACAAAATAAGGAACCGTTAACAAGGACAATCACACAACAAATGTGTGTCGTGAAATGGTTTATCTCAAGTGGTCTTTTATTTTTAAAAAGAAAAGGAGTATTGCCTTTAACCCTAATATGTAAGATATCAACATCTATACTTTAACATGTAGTGCAGTTTTCACACTACAGTATAATGTAGTTGTAAGCAGCAATTCTATGGAGACATTCTTTATATGATTGAAACTAAATTTTAATGTATGTATTGTGTTGTTCCTATAATTATACACCAGCCAAAAATTCACAGTGTTTACAAATATATTAAAGTGTTATAAAGCATTCGTTCCTTTTTATATACTACTCATTAAAATACTTCTTTAGCTACTTGATCTATCAGAGAGGAACACCTTTATTGACAAGGCATTCTGATTTAAAAGAATTTTCATCAAAATGTAACCAGAAAACTAACAACAAGGATGCAAGTATTCAATGAAAGACAGAAGGAAGACAAAATACCTGAATTAAAAGGAAAAAAATCCACCCTGAAAACTTTGCCATTCGGTAAAATCCTTTGTTATTATTCAAATAAGAAAATAAACTATGTAAACACCCAAATGTTCCACACATGTGAATGTTGAACATGTCCTTGCTGCATCAATGTCCCCGATAACAGCTTCCTCATTTCCTCGAAGGCTCTCCACCACTTTTTGGAATGCTTTTCATCCTTTGTCTTTTGAGGTCTATTGAAAAGATCATAATTAGTCACAGTTCACGGATCATACTCATGTGTGATATCATGTTGTCATCAGAAGCTGTAAAGTAGTATCATGTAAAGTATACACTGTAGCATTTAGATGTCTGTACATTTTGATCTAAGGTGATTCACCTCAACAGCCTAAAACACAAACTATGAAGGAGTGGTTGTATAGTTTTGGCCATGTAATATAAATCTATGATAACCACCCAAAAAAGAAAAAGAAAATCAAACATGAGCTTCTTTTTACTTTTCACCAAAGTCAAGCCATTTATATGCGAGTTAAAGAATGTGGTACGATGCTGACTCTTCTAATCATTTCTCCTCAGTCTAATTCCTTGTGCATCCATTCATGCCACATTATGAATGGGTGCATTGTGTTTCTATGGGATGGACAACTCTTTTTGCAGCTACATCATTTACAACACGCAGATTTGTACTCACCTACATCTAAAACAGGTGAAAAAGACAATGCTGCCACAAACCGTTACCCCTTTGTTATGCTCGGAAAGAAATGAATAATGAATGAGTCATTTTGTGTAAATAAGCTTGGATTTCAGCCAGCAGTTATTGCGCAAGCCTATTGAAACCATAGATTGAGCACTTTCACTCAAGCGGATATTTGCATCCGCTTATTTGCTTGTGTTTGTCCTCTTTGGCACGACCTCCTCGTCCACTAGGCAGCGGCAATTATCTGAGAGTGAAAGGGGCCCCCAGGAATGCCATCGGAGCAACACGTGTTTATCACAGGGAATCACTGCTTTACACCCGCTCGTGTTGGACGGAGTAGTCCAAAGTGACATCAAGGATAGTATTTATTTTTAAACTTGTGGATGTTTTTGGTTCTAAGATTTGTCACATAATGTTCATTTCTGGTGGGGTTATCAATATCTGTCCTGGAGGAAGACATGATATCTGATATCATCTATTCAGTGGTTTCCCTGAAAGCTAAGGCAAAGGATGAGTCTGGGTTTAAAGGCCTTAACCCTTAGATGCCCGAATGACTGGACCCTACACTCTTCCATTAGTGGGTCAAAAAGGACCCGTATTAGAATAATATGTGTTTTCATGCCATTTTTCTCATTTTGGTTAAGAAAAACAACTTGTATAATATTTAGTATTATATTTTGGTTCACATTAGAAATATTTTATATTTAATTTTTCACTATTTATAATTTTAGACATTTTCTTTATATTTTGATAAAAAACGTTTTGAACATATTGATGCAAAGAGATCTCCGCTATTCTGAGACCCTCCCAGTATTCCAGCCCCTTTTCAAAACTCATCTCTTCTCCTCTGTCTACTCATAGCCCACCCCCCATCAATCCATGCTGGTTGATCAAGTTTGACAGTCCTATACCCCCCCACCCTAACCTTCCCTTATATTGAAAAGCGATTTTGAGTCCTTGAAAAGCCCTATACAAATATAATGTATTATTATTATTATTATTATTATTATTATTATTATTATTATTATTATTATTATTATTATTATTATTATTATTATACTGACAGGTATCAGATATTGCTGTGTAAATCAATCTTCCTGAGCGGTGTCACTTGTGATGTAGTCTGTGTGGTCTACAGTGAATGTATTCCTGACAGCAACAGGTGATAAGAATCAAAGGTTCCCAGAGGATCCCATAGAAAATGCATGCGGGTCATTTTTGACCCACTTAAGGAAGCTTGTGGTAGAAATACAAAAACTGCAATTTCTTAAAGTGTATAACATTTAAATTTAAAATTTGAATGGCATGATATCCAAAACATGTTTTTTGAGGAATAGCTGGAATATGAAATGATAAAAAAATCTGATTACAAAGATACTTCAAGAAAACCACCTCACCGGGTCAAGAAAGACCCACTAATACATCTAAGGGGCAAAGTAGCCTACGACTGATATCACTAAGAATCTTTTTCAAGTGCTGAAATGTAGTTTTGAAGATATGTGACAGTTGCTCCAGACTTATCAAAAATAGATCACAGATTCTCATTACATGCAAGCTTAGAGGTAAAAGCTTTTCAAGGTGATGCTTTGAGCACTAGCTAGAGGTGTTATGAGTTGTGGCCTTCAAGCTACTGTTAGCTACTGTAGTCCATGTGCTCTGAGGACATCCCTCACTGGGTTTGTAAGACCAAGCTACTTAGAGTCTGATCCTGAACGGACTTTTCCTCTTATTCAACCTCATGTTTGTTGTTACACTGTGTTCCTAGAAAGTGACTGTGTCTCTCTTTGAGACACTTAGCAGGTTTTTGGCACAGGATGCTTCTTCCGACATTCATGTAAACAACTCAATCCACATTATTTTTAGTGATCAGTATTCATTAGGGGATTTTACCGATCTCAACAAATGTTCCCTTTGATACGCATTTCTTTCATAATATTATCTAAATATCAATAAAATAATATAGATAAATACTTGAAAACTTGTATCCACTTGTGGAAAAACACATATTATCACTTTACAATTGTCACGTTCCATTTCCACTTCATCTTTTAATTACTTTGCAGATTCATATTAATAACACAACATATAAACACCAAATGAATTGTTTTACTAATAATATGTTAGAATAAAACTTTAATGATCCCCGAGATGTAAGTCCCAATTTAAAGTAGTAAACATAAGCTGCAACATTAAAGCGATGAACACATGAATGCATCAATATTCTTAATACAGTAATATCAGATACATAATACTGCTATATCAACGATTATTGTTACTTTTGGTACTTTAAATACATTTCCATGCTTATATTTTGTAAATCTTGCAGAACTTTTACTTTGGGTAGTTCTACTGTTTATATCTTTCTAAATGTGTATTACCTCGACTGTTCATGACAACAACTATATTTTGAGAGGTCAGTTTAGTGATCTAATATTCAAAGAATGAACAGCTATTGTTACCATTGTTTGTAGATCTGTTCACCTGTGTTTCATCTGGCACACACAGCATCTACTACAGCTCAGGTAGGAGCAAGTGTGTAAGAGTTGAGATGCAGTTTGATTGGTCAATCAGTCTCTTGGTCAGTGACGTTTTAGAGAGGGATACTGACAGGTCGTCTGTGCCGCTGAAGGTCATCTATGGACAATGACGGGATTATCCCGACGCTCCGCCCTGCACACACTAACCCAAATCTAATCTGACTCTCTCCCCGAGCACTCAGAGCTTTTCAACAGCTACCAACACATCATGTCATTTCCCTGCTGCTGTGCCATTCAGAACACAACTTCAGTTTTATGAATAACAATAAACAGTCTCAAAACCGCTTTTACATTACCAACTATTATATCTTTTTTCAGAAGAATAAGGAAGTCATTCAGTGTTTTCAGACAAATGTCAAAGACATTCCACAATACTGCATTTAATGTGTTTATTATTTCCTTTAATTACAAAACAGTGAACCTCTAAATCTAAATGAAACACACTTTGAATGATAGTAGTGCATTAATAGAGCAAATCATTTGAAACTAAAATAGTTGGTTGAACTTAATCTTTATTGTCTACCTGTTGCCTTATTGGACCCTACCATCAAGCTGTGATAACATCCACTAATGCACCCTGCTTTAGTGGATTCCATCACAGACCTCCAGGCTGACCCACCTCACTGTTTCTGTCGTAATGCTGTCATGATAACTTGTTAGGATTATGGAATCTTTATTTGAGTAACACACAGACTGGGATGAGGTCTCTGTGTGTGTGTGTGTGTGTGTGTGTGTGTGTGTGTGTGTGTGTGTGTGTGTGTGTGTGTGTGTGTGTGTGTGTGTGTGTGTTTTGTGTGTGTGTGTTGGGTGGGAGTCTTTAGGTAGGGGGCTTTGAGGTGTCAGATCTAGAAATCACACAGGGTTAATTGTTTAATATTGTAAATCTGGATTAAACAGGAGTATCGCCCATTCCCGGTGTACAGTGGGGTTTGTATGGCGCTGGGGGAAGGGAAGGGAGGGACAGATGGGTTGACACATGGTCCCTGTCCACCTCCTCCTCCTCCTCCTCCTCCTCCTCCTCCTCACACACTCTTTGCCTAATCTGACCGGGTAGGATGGGGGAAGGCAGCGGGCATTCACCACCACCTCTCCCTCTTTTCTGGCAGCACCCAGCACAGCCGCAGAGCCAAAGCACGCAGGATATGGGCAAAGAAACAACTTGTTCCCCTGTGAGGCTGGACTGAGAGCAGCCGGACTTGGTGCTCATGCTGAGGCTTTCGGCCGCAGGGAGCCCGGCCGGAATAGATTTACTGCTAATCCGGAATAAGGAGTATGTGAGGCAACCTGCTGGGCTCTTTTTACTTTTTACTTCCATCGTCAGGCCTGTGAGAAGTTGTGATCCGGCCTCTTTGAGGATGCCATCTTCTTTGTAGTCACTCTTGAGAAAACAAAAACCTGTTGGTGCTGGAAGTTGATGGCCAAATGTAGAGTGGCCGATGAAAAGCAGTTTAGTGGCACAATGTCGGCGTCTCAGGGGATGAATCGCAGCGGCGTCTACAACTACTTCCTCAACATGGTGGCCTATCAGGTGAGAGCTGATGAGCAGCCCCGCAGGATGCTAGAAGTTTCTGTACACAGTCAGTTTATTATGTAAGATAAAAGCGTATTTTCATAGTATATGATAATTGATTACCTCTTGACTTTATGTCATTAACTGGAATACTGGATAAGGGATTTGTTATTTATTGTTCAATAGAAATATTGTGAGATATTTTTAAATGAAGATATCATTCAGTGTTGGACAAAGTATTGAGATATTTATTTATGTAACATTTGCAATATGAATATACTCCTTTACAGGTTCATGTCATGCTTTCAAAATAAAAGTTTAGAATTATTATCACAAAATGTACCTATATTGTTGGATTATAATCACTCGTCTATTCAATTACAGTATTTTAATGTTGTACTGTGTTTTGAAGTCAAATCTATAACAATGTAACCTATTTTTGATTGAACAAATATTTGTAAAGGTAAAAGTGGTTCCACCAGCACCACTGTGTTATCACTGACAAACGTTGACTTGTGTTCAACTGATGGATGCACTTGCGGGAAAAACAAAACAGTTTTGAAAAAACTAAACAAAAACATTGAGTTAGTTCAATTGCTTTCCTACAATGTCTGTGGCACCATAGGTTCATACAGACTACATAAATACTACATGTAGTCTTTTTAAATTTTAGTGAAGCAAAGAACTAAAGTACTTAGAAGTAAAAAACGTAAGAAGGAAGAGATAGTGCACTTGTCGGCGGATGAATCTACATCTGGTGCTATAGTGAGTTTTGTGGCAGTGCAAAAGTGAGGCTCATTAATGCATTTTAAAAAGTGTTCACCCTTCAAATATCTGTGTAATGTTGTGGCTCTATGGATGGAAGAGTCAGTCTGGCCCCACTGAAATGTCTATTCGTATGAATTGCCATGACCTTTTATACAGGCATATTGTTCCGCTCAGCATCAATCAAGAACAAAAATCTGCTGAAAATCTATCCAATACGTTGGTTTATCAGCAATAACTTCATTCATTCACAGCAGCTGGACTTGGTCCTTAGTGCTACATTTTAAATGTTAGCATGCTAACAGGGTAAACTAAAATGATGAACATAGTAAACATCATAATTGCTGAACATTACCTTGCTGCTTACATTGTCATTGTGTGTTAGCATGTTAGCATTGAGCTTACGCCCTTGTGTGCCAACAGTGTTACAGAGCTGCTAACATGAGTTAATACATTCTTTACGGAATAGATTACATTTAGGTTACTTAGTTAGCAAGTTTTACATGAAAAAAATACAAATATTAGCGACAATATAAAGTCTATTAAAGTTTTTGAATAACCTTATATGTAGTCAAGTTGAAGCTCCATTCACATGAATTGTCAAGTTTCTCTTTGCTCACCGCAGGTTGGGCGCAGAGCCTCACAGGGAAAACAATCGGTTCAATTATCCTCTGCTGGATTGCGCCAATACATACAGCTGTCATCTGATTGGTTGTCGTTTTACCACCTATGATTTGAATGCAGCTTAAGGAAAGAAAACATTAAAATCTAAATAATAAACATAGGCTAAATTAATTAAAAGAACAACATGTTCTTTAAGAGCTTAAGGAAGTTAATGTGTCAACGAGTTCCTGACATAACACCCCTTATTTGTTGATTTAACTCATTGACTTGAAGTAAATGTTGATTGCACAATGTAATGTCTGCACAATAAGGACAATCCGTGTTTACATTGGCTTGCACATCGCAATACAGTCAGTCCCTGGGTACAATATCCTGGGATATTAAACCTCCATTCATGGCACAAAGTAAGTGCGTCAACCATTGCTCAACCAATACAGGAAGAGTTGGTTTTCCCCAGTTACCAAAGATTATCAAAGTGAGTTCTTTGCAGTAAGTAGAAAAAATGGCTGACGGTGGAACAACTAAAGTAACTGTTGAAAACTACATGTAGAATGGCACCAACAATAATGCATGGGACCAATACTTATTAAAAAATGACCTCTGCTACATTCACACAGTCCCTCCTTTTTATTACACAGCTTTATATCATGGAAGGTAAATTGGATCACTGGGGCATTAATGGGTGATTCATGCAGGCTAAACTCTCAGATTAACTTCTTAAACACTTCAAGATCTTTTAAGATCTTATAATCATACAAACAACCAGCAGGGTCTGGGAAATACCATTCTGCTTGTGGCTCTGAGCTAAAAATGAAGGATTCTCTGCTCAAACAAGATTCTTCAACACATTCTTTACATCAGACCCCGTCAGTCTGCTTCTCTTTGACCTATATATATACTGAATGACCCGCTGTATTATACCGAGTGTTAATCTGCAGATCTAAGCCCTCGCAATTACTGCAACAACTTCACTAATAATAGTATTAATCCTGTATTATAAACCTTAAAGGTGACCTATCATACTATATTAGAACAATATATTGTAGGGCCTATATACCTATATAAAGTATATAAATATAGTTTGTTTTTCAAAATACCAAACAGATCCTGCATTTTAGCCATGCCTCATTTCGCTCTATATGCTGTTTCCAGCCCTGTTTTTGCAGGGGGCTGATTCTGTGAGCTGCAGCTGACCACGCCCCCCTGCAGGAGAGGGGAGCGTGCTTTGAGATCAGTTGCTAGGCTGCAGCGGGGAGAAGAGGGGGACAAAAAGAGATCTCCGTCCTCCGTGTTTTATTCTTATATATGATTATATAGAGTCATTATTCATTTGTTTTAAAGCTCAATAAATAACCAAGAAGACCTTTGACCGGCACTTTTCTAATTGTGTCCGGAAGATTTAAACTTTAACGGACATGTTGACCGGCGAAAAAAAATCTAACTGAAACTCTGCCGCACGGCCCCCTCGTTCCTTGGAAGAGGCGGAGAGGTGGGTGTTTGTCATCTGCTGGTGGACTACCGGAGAGAATTACAGTGCTTGCCTCGACTGAGAGGGATTGCATTGAATTACAGCAGCAGGAGGAAACGTTTGCCTCGGGGAGGGAGAAAAAGAGCCACAGCGGAGAATAAACAGAAGGGCAACCATGGCAACAATGCGCGGGAAGTCTTCTTCGCTGCTTTTGTGGCAGACTACAGCGCCACTTACAGGCCTGGCATATGTACTACAGCGTCTCCAGCGCTTTCGAGCAGCAATGGCCGGCCGTGGCCCAACCTCTCATTCCCCCGATAGGTGGAGAGTTGGCCATATGGGCGGAGCACCCCTTCTGTGATGTAGAAAATAATTCTAATCTGGATCAGTCTGTATCAGATCCGTTACAGCCCCTTTTTTAGAGATTTGGGTATGGAGGAAAAGAGAGAGGGTTGTGTTTTCTGACACTTGGTGAGTTCCCTGACACACAGGGGATACATATTGATGTATAAAAGACATACAAAAGTGCATTTTGCATGATAGGTCCCCTTTAAAGTAGGTTGGACATATGCAGTGGTTAGAGACATAATAAAAACACCTGTTTTTTAAGATGACTCAGTGCAGGAAGTCCTCAAAGCACCGGAGTTTTACATTTCACTGTGTAATTACAATTTAAAATTGCACAGCGCCAATATTCAGCAAAGAGACTGTTTTGTTCAGTCTGTAGAACATCAAATATTATTCAATAAAATACCCATATCTCTGAGTGGATATTCAGCCACAGGGCCTATGTATGAGAGAGAAACACATCAAATATGAATTTAGGATAATGGAATAAATTGAGAGGTTGAATAATCAGTGATTTTGTTTCAGGTTGGAAACATACAAATGAAGCACCAATTGGTCCATGTATCATATCTGACTAAATCTCATGTTCTCATGAGAACTATTTTTACAAACTGTCCCTTTTATTATGTTTCATGATTTACACGATCAAATCATGATTGAGGTACTGTAGGCTACATGAATAAAGCTCTATTTTTATTCAGTATGCTCTTCCACATGTTGTATAATCTTCTCTGCATCATTCATCAGATTATGTGCTGCGCGTAGAGACATATTTGTCCTAGAATGACTTTTACTTCATGTGAAATACCGCATTCACATCGCTGAAACCGTTTTTCTATCTGCTGATTCAGCCTGTAATCTGCAGAGTTGCTGCAGCTTCAGACAGTGCGTGCAGGTTTTTGGCTGCTTAGATTTAGTTCAGGATCAGCAGTGATGGGTTTATCCAGTCGTTCCCAGCCAGCGTTGGAAGAAGTTCTCAGTGTTTTTGCTAACATTTGTAAATTTGCCCTGACGCTGGTTGAAAGGTCTTCAGTTTAGGTAGCATTTGACGGAGGTGGGAAGTACATTTACTTAAGTAATGTACTTAAAGGTGGGCTAGGTAATTTTGGAGAAACCAGCTCGAGATCACTAGAATTTGAAATACACAGCCGGAAGAAATCTGCCACTTCCTTACGGAGCCCCTCCTCGAACACACACGAATGTGCACATGACCAATGAGGGCACGAGATAAGTTTGTGCACAGATGGAAGGCTGACAGGCAGGTAGGCCATCCAGTTCCTTTAGCCGGGCCGGCTCAGATGATTGGTTGTGCTTTTTACAGTACTACGGCTTCCACAGATGACATTTTTTATGGATTTTTTGTCAAAGCACTTAAGATATTCATTGCTATCGGGATGTTAAGAGAATTCCATGGAATATAACAAAAAGTGTATCTCGAGCCGGTTTCTCAAACTTACCTACCCCACCTTTAAGTAAAAGTAGAAATACTTCATTTCAAAAATACTTAATAAAAATACTTTTTTTAATTTAATAATTGCTTTATATTTTGTATTAGCTAATAATCTAAACCTAAAAAGTAACTAGCAGCAACTAAAAGCTGTCAAATAAATTGTAGTTTATTAAAGTCTTAATGTAGCATAAACTGAGAATACTCAGTACCTCAAAAATGTACTTAACTATCGTACTTGTGTAAATGTACTTTGTTACTACTCTGAGCAAATTGAAACGTTGACTTTAATTAAATGTATTAGGTTGAACCCATATTGTTTATTTAAACTGAATAGTATAGCTTTCAACTGACCTACTACAGGTATGTGAAATCTGTTGACATAATACATTTAATTAGAATCAACCTTTCAGCTTTTTCAGTGTTTCCACCACTGTTCCCAGCCCAGGTTAATCAGAATCAGAACCGGCATGATGTCGTTGGACTCATTAGTTAAAGGGGACCTATCATGCAAAATGCACTTTTGTACATCTTTTATACATGAATATGTGTCCCCGTTGTGTCAGGGAACTCACCAAGTATCAGAAAACACAACCCTCTCTCTGCAACAGAGATGATACAGATTTGAATTTTTCTAACGTCAGAAAAGGGGTGCTCCGCCTATATGGGCAACTCTCCACCTATCAGGGGAATGGGGGGTTGGGCCACGGCCATTGCCGCTCGAAAGCGCTGGAGACGCTGTAGTACATATGCCAGGCCTGTAAGTGGCGCTGTAGTCTGCCACAAAAGCAGCGAAGAAGACTTCTCACAGAATCAGCCCTTGCTAAAACAGGGCTGGAAAAGAGCAAATAGAGCGAAATGAGGTATGGCTAAAATGCATGATCTGTTTGGTATTTTGAAAAAAAACTTCACAGACATGTTTTATATAGGTATGGCCCTACAATATATGTTTCAAATATAGCATGATAGGTCCACTTTAATCTATAAATTCAAACACTGTCAGTGAAAGCTGTCTGAGATAGTGACCTCCAAAATCTTCAGACAACATGAGTTTAAATTCCTGGAGCCATGCGTCCACAAAGGAAATCAAATAGTACTGTTCATTTGCTGTTTGAGTGCTGTGAAGGGTAGTCTGAAACCTACAGGATGTCCTTTATCAGAATGATACACAGCATCATACCTTTAGTACGTGTTGAATTTAACACTGCTTGTGTCTTTCACTGTTTTGGGTGTCATATTGTATGTGATGCAACAAATTGTAATGTGAGTTATGTAGACATATTTCAAGGGGGGCTGAGGGAATATCTCGTGAAATATCTCGCTTGATGTTGATTTTTATGTTGATTCTTCATTTGTCACCATTTTAATTTAAGAATTTACAATGAAGAGTTGAAAGATCCTCTAACACATGGGTGTCAAACTCAAATACACAGTGGGCCAACATTTTCAAATCGGTACTAGTCGAGGGCCGGACTGGTTCAATGTTTATTGCCAAACTTATTAAAATGAACTTATTGCACATATTAAACAAACAAGGCTTAAATTATTGCCTATAAAAACAACATTAAACATTAAATAAATGAAAAATCCGTTGCATTCATTGCTTTTGGCTCTATCTGAGTCCTTTCTTATGAATATATTTTTGCACAGGCCAACAACAGCTTCAAAAAACAATTTCCCTCAAAGAAAAAATCAAACATGCCCTGTTGTTGCAAGAAAAAAAAGTGCTCAGTGTGCTGCTCTGTGATGCTAGTTCAAGCCAGATACTTGGCATCTCATCTTGGGTGCAAGTTCATCAATGTTTGGGGTCAGGCTCTGAGCTGAGGAAATCCTCAGGATTCAGTGAAGGTGTGCGGGAAATATACCGGTGGGCCAGATCTAATAGTAAATATAAATTATCCTGCGGGCCGGATTTGGCCCGCGGGCCTTGAGTTTGACATGTATGCTCTAACACTACATCCAACCCCATACATCACATGGGATGGATAACGCAGTTGTCTTTTTGCTTAAAAAAATATATAGTACATTTATTTTACTTGGCCTCATGGATGTTTATTCACATGTGTGTGAAAACCCAGATTCCTTATTGTCACCCTCTTACGTTTAAAGGTGTGTTTTTCAGAGGCCTGTACTCAACTAACTCAAGTATACGCCTCGACTCAAGTCACACATTTGATGACTTTTAGACTCTACCTTTTTCTTTTTATAAGACTTGCAACTTGAGCTGCCTGTGAACACCGATGACTTCCACTTGGAAACACTATACCTTCCCCCAAGAGCAAATATTTAAATGTCTGCTTCTTTTTTTTAAATGCCACAAAAAAGTATTCCATGTTCACGCTGTTCATTCTGTGGAAGTTGCAGGAGAAACTGTCAGTTGGAAAATTGTCACAATGATCCATTTATTTCATGGACACAGGACCTGAGTGCAAAGGGTTGAGCCAACAACGACCTCTGGTGCTTCCTGGTTGTCAGACTGGTTGTTGTGTTTGTGTGAGATGCTGATCTGCCTCTCTCCTCTCCTCCTCTTCAGATTTGCTGTTGCTGTGGACCGGCTCCCTGCTCGCTCTGCTGTGCCTTCTGTCCTCCGGTGCAATCGTCCACCACCACGCGGATCATGTACACCCTGTTCCACATCATGAGCTGTGCCGTCTCCTGCCTCATGCTGTCCCGCACCGTCTCCGAGCTCGTCAGGGAAAATGTGAGCCCTACATCTCATCCTCTATAAAACAAATCAAATCAATGTACTGAACTATAACCAAAACAATCAATAATCTCATTGACAGCTAGCAACAGAACTCTATAACTATTCTGTACAACATTTCTGACAGAAAATAACATACAGTAAAGTAATTATTCAATTAGAATTGGCAGGGGCCAAATATGATAATTATACACTGAGATGGTGTGTGATTTGCTGCAGGTCAACAGGCCACAAGACATGAGAACCAAACAAAAGAGTTACTATAATGTGACATAACGAGGTCGTACCCCTCACTCTACCTTATTTCCTGACTGAGCCTGTTTATTATCAGCACAAAAGCCATAAAGTTGGTGATCGGTTGATTTTTTAATAACTTTTGCTGACAGCTTTGAGTAGAAAAATAGATAAAAACGTGTGTGTGTGTGTGTGTGTGTGTCAGGTGCCTTTCTTCAACATGGTGTGTGACCAGGCGCACGGCGGGGGTCACTGTGAGATGCTGGTGGGTTACTCGGCGGTCTACAGAGTGTGCTTCGGCACTTCCTGTTTCTACCTGATGATGGCCATCTTCCTCATAGACGTGAAGTCCAGTCAGGACTACAGAGCGCTCATACACAACGGGTCAGTGAACAGTACACCTCACAACATGTTCCTACTGAGACAAAAAAACAAAAATTGAGACTGATTTTTCAAAGTATTTAAATCCATGACTTTTGTACTTGCACATGAACGCAGCATAACAGTCCTGACTGCTGGTAATGGTGGATTTGTGAGTTTTTTATTAAACCTGCTGACAAAATGGGATCATTCACAAAGACATAAAGGGGTGAAGATGTCTGCTCCTTTTAGCTTCTTTGAAAACTTCGAATTTGAAAAAAATAATAAGGCACTGGAATTTTCTCTGAAATATCTTATAGGATGTTTTTTTTCCTGAATCAGAATACAGTAGGTTGCCCATCCAGAATAGTCCAAGCCTCTCTTGAAATAAACACATCTGAAAATTGGACAGTCAGTGTGTAAAGGCTAGTTGTTGTCCTCCTCTGGTCACCTCCTGACCCCGCCTGCTGGTCTATTTAAAGCCTTTTGTTGTCACACTTTCCATTACAGCCGATTAGAGCGCTGGTAACACTCAGATTAGGATTTGACAGAGTGGATTGTTCATCCTCACTGCTATAAATCTACCAGAGTCTTTGGCAAAGGTTACGGCTCCATGCTTGTTATGGTCGGGAGTGACCCAGTGGCCCTCTGAAACCTTGGGTGAGACTATGGGTGAGACACATGGACCTGCAGGGGTATCAGTACAGACTCAAAACCTCTTTGATCATAGAAATTGATTCACAAATATCACTGAAACATTATAAATCTAAATGTAGAATAAGAATGTAGGTCAGCAAATACTCTTGGTATACAAATATGCAATATATGCTAATTCTTATAGTCATGAAACAATCTCTTAACTGTTTCAAAATTATTTTAATATTGATAAAAAATCTGTTGTCCTGCTGTAAGCAGAGAATATTTTTTTCTGAATGATTAGTCTTCCAAATTACTTGATTGTTTGATGTATAACGTTTTTTTTTTTACTGACAAACCAGACTTCAATATTTTAAAATTGAATCTATATTGTACACAATTATGATGTACATTTTTATTTCACACTGGTCAGTCGTCATATAAAAAAGACCCCATTTGTGGTCTAAATGATATAATCATGTAGTAATAATACACTTTCTATAGCTTTTACCATTATTTTTTATTTATAAATGGTAACCCACAGAGTTATGTGTATAAGAAGAAGACAAATAACAAACAAATAAAGATCAATGTGACATAAACAGAGACAATAAATGAATAACCCTTATTTCTGTTGTGTCTCCTGCAGTTTCTGGTTCCTGAAGTTGATCACTCTGCTCGGGATGTGCATGGCCGCCTTCTTCATCCCCACAGAGTCCTTCCTGCATGGTGAGAAACTGCAGGGGAAATAAATCCATACTGAGAACAAACGTGATGGTGATGATGGTGTTAGTGCACCTCCTCCTGGGTGCAGCTAGAGGACAGCAGAGAGCCACTCCTGAAACCCTAATAACACTTTATATGACTCACTGCTGTGAATTATTGGACCATAAATCTCTACAGCTTCATTTCACTTTGTTTGGGAACAATAAACCTGATTGTGAAACAAGCCTGATATCAGAGCTGATTTATTATTCACAGCTGCTTCTCTTTATCTCTCTCTTTGATTAGTTCTCCCTCTTTCACTTCCCTGAGATAAATCAACCTTTATGGTTTTCTCTTCCTCTCTTCCCTCAGCTTGGCATTATGTGGGTGTGGTGGGGGGATTTGCCTTCATCCTCATCCAGCTCATCCTCATCACAGCTTTTGCGCACACCTGGAACAACAACTGGTGAGTGAGAGCGTCCTAAAATATGTCATGATTAAATATGTGGTTGCATACGGTTATAAATCCTTCATTTGCACATTTATTAATTGTATAAGCCAAACTGGTGATACATGACAAAGACTGTAGGACACCTGCCCTCAAAACAAAGATATATATTTATTTAAACATATTGAAGTTTTCTCATGTAGGGCTTTTTAAAGAGGCCCTATAATGCTTTTTGGGGATTTTTTCATTTTTAATTTAACCTTTATTTAACCAGATAAAAGCATTGAGATACAATCTCATTTTCAATGCTGACCCGGCCAAGAAGGCAGCAACGTTACACCTAACACCAACATATAAAATACAGAGAACACAACTAAGAAAACAAAAGACAAAAAAGCAGCCACTACATGCACATTCGCTCGGCTTCGCTCGGCTTCGCTCGGTTTGGTTAGGCCTTATTAGGCCCGGCTCACTTTAATGCTGCGCTTCCATTACAGTTTAGGAACTGGGGTAGTTACTATAGTAACACAGTGTAGGCGGAGCCGTGACGTCATCTTCAATGAGCGCCCCAGAAAAACAACACAGCCGTTAGCTCTTAGCACTCAGAGCTCACAGCTCTTCATATCTGTTCAGAAACTAGACAAAAGTTAAACAAGTACAAACCACAGACTGCCTGTGTCATGGAGAATACAGTCGCTGGTTTATTTATGTCTGTATAGGCCGTTGTTGTGAGTGTGGACGGTCGGAGCATATATAACGTTAGCTTAGCCAAGCTCCATTTAGACAACACGCATTTTAAAAGGGTTTTTCGCCTGCCGTCTGTCTGCAGACTTGTCAAAGCATTAATTCATGGTTTTTACTAACCGGTATCAGTATGTTGTTACTTCGGCATCATTTTGAAACGTGTATTACAATTAAATCACAGTCAAATATGTTCATCTTGTTGTAGTTGTAGCCCCCTTGCCAGCGATTCTCTCTCTAGTTTAGCATACTCAGCCCGACTCAGCCTGGTTGTTCCTGGCCCTAGAACCACGATTTAGTCGGGCCAGAAAAAAGGTGAAAAAGTAGCCCTGGGCCAAAACTAGGCCAAGTGGAAGCGCAACCAAAAACGGGCTCCGCACGGCTCGGCACGCTTAAAGCGAGCTACCCGCTGCAGTGGAAACGCGCCATAAGAAAGGTACACTACTTATTAAGAGCAGCTGGTGGTAAGGACTTCAAACGACTTCAATTTAAAACATGCTATAGGGACAAGTGCCCTCAGTTTTAGGTTTGATTGAAGGTCATTCCAAGACCAAGGACCATAATAAAAAAGACTCCTTTTTCCAGCCTCAGTCCGCACAGCAGGAACCTGGAACCGTATCCAGCCACTGGATCTGAGGTTGTAAGAGCCACAAACTGGGGCAAATCTGGCACATATGTACAGTGGAAGCTTTCCTGCAGGGACGTTCCTGTAGTGTGTTAAATAGTTTTTTGTGCACGTGAATTGTCTGCAAAGAATACAATCCCAAAGATCCCTCCAGAAGGAGTTTCTCTCCCACACACTCCCCCTGCCTGAAATGCCTCAATTTGACACCTTTGTTTATTTCCATAACATAATGACATCACTACGTAACACTCACGCTTCTATTGGCTAGTGCTCCAACACATTGTAAGTGATAGGCTAAGGGGCGGGACATCTCTAGACGGTTGACCAATCACAACAGAGCGGGACAACTAACCAATCAGAGCAGACTGAGCTCTGGTTTCAGACATAGGGTGAAAAGAGGTGCTGCAGCACAGGCAGTATGAGAGAAATAAAGATCTTTTTGAACATTAAAGCATGGAGACATGTCACAGTAGAGACACAAAATACTGATATGAACTTGAAAATGAGCATTATATGTCCTCTTTATATTATCTACACCGAAATAATCCTACATAAACAAATTATACTTTTTACAATAAGAATCATTTCACTCAGAGTACTATTCTTTCAGCTGCATGGCTTAAGTTTAAAGGGGACCTGTTGTGCAAAATGCACGTTGTTATGCCTTTTACACATAAATGTGTCCCCCCGGTGTGTCAGGGAACTCACGCAGCGTCAGAAAATAAAACCCTCTCTCTTTTCCTCCGTACCCACATCTCTAAAAACGGGGGTACAACGGAGTTGATCCAGATTTGCTGCCAATATGACGTAATATCGGAAATACGGACCCACGGCACTATCAGAAAGTTGCTATCAGAAACAATGCCCGTAATATGGTCTTTGTTTACATTAGCAAGCATCGCTAACACTCAGAGCTAACCTGTACTGGAGAGAGTATGTGTAAAAAAGCTGGAAATAAAAAAACAAACTCACCTTGTGGTAGACCGGCAAGAGAAAAAGCATTTGAGCTCCATACTGTTTCAGAAATAATCCTTGATGTATTTGGAACGTGATATGGCATTTAATCACCGCAGCATTTAGCGGCATCTGCCAGTAGAATTCTGAGCAGGACCCCGGACCTGCAGTTCTCTAACAGGGCTGAAACAGAGGGATGTCTGAAATGCATGATCTGTTTGGTATTCTTAGCAAAACACATCATATACATGTTTGTTATATATTTTTATATATATGAGACTAATGAGACCCATAATATATGCCTAAAAATAGCATAATACTAGACCTTTAAGTTTGTCTCTCACCCTTTTCATCATGATTATGTCCTTGTGTGCAAAGCCAGCTCCATGCAAAACATTTTTTCCAATTTGATTTTGAATAACTTTACTGGTCTGCAGAGAGCTCCGACCTCAACCCCATCCAACACCTTCAGGGTGAACTGGAACGAGTTAGACTTTATCACAAACATCAGAGTTGGACCCTCCCTATGTCGTTGTAGCTGAATGAGAATCAATCCCTACAGGCTGGGAATCCATCTGGTGGATGGCTGAAACCAGAAGATCTCAGTAGTGTAATGCTCATAGTTTTGGAGGGAGATTGTGTCTATCCACATATTTGTGTTGTGTTTCGGGTTTCTATTTTTTACCTTATATATCACTGACTTTATCAAAAAAATCTCATTGATTTTCTCATTAATCAGAATGGTGGTTAAAAGAGTGGAAAATAATATGATTTCCTCCACATTTTTCTTTTCAGACTATACTAATCCCCTGATTATTTCCTATGTGTGTTCCGGAATACTTTCAGAGGTCACAGGCCAATAGACTGGTCCAATATGAATGAATGTCCCCATGTGTCCCACATTTTAGACTACATTATAGTCCAATGTTGGGGAAAGGGTTGGTGTTCTAAACATAAACCCTTAAGTCCTGGTTTGTGTCAAGCTCATAGACTGTATAAGAAGTGGAAGTAGTCACTCACTGTGACATCACCCATTGTTTGTGGACTGCCGTTTTAAAGCTTCTAGTTTGGCATTTTGGCTGTCGCCATTTTGGTTTTGGTCGTTGCTACCTTGTTTTATTGATCCAGCCATGACACAAGAGTTTGGGGCTCAACACATCCAAACTCTGAAAACATTTATCGGCTACCAACATGTCACAATTAACTTTCATAAACTCAAAACACAATAAGAAGTATTGCCACGAGTGGAAACGCCCCCTGCTGGATGTCAGAGAGACAGCAAGTGCTGCTCACACGGGAACGTTTGCGTTTATGTATGGCGTTATATTTGTGCCTCTATGCTGAGCACGCAATGAAACATGTTGAGCATAGAAAATGCTATTGAGCGCGCACTTGAACGTTTTTGAGCACAGAGAAATATATTTTCTCTCATAAAACTCCTGCTCCGTGCGCAAGCAGACCGCTGCACGCGCTCGCTCGACCTCTCCAGCCTGTGCGCGCTCAGCTTTGCCTGCGCTCGCTCAAGTTGTCACAGCGTTACAAATGTGCCACAAAACCAACCAATCGGAGAACTGAAAGAAGGTCAATTCTGATTGGCTGGTCGTCTCCAATCATATTTTCTATCTGAGATGAGAGAGGGATTTTCAGTTGCCATCAGGCTGTTGACGTTCTTATTACCCATCCATCGTTGACATTTACAGGACATGACAGACTCGAATGAAGAGAATAGTACGCTGTCAGGTGAGTTATACATTTCTAGTTTTCTGATATCACGTTATTGTTTGCAATGCCTGAGTTTGCTAGCTGGCAACATAGCTATAGGGGTAGTTTAAACAAACAGCTAACAAACCGTAGCCTACATGTACATGAACCCTTCTGAGGTATTGATTACTTGCTGTAAGCATTAGAGTTGGCAGAATGACAAAACATGTTTCTCTCTCTATCACAATTTTGGGTTGACCAGAACCTGGACCAACTTCTGTTTCCTGTTCTACAATGGGCATAGAGCTTGCCTTAATTTTCAACCGGACAACTAAACAGATTAGGCTAGCATACCGGATAAAGTTAGCAACACACGTTATCCATGAACAGCCTATTAATCCAACGTTGTGGAATTAGAGAAAAGGGGCATCTTAACGTGCTTTTATCCGGGGTGTAGGGTGTTACATATTAGTTAAATATAACATTGGGGCGTGTGATTGTAGTGGATTTAGAGTGGATATTTGAGACTTCTAAACAGTAAACAAAAACGTAATTTATGGGTGAGTGTCATATCATGTCCTTGTGATTCTGTTGATTATTACCTGTCTGTATTATGTTGCAGCTCAGCTGATTTTGGATTGATGGCAAAGGGATAGGGACTTAATTGAGACTGAAAACACAAAGTAAGTTTCAAATAGGTCAGCAATTTCCCATCCTATAGGTTGCTAGATGTATCTAACCCTTTCTCCTGTCTTTGTCTCCGTCTTTCAGCACAAGAACCCCAGGGGGATTCAATGGAGCCTGAAGAGCTGCAATGAGACCCTCACCCTGCACCTGAGTCTCACCTCTCAGAGCTTTGCAAGCCTCTCCCTGTTCCTTATTTTGATTACACAGACATTAAGCTTCCCAATGGTGTGGTCTTTGTTTAATGAAAAATATGATTACCTCACATGTTGTGTTGCTGTTGCTGTTGTTGTGATAGTTAAATTGCTCCTGCTGACTTGAGCCAGCCATTCTTTCCTCCTCTCTGTGTCAGTGGGGAAACCTTACATTCATACTCCTCTCTCTGAGCGCTTGGAACATCCCCCGGCAGCACAGCAAACCATGGGGGAGACTATATGCCACGACAGAGGAAAAGGCACAGACAAACTGCATGCATGCTAGTCAATGTTTATTGAATTCCATTTATTTACAATGGATGTTCCTAAAACAACACATGTAACATCATCATCATCATGCTGCTGCTGCTAGCCCTTTGACTCATTGTGCTGTCAGTTGACAACCATTGATAGGCACCTGTGGGTCTCCTGTCCTTTCTGAAAGTCATAAAGATTACATTAGTACTTTAGATTACTTAGGTCCTCAATTACCAGGAGATTACTGAAACCACCATGAATGAAATAAATGGTAGAAATTATTCTAATCTGAATTTTGAAACCTTCCTTCCCATCCCCTCCCTCTAAATATATCAATAAACATTAGGATGTGACACTCCTGACTACTATATAAGTTTAAGAAGATAATATTTGTTTTAAAGAATTCAAAGCAATACACAGCAACTGGCTCTGTAACAAAGGCAACGTTAGCCTAACATGTATATGTTAACAGGTAAGATAGCTGTTCACACTATGTCTATTTTCTACTTTTTGTAATGCTATGTTATTTCTATTTAAGATGTTTACATTTTCGATTGTTTAATTCTAGTCTTTTAACTGTCTAATGTACAATGCCTTGTCTTTTGCTGCTGCAGCGTAAACATTTCCCCAATTGGTATCAATAAAGTACTTCTTATTTTATCTTAATCCTCAAATATTAGCACATTTTACTTTAAAAAAAACAAAAAAACACATTGATGTAACTACATACACATATCGATATGTTGTATACATATTGCAAATCAAAACCTTTATTGAACACTAATTACCAAAAATTGCATTTCTATCCTGTTATTAATGCATTCAAATCGTGATTCAATTGGCCCGCCACGAACTTCCGGGAACTTTCTGAGTCTCTCTGAACCACGTGACGATCAAGCATTTTGGACTTCCGCTGTCGCAACTCTTCTCTCTACATGGCGCTGGACCAGCCAATCAGAATTGACAGGCTGGAGAGGTCGAGCGAGCGAGGGAGAGAGAGCGCGTGCAGCGGTCTGCTTGCGCACGGAGCAGGAGTTATATGAGAGAAAATATATTTCTCTGTGCTCAAAAATGTTCAAGTGTGTGCTCAATAGCATTTTCTATGCTCAACATGTTTCATTGCGTGCTCAGGATAGAGGCACAAATATAACGCCATATTTATGCACACTTGCATAGTATGCGTTTTCAAAAAAGTCTTCCGTTTGACAACGCTGGAAACGCTGTAGTACAGGGATCACCAACTACATTGGTCCAAGGGCCAAAATGTATCCAATAGACACTATCGCGGGCCAGTGGGGGGGGGGCATGAATACATGCTCTGAAAGTAATCACAATACAGTTACAGTTACGTGTCTTAAAAAAGTAACGTGTTCAGGTTACTTTTAGAATACTTTTGGAATACTTTCTTTTTCCATAACAGATGGGTATGTTTTGGTAAACAGGAGACACTTGTTTTACTGTTTTAATGGCTTATCAAGAACTCAAACACAACATCTTGGTGTCATTCTGGACAGCTCCCTCTCATTGGCACCCCACATAACATCACCCGGACTGCATTCTCCTATAAACCTTTCCTTAGAATATGTTATGAATTGTAAGGTGTCGTTGGGTGCTTAGAAAGGCGCCCCTAAATAGAATGAATTATCATTATTATTTATTATTATTATTATCTGAAACGATGTAATAACTTTTAAAACTTGTTCCAGTCACTTGCCCCATGCATTCAGCAGCAGCAGGCCATTCACTTTGATTTGATCCCGTTATAAATGTCATCATTTCGACAATAAAGAAATGCTACATCAACGTTATCTTGCACATTTGATCTAACCATCTCCGTTTCTAACTTTCAATATATTTTAAAAGAGATCTCTCTCTCATCTGCGTGCGGGGGCGGGGCCTCACAGACACGCTGCAGCGCTGTGCAGTGTGCACACAGTTCTGCCGGTAATGAATATTACATTTTGTGAGGAAACTTTTCCACCAATAATTCCAATAAGTATTCCAAAATGTATTCACTTCAGGTTTACGAAAGTAACTGTAATCAGATTACTCGTTTTTCAAATGTAACGCCAGCTGAATACAGTTAGCCTACTTGATTTTTGTATTCTGATTACTTAACGCCGTTACATATATTCCGTTACAACCCAACCCTGCTTCTAGGCTACTGTCCCGCAGCTCCTGCCTCTCTGTTGGACTCTGTCGCAGCCGGGCTGCTGCTGTGGTGCGGAGCGCACAAAGCAGACTCTTCACAACGAAGGCTCACTTTTTCTTCTTCAAGGAAGGGAAGGTTTCGCAGTACGCAGTCTACTGTCCCGCAGCTGCTGCCTCTCTGTTGGACTCCAGTACTGCACCTTACTCACGAGACGTTGTAAAAAAAAAAAATGGGTGGGGGGCGAACGCAGTAACCACTCCGCCAATGCCACAGTCACCCCCGTCTGCGGGCCGGATGAGAATGTCTGGCGGGCCGGATGTGGCCCGCGGGCCGCCAGTTTGTGGTCACTGCTGTAGTACATATGCCAGGCCTGTAAGTGGCGCTGCTGCCGTTACAAAATACACCAAAAGCAGCGAAGAAGACCCCGGAGCATGGTTGCCATGGTTGCCCTTCTGTTTATTCTCCGCAGTGGACGGCGTGTGCTCCTGCTGTAAAGATGAAATTCACCCACCTCTCCGCCTCTTCCAAGGGACGAGGGAACCGTGCGGCAGAGTTTCCTCTAAAAAAAATTTCGGCGGTCAACATGTCCGTTAAAGTTTAAATCTTCCGTACAAAATTAGAAAAGTGCTGGTCAGAGGTCTTCTTTGTTATTTATTGAGCTTTATAACAAATTGATAACGACTCTATATAATAATATTAGAATAATAAACGGAGCCTCTCTTTTCCTCCCCCTCTCCTGACAGCCCAGCAGCTGATCTCTGAGCAGGAGAGGTGGGGAGAGGGAGACGTGGGGAGAGGAAGGCGGGGCTATTTAATCGTTATCAGAAAATGATCGTATATAGAGGCGTACAGACGGATCCGTTTGACCCCCCAGAGCGTTTCGTTTGCAAATCTGTCCACCTTGGGACCCGTTATCGTTTGCGGGGTCCGTTTCTATCGTTTTGTTACGGCCTTGTGTAAAATAAAGGGCTATACGCAAGAGAAACTGTGCGGATCCAACCCGTTTCGTCCTCGTGTAAACGGGTCTGGCACTTCCACATAGGCTTTACTTTTCATACCATCAGGTGGATGCTCGGGTACGGATGGGATCTTTGTCGCAAATCATACCCCATCTCTCTCTTCTCTTGTTTCCTGTTATCTTATTTTAAGTGAATAAAGAACTAAATTGAAACAATAAGGAATTATCTGAAAAAATACACATTGTCACAGGATGAAGCTATCTTTTTTGTTTGTGGAAAGTTTACACTTTGGAGCCACATGGTTGTCAAAGGACAATCATCTGGAATGACTTCAGCAACATCTGGATTTTTTCCCCTGTTTCTTACCCTTTTATAGTTTTAATTTGTGTTTGCTTGGGTGCAGTTTCACTCTTTGGTACCCAGGGATTTTTATTCAACCCTTATTTATCTTTAAAAAATATATTTATTATAAATGTTTGTAAAATAAGATTTGGCAGAAGGGTTTTGCTATTGGAATCAAATATTATTTTGGTCTGTAACCCATTAGAAAGGAGTGTCCCCCCCCCCATTCGTTCAGATAAACCCGTCCTCAGACAGTCACTTGTGTCCCAGATGTTATTTACCGTGTCCAGCTGTTGAGCCATGTCTCTCTCAGCCCTTTCTGAACTGTGCTACAACAACTAAGAGGATTGAATCATTCAGGACATTTTCCAGAGCAAACACACAAAGCCAACAATCCTCTTGTTCCCTTTACAGCGACACAGAGCGTCTGTCCCTCCTGGGTTTGCAGGTCAGAAGATAACCTGCTCCGATGTGTCTATACATGCGGTCTCTTCTTTTTCCATCAGTAAACAGATTTCTCCTAACCACATGTGCTTCACTATGCATCTGCCACATGTAGCTCCAAAAATATGTGTCTCAAAATCTCCTGTAACTTCTCAACTTCAGTGCTGTTTTGTGCACTTTAGTCACTTCACATGTTCAAAGTCCTTGGCAAAGAAAAAATTAAACATGAAAAGCTGCACTTTAAACCCACATTGCAGAAGCAGCCGAAATAGGTTGCATGTTTTTTGTTGTGAGATTTAAATGTATTAGATTCAAAAGTCTGGAAGACGTTGAAATCGAGAGGGTCTGCAGACCTCCACTCTCAGGACAGTTCCGGTGCAGACCTCCACTCTCAGGACACCTCCACTGTCAGTACAGGAAGTGACGATTCTGACGTTTGCTAGCTAATAGTGATGCTAATGATAGCTAATTCCTAATAGTAGTATGTTTGTCGTTTGTACAGTGCTACTTATATGTTATGTAAAGCCTGCATACTTATATGTGTTTTATTTCTGTATTGTGAGAGTTTTACAAAGTAAAAGAAGAACAGTAAAGTCAAGAAAGAAAACCTTGCATCTTTATTGGAGGACTTTTAAATGTTAGCTAACTGTCTAGCTATGCATAGGGATACGCGCTGTAAGGGCAGAACAGTTCAATCAATCTAAGTGATGAAAAGTGATACTGTACTGATATTAACTACAATACAAGGTGTCCCTATATATATATATATATATATATATATATATATATATATAGAATTTGAAGTAAAATGGTCTTCCACCAATCGGAAGCTCAGTAGCCCGACCCCGAGCCCTTTCCCTGTACATGTGAAAGTGTCCTTGGACCAGACACAAACCCACATTTCTCCCAATGGCATGGCCAATGGCGTGTGAGAGTGAGTGCATGTTAGTTTCCCCGAGCAAGTGACACCCTGCAGGCCCTCTATAAAAGTGTATAAGACGTTGAATTCTAATTCTGCGTATGTAAGAGTATGTTGAAGGGTTGTGAAGAATGGAAAAGCGCTATATAGATGCAGTCCATTTATCTATATCACCATATAATGCATAAAGATTGAGGGTTCCTTTAGGATGCAATGAAATGCTCATGATGAAAACATCACTTCTGACCTACATTTTTAGCAATATTCATCTTAAATGTGTGAACAGGTGTTTGTGGTATGAAGCAGTACTAAAAACACACCTGAAGCTGCAACCCTCTCTCTGTCCCCCCACCTCAGGTTGACCGGAGCAGCAGAGAACAAGCGTTGGTATATCGCGGTGATGTGTGCCACCCTCTTCTTCTACACTATCGCCACCATGGCCTTCACTTTCATGTACAAGTACTACACACACCCCGTGGCCTGCCAGTTCAACAAGGCCCTGCTGTGGATCAACCTGGGGCTCTGCGGCCTCATGTCCTTCATTGCCGTCACACCGTGCGTGAAGCAGAGTGAGTTGATGAAACACAACTCGCGTGTCTGTCATCGATGTGCAGCGGTGAAATAACACTTAGTTCATCTCCAGCAAACATCCGCCTGTTGAAACCAGTGCTGCTGCAGATAATAATAATAATTAGATGTGAGCTAATATTCACTGTTCAGTAAAGCCATGCTCTGTCTGCACATGTCTGGGACTTACATACAGCTGCTTACTGAGATGAGAGTAACAATAAACAGTTATAAGTATATGATGCTTTACTTTACTAGATTATTTCCATCATATGTTGAATTTCAGAGGGAAATATTGTTATTGTAACTATTGTTGCATGTAACTATGCAGATGATTTTACCAATACATGATCATTTGGGGATTACACATTTTCAAAGATTAAACTAGTAGCAGCTGTCGTATTAAAATGCTGTTTATGTGACAATGCATTAGTATTAATATCCAATTATTATCCAAATATCCCAAAATCCGACTGTGCACATGTCTCCATATTTGGAGCGCTTTCAGTACTCATTTCAGTCCAATTCAGGCTTGATGTTTTGTTTTTTAGTTCATGAGAATTTGTGTTATTATTAGTATGTATAAAAAGAAAAAGCAGAATCTAATTCGCATGTTATTGTTAATGACTCAATGTCTCTTCTTTACTCTTGTTAACAGTAAATCAATGGATGGCAATGCACTTTTTTCCACTGTTGTTTTCCGAGTTTTGATAAGTTCACAATCTTTGCATCGTTGTGTGTTTTTACTCTGACCCTGACTTCCTCTCTCTGTCCCTGCAGAGCAGCCTCGGTCGGGGCTCCTCCAGGCCTCCATCATCAGCTGTTACGTCATGTATCTCACTTTCTCTGCGCTGTCCAGCCGCCCGCCAGAAAAAGGTACGCTAACCAACAGACAGAGAGCAGGAGCACAGCAGCAGATCTGTGCAGCTCCACTGAACATGTGTCCAGCATTAACACTGACACACAGACCGCACGTCCGCACCTTATCAATTAAAAGATAATCAAATAGTAAAGGCCTACACTGACAGTGATCTCACAATGAGAAAAACATGCCTCCTTAATAATAATAATAATAATAATAATAATAATTACAAAATGTCTCTAACTATTATGAAATACCATTCTCTGCTCCACCAATGAAACAGGTGATCTGAATAACCTCCATCAACTCAGGCCAATAGTAACTCAGGCCAATAGTGACATTCAGGTGAAATGAATTTGGGAAAGGGAAGCTAAAACAACTTCCAAAGAAAGAAGGAATGCTGCCGTTCTACAAAGCATTTTAGCTTCTTTGAGCTTATTATTTTGGTTTTGACAACCGAAAATACTATGATTAAACCTTTAAATTAAATTAAATACAAAAAACTCTATTGGAATGACCATAATGACGTATAGTATTGCGAAAACTTTGAAATATTACACCATGTATACAGAAATAACATTTGGAATGTATTGTTATGTTCATATACATTTTGAACAGAAACTAATTAACATACATTTTCTTTACAAAGTAATTATAATACTTTTTTGAATTTAACAAAAACAGAACAACAGAAGACTTGAAGACGAATTACTGATTATTCTGCAGGATAATGCTGATAATAAATGTATTACATCAATGAGGAAAAAATATTTAAGTAATTAAATTAAATTAAATAGGTTTTTTAGGGAGCAGATGGAGATTTTTTTTGAGTTTGTTTACCAGGGTTTTGAAGCCTTGAGTTCGGCACATTTAGCCGTCACCATCTTGGTTTCTGGAATCAGATGAGACACAAGAGGGTGGAGCTACAGCTTACATTTGTAGGACAAAAACACATGATGGACAACACAGACGTCCCCAGCTGTCAATCACTAGATAACCCCGCCCTGAAGCATGCAGCTTTATCATCTACATCATTTAACAAACTAAACATTGCGCTGTATTGATCATTTTAAAGACAATTTGAAACAAGTGATTGAGACAATAAACTCGGCAGGAAAGTGTTTACTGAGATAATAAAACTAGTGAAAGTAATTTTTTCATAGACTTTAATACAATCAACTTATTTGAGACTTTATTTTCACCATAAAAGCCTCTTATTGTGAAATGTTTCAAAATGTGTGTCTGCATCCCATCATCCTGTGTACACACACACACACACACACACACACACACACACACACACACACACACACACACACACACACACACACACACACGCTATTTGAAATGCCTCTATAATTTGCCTTTGCTTCTCATAATGACTCACCTGCTGGCTCCAGGTAAGACAAAGCTCCTCCACATGACTGAGACATTAGAGCAGAGACTTGTCAGAGGCCCCTGTCTTATCCTGGGTTTAAATCTTAATGGCACGCATGCTAATAAAGATGTACACTCACACACGTACATACACAGATAATCTGGGATAAGATGTGCTCTGACATGCTGCCTGCTGGGCCGGTGGCCTGTGATGAGGGCAGACAGGAGGATATTTGTTTCACATTCCTCATGCATCCATTGACAACATAATAACACAGGAATACGCCTGGCAGCGTCATTAGGTCCTCGCACAGCTCGTCATGTTAATCAGATAAAGTGCAACTCGTTGTCAATATCTGGCAATGAAGAGTGATTTATTGGTCTGGTTTATACAGCTGAGGAACACACAGGAGGTCATTTGTTGGTGTTTAAGGGGACATGCTTCTTTCTATATCTTGCATTATGCAACATTCAAAATCATGAAGCAGAGAAAAGGCAAGAAGACAACCCTATAGCAAACAGACCACAATGTATTATAGACATTGGGTAGTCAAGACAAACATAGGGAGTCTGAGACCAGATACAGTTAAAGACCAAGTGGAGACCAAGTCCAGAGCAAATCAGGTCCTTCTCTCGATAGCAAAAGGCAATACTTTCTATCCACTGATAATCCTCTTCTTCCTGCATAACCATGCACACAGAGCTTAGATAATGCAAGCAAAAATAGAGATAACATATTAGCTGTATCAAAACAATTGCAAATTTAGCAAATTAAATATTAAAATCCTGGCCTTTTGAGTCCTACGTTTTATTAGGATTTGTAGTTATTATCAGTTGTAAGACAAATCAGTAAATGAATCAGTCCCTAAACAGCAAATACAATAACTAAGTGATTTTCCAGAAAAGAATACTAAGCTTTCGAAGGTTCCAGCTTCTGTGGGACTTATGGAAAACTCAAGTGTGCCCGACGTATGGGTACTTTCGCCACATATGGGTCATTTTGCTCTCAAGAGTCAGGCCATTTTGGCTTCATGCGCCACTGAGCAACTTTTATAGGAATGAACGGGGGTCCCCCTAATGCTGTATCCAGTTCTCTTGATCAATCCATTGGAAGATGTGGATTCTGTCTCAGGAGTGTTTGAGAACTTCACTAACTGCCAATCATTGTTCTCCACAGAAAGACATTTGACAGAAAACAGCAACAAGATATTTATCTTCTGTCCTTTTTTCTCTCTTGCTGTAAAACTGTTGCCAACGGAGTCCACCTGAAATGCTGTGAGTCTAAGCTAACATAAGTGCGATGGAAACAGATATTTTGGGGAAAAGAAAGTCATGATTGACATGTCTCTGTCAGTTGTTTCTCCATATTGATCATTCATATTTTTCATAAAACGTTGTTTAGCTAAAGGAGGGATAACAATAACAGTATGAGGATGTGGAAAACATTTAATGATGATTATATGCCAAAATGATATAGAAGTCAATCTTTGAAGAAACGAAAATTGCATTTCCCTTGAATATTAGGTTGGAAGAAATAACAATTAACTTATTAAAGTGACTTCTGACTACTTTTTCTGTCTTTCTTTGTATCAAACATAATGTAGGAGGCCAACTGTGAGAGTGTACAGTATGAGTGTGTATAGTAGGTGTGTGTATGTGTGAGTCCTGGGGCATTGCAGGACATTGTAGCAACTTGTTGAGAAAATATGCACTCTGAATCTGTAACAAAAACACCTTTTCACCACTCACCAAAAGACACTCATACACTGCCGTTGTATGATATTTAATTTCCCACTTAAGTCTTGCTGAGTTTCCTTCCTCAGTTACTTTAATTCATAAATCTGCCATACAATCATCTCAATGCGGGACGTATGTCTGTGTGTGTGTGTGTGTGTGTGTGTGTGTGTGTGTGTGTGTGTGTGTGTGTGTGTGTGTGTGTGTGTGTGTGTGTGTGTGCGTGCGTGCGTGTTTGACAAAGACATCCTTTCTCGTTACTGTCTTCCTAGGCCCTTGTTTGCCTTGTCTGTCCCCGGAAGGCTTATTCTGCTCTATGGCCTCACCAAGACAAACACACACACACACACACACACACACACACACACACACACACACACACACACACACACACACACACACACACACACACACACACACACACACACACACACACACACACACAGGACTCTTGACCTGTGTGTGTGTGTGTGTGTTGTGTGTGTGTGTGTGTGTGTGTGTGTGTGTGTGTGTGTGTGTGTGTTTGTCATGATGAGGTAACAGTCTGAGTCCTGTAATTAGCCAGTGTTTTCACTGAGTTCAGGTTCCACCCCCCACACTCAGCACACAAATGAAAAACTTCTCTCAGGAATCCACAGCCGACTGAAACTGACCCTCAGTCTTTGCACATGCATGCGTGAGCATACAGTACATATCTGTAAGGACTCTGTGTTCACCCTAGCGGTTATCCAGAGGGGGAGTATTAGAGAGAGAGAGTCCCTGAAGGAGAAGTGCAGCTGAGACCCCCTATTTTACAAGAAAGACAGGAATTTCCCAGGATTTAAAAGGAAGGACAGAGAAAGAAAGAAAACATTTGAAGTGAAACTTGGAAGACAACTACATTTGTCCAAGAGCCACATTTCCAAATATGTTTTAAATATGTTTTTATAAAGGCCTAATCAGCCTCTCATTTAATCTTTTTTTTACTTTCTTACAAAATGAATGTCTATTTTAAAAAACTCTAAAAAACAACTACAAAATCTAGCCAAAAGCTGCAAAGATACCACGATAAGCTTACAACAACCAAGCTAAGCATGGGCAAAATAACCACAAAGACACACAATGATCAAGAAAAGACACAAATTGAATACAAAGAAGCACAGTATGAA
The DNA here is from genome assembly GCA_902827135.1 of Harpagifer antarcticus. Lineage (NCBI taxonomy): Eukaryota > Metazoa > Chordata > Actinopteri > Perciformes > Harpagiferidae > Harpagifer > Harpagifer antarcticus. The sequence continues at coordinate 6,630,529 of CADEHL010000508.1, forward strand.
ACGGACACAAAATGATCACTAGCAAGACACCATGACTCTAAAGAGACACACACAATTACAAAAAGAGGCAAAACAATTGATTTATAAACAGCTGATGTAAATCACCTAAAACTATTTCCATATGTTTTGTTTCCTTTAACCAAGAAAACATAGATACAATACGAGACTAGTGTTGTACATTTTCTGTAAAGAGTTGTGTCTGGAGTCAGCAGTAAAATCTAAATAATAGACAATGTACTTTATTGATCCCAAATTGGGACATTTCTGAAATGTACGCCAGTGGTGTATATCATCATACTCACCTGTATAACCACCTGTTTTCTCAGTATTATGTTTTCTTCAATTGTTTTCCATGAAGAGAAACAAGTAGATGTAGCACAAAGGCAATTTTTCCTGAAGAACACAGTGAAAGTTAACACGCTGTTTTTTCTCTGTCAGTGGTGTATCAGGGCATGAACATGACCGCCTGTTACCCCAGCGTGGGACAACATGACATCCAGAATGACGGCAACGCTGTGGCCATCATTGGAGCAGCCATCATGTACTGCTGTGTCCTCTTTGCATGGTGGGTCGTCTCTATGAACATCATATGTTTAAATATAATGTTAACTCTCATTACCATATACCATAAAACATAATGTTTCCAAAAATAAATTACAGAAATAACTAACACTACTACACTTTACATCTTCTTAAAGGAGGAAATATGTGTGTGTTCAAATGTAATTTCTCCGCAGTAATGAAGCTTCCTACCTGGCAGAGGTGTTCGGCCCGTTTTGGATGATCAAAGTTTATCGCTATGAGTTCCAGAAAGCCACCTGCTTCTTCTGCTGCCCTGAGGAGGAGGAAGGTTTGTTCTGATGACGTGATATTATAAATCTGTTTTCTTAAAGGTGCTTGGTGTGGTACTTTTGCATCTATATTGTACTCATTCAGTAATATTAAGATGAAAGTCAGACAAGAAGGTGGTCCAGGGTCCAACATCCAGGCAATTCAAGCTAGTTTTGATAATTGTTGTGCTTTCGTTTCACGTATGTACGTTTTACATACAAACAAGAGCGGGAGAAATGTCAACCACAGAAATAAAAAAGATGGTGTCATGGACTAGACGGTATTAAGGTTGGAGGTTGTGTAAAATGTATGTTTGCAGTATTCAGGCACAGAAAATGTCATATCTGGGTGAAAAACAGGGCAATACAAATAACATCAAGCGCAAATTGCTAATTGCTGCGACCAGGTGTGCGCATGGATCTATAAAGAGAAGTGGATACAACGTTGGAAGAAAGCTCCGATTCATTAGTCTGAATGATGCTCAGTTAGGCACTAACAAAAATCTGAGAATAAAATCATCGTGATATTCAGCATGTTGAAAATGCAAGCGCTAAGGTTATTTATAAAGGAGGGCGGGGTTAAAGTGAAGGTGGCGGGGCAAACTGTAATTAATTTCTGTGTTCAGTTAGTTGCTGCAACCATGACAGTTGTTTGCATATTGACTATTTAAGGATATTTCTTTAAACCAGTGTTTAGTGGCCATTAGAGGGCTATAAAAGTTGATGAAAGTAGCACCCTCAACAAGTATGTGCTGTATATTCAAAGTCTATTTCAACCTACTGGATGGGCAGTACATCAAAACATTGTCCTCATAAGTCTTTAGCTGCTCTGCAAATTAAATTGAATTCTGCATGGAGAGATTGGGGATCCATATTTAGCTCTGATTCCTGCAGTGTGTACAAGTTCACCATTTGAATTGATCTACTATAAATTCAGTGATGTTTGAAGTTGGCTGTGACAGTTGCACATGTTCCTTTTCAGCTGAGGAAGATTTTGTGGTGGAGGACGACAGCAAAGGCTGTCAGAAGGTTGTCCACAACGAGACGCAGAGAGTGGCCTACAGCTACTTCTTCTTCCACTTCGTCTTCTTCCTGGCCTCGCTCTACGTCATGATGACCCTCACTAACTGGTTCAGGTTAGTTTATGCTATGGGATGTATGAAAATTAGAGTGGGAGTGAAGGATCAATTAAGGTGAAGAGTAGTATATTTTTTATTATGAAGGACGGGAATATTTTTTGGAAGAGTGTGTATCCGGTATGGTGGATGTAATAAATTACATTTACTCAAGTATTGTACATAAGTTACATTAGGAGAAATGTGTACGCGATAATACACGCTGCAATTACGAAACACATTGTGGGTAGAAGGGATGCTGGGGTCCTGATGTGTTTTGGTAACGGCTACTTTGGTAACGACACTCCAATTATGTCTTGAGCACAACCTCACAGAAAATAAAAAGAAAGTGTTTCTATTTCATTTGTGAGACTGTGGAATCACGCGACACTTGGAAGAGTGAAGGATAGGGGATGCCTCTTTCCTTTCCTCCTTTCTCAACTTCACCTTATCTTTGTCAGATTTCTGTGAGCTGTCAACTGATTTTCCAGAACCCTCTTTTTGTTTTTTAAATGGCACTGCATGATTTTAAATATTGTCAGCTTGGCCTGACTTTCAAGCTTCTTCTTACACGAGAGCTTCCTCCTGTAGTGTTTTAACTTCCACTTTTCTCTGGGTTCTCCATGTCAGCTGTTAAGAAAGCTTAGATGTGTGAGATGTGGTTTTTACTTGGCACGTGTTTTCTAATACCTTAATAAAATGCTGGGGATTATTCATACCATCTCTGTATAGCTTTAACCTCTTAAACCCTGAGCCTGTTTTTCAGGTTTCAGGCTCGAAAATGCCACTAACACAACAAAGACTATATCTTCACTTCTAAAAGGGGTAAATTAATAATCCTTTCTCTCAAAGCAATGTTACATCTGTGAGTTGATGTAGAAGTGTCAGAATCAATATAGATGTTTATATTTTAAAATAAATTCAGATGGAACATAGTAAAAACATGTAAATTCTAATGTCCGCCTAAAAAAAACCCATTACTTATAGTGAAAACTACCCTTGAATGATGGGATGGTAGACTAAAAGCTTTAGGAATCCAAACTATAACATATAATAAGTACCCTGTATCAAGACTGATGCAAAACAAGTGAAATTTGACCTTTTTAGAGAGATTTAGAAAAATAAAGTCCAGGCGGACTCACCTCTGGGTAATTTGGGAACCATCAGTTCCATTTGAACTTTTTCACTGTAAAAATCATTTTATTACTTTGAATTATCACTATAGGTATTCATTCCATCCAAATACAACTGTTGTGAAAAAATAAATAAAAATAAAATAAAATATAAAAACATACTCTGTTATCCTAACGTCATTTGCAGGAAACATACTCTGTTTCCTGCAAATGACTATTACTGCACCGAAAATCACTCCTAGCTCCCTTATTACCTATCCTAGCTGCACATCCAACACATCTTTTATGATCGTAAAGACACAGAATCTAACGGTGCCCACCTCAACACTGAAAGATACAAACTCTCGAGGTTATCAACAAAAACGTACATCAAAACAAGTGGCGCTAGGTACTAACATGCGCTAGGCTAATGGCTTACCTTCCTCTTTGTCTGGTCTAAACTGGTCTTCAATGGCATTAAAACGATAAAAACGATGATGTAGTTAATCCATAGGTTAATATCCAATGGGGCTGTGTCCCCTTTGAAATGTTCTGATAATCCATAAGCAATAAAACTGCAATTCCGTTATCTGCTGTCCGCTCTGTGCTCCGTGTGCTCTGGGTCCTGCAATTCCTGCTTCCTGCTTCCTCCTTCCGTAGTAAACAATAAATGAAGTCGGCTGCGTAATGTACTTAAACTTAAGGCGAGACACGGCAGGCAAAAACATCGTTTTTCAAGTACTGGTCAATTTTGAGATTTTGTGCTATTTTGATTCCATAACATGTTTTCTTTCAGGCTTTTGGAAGGAAAACGTACAAAATACACATTTAAGTGTTTATTTTACTATAGTTTGTCTATTTGTGTCTGTAGATTTCTCCTAAATTCACCAAAAGTTAGCATTCTAACGTAACATAAAGTACCGCGACCGCTGTGTGCACCATGTCAACAGAGGTATCGTTGGAAAGCTCCGTCTCTCCTGCACAATCTCATCGGATCCAAATATGGTCATTTCCTTTGTATCAGCAACCAATCGTGAAAGCACAAAGGGGTCTTAAACCAAGAAACGAAATCTCATTGGCTGGTGTCAATTTCTGACAACGTGATTCGTTCAGATGCGTCACGTGGTGTGCTAAAACACTTCCTGTTTAGCTTTCCGCTAGAAATTGAAATCTCAAAATCGCAAAAGAACGGCGAAAAAAACGTTCACAGAGAAGACGACAACAATTGTCTCTTGCACGAAGCAAGGTTATACAAAAAACAAATGACCCCGAACATGAAATACCTTCACGGAGTGCGTCGATGCGCGAGCTATCATCCAGAGAACAGGAGGGTTTAGGTAGCGCCTCACTGCAATCTTTAAAGGTCGTTTTCTCAAAATGAGTTTTTTCTCCTACTCTGAGTTCGAAATTTCAACTTCAGAAGCACGTAGAGACACCAAACCTTCCAGTTATATTCCTATCAATATTATGAAGGCTTTTACAGAAGGGTTTGTTCATATATAATTCATAGCCTGAATTATATAACATTGTATACCTAAAAACATGGCGAAAATTGATATTTTAGGGCTGTTGACAGTATTTTCTGATTTATTGAGTGATAAAAAGAGATATCCAAAATCCCTTCTGTAAAAGCCTTAGATACTAATATGACTACAAAATGAAACAAGAATTTGGAACCTGGCTTTATCCAAAGTTCAGATTTCGATTCCTGAAATGTGTTAAAATATGTGCATATTTAATGAGATAATGGCTAATTTGCATATTTAAACATGCTATTTCAGAAAACTTGTAATACAAAAGACAATTGCCTTAATGTAAGACATTAACTGGAGAAATTTCTAGCTGATACCTTTAAGTTAAAAAAATTACCCTATTCACCTGGGGTGTCTCGCCTTAATGTAATGTAAGACGTAATTATTGTAATATTTTTGAAACCGGATGTTGTTTACTTTCTCTTTTCTGGCTGATAGCTCCAGGAATTCGGGGTCGTACAGTGATGACATTACATGTGTGGAATCTGTGGAGTCTCAGCTTTAATCGGATATGTTGTTTGTGCAGTTAGGATACGTAATAAGGGCATTTCTACCGTGAGTGCTGTGCAAAAGTCCGTTAGCATTAGTTAGCATTTTTTCGCTCCATGCTAATTCAAAGGCTTGGTATTACTCTTGTGTTTCTTTTAGCTAAACATGGTTCACATTGTCAGTTAGCTGAGTTTCTTACCGTTAAAAGGGTATGGAACATTAATAGTTTCATAAATGTTAAGAAGCCCTGAGACATAGTCTTGTAAAAAAACGGTGGGAGGGGTCCACTGGGGGGACCCTCGGGCTTAAGAGGTTAAAAAATATTCAGTTACCCTGCACTGGTTATTAATGTGTTTTCACCAGTCCCTAAGCAACTTATGGTTTCCTGCCTCAAATTGTGTTGTCCTCCTGCAGCTATGAGTCAGCAGTTTTGGAGACCACCTTTACCCACGGCAGCTGGTCTACCTTCTTGGTGAAGATGTCGTCGTGCTGGGCCTGTGTGATCCTCTACCTCTGGCTGCTGCTGGGCCCTCTGTGCAGCTGCCAGTCCGAATCAAGACCTCGACGCTCACGCATTAAACGGCGCTCAGGATTGTCCCGTCACGTGCACGTTAGTGTGTGACACGCTCTGGAAGAGGAGTGAGGCGGACACGGCACGATGTGGACGAGCGATCATCTCCCCTCGGTGGCCTGCAGGAGGGGATTATCAGAATTGAAGTTCACAGGCGTCAGGGGTCAAAGACTCACAGGGCTGTGAATGGACAGAGTGCTCTGTTGATATAAGACGAACTGGATAAAGACTTAATGATGTCACAGGCTACATGCAGTACACCACTAGTGAGGACCTGACTGTGGTTTGGAAACACAATTACAGTATGAATTGCCAAATGGATCAGAAGTAATATGTAAAATGTGGGAATTATAGTAAGTAGGTTAAGATATGTTAGTATTACATTCAAATATTGACTGTATTAGTCTTTAGGAAGGCGGCTTCCATAGCAATAATATTTCTAGAGGCCAGTATTCCACTGTTTGCTTATCTTTCTTTTTTTTATAATAATCTTCCCTAAAAAAGAAAGCCCTGTTAGTCCTCTAAACTTAGATGATGGTTTTGATCATGAACAAATCTTTCTCAAAGTTGAGGATTGATTGCATTGACTGTGTTGGCTCAAATATGACCTCTGATCCATGATATAGCCCTGACTGGTTGCAAATGTTTGCATTGCATGGGGACATTGGTTACAACTATAGAAAATATATTAGGTAAATAGCAAGGTAGATATACGCCAGTGGTGTCCAACTATATGAGAAGGTTTACCTGGAAAGTGGGGGTGGACCAAATGGGTGGGCAATGCAATGCAAACAAAACATCACAACAGAACAGAACTTCACAACATACAAGGGTCCAAGAATGACTAAACAAAAGACAAGATTTAAAAACGTCTGAACTAATGACGGGATGAAGTGCAGGTGTACTGGAGGACAGGTGTTTGAAGGGCTAATGGGAAACAGGTGAAACTAATAAGGCCAGAACAAACCATCAAAACAGGCTGAAAAAAACACACAAAGACTGGAAGTAAAAAAATACATGGCATTGAGAAATCGTCAAAATAAAACACTAGACAGATAATACATAAAGCAAGATCATAATGGTGTTTTAACCAAATGTAATCCCAGATGTTGTCTCTATGTTTTGTTCTGATTTCCAGTACAAAGCCAAAGAAAGATTTGTTCATGTGATGAAAAAAACCTTGACGTGTCCAGGATCACGGGGATTCTGTTTCAGTATTTTCTCTGCATTGACTGAGGGGCAGCTAAATAGAAATGTATGATGTTCTTTAAAAGTCAACACAAGGCATTTTTTAAATTGAGGCAAAAATACTTTGCATTTGATTTACTACGAGGAATATGTTGCATGCTCACATTATGTTGCTCTACAGTTCATCATTCACTTTTACTCTTGTTTACATTTTGTTTTACATTTGTTACTCTCTTTTGAAAACTTTAAAAATGTGAAACCATGAGTGCTCAAAATCAAAAAAGTACTACAAGTCTCCTTCAGAGGGGATGGAAGCTTTCTGTCTCATGCCTTCAAATGAAATAGTCATGTCTGTGGAGGTGAACTGTGTGATCTAAAAAAAAGCCCCCCACATGTTTGTGTTGATGTTGGTATGTGGAAACCTGAGGCCTGTACTACGAAGCCGGATTTTTGCTTAGCGAGCTAAATTCAGGGAAAGATCTGGATTTCCGGTCCTACGACGCTGGTTCACTTCTTAGCGGGCTAGATCTCCACGGTAACTTATGCTGAACGGCTAGCCTGCACCGGAGCAGGTTAGGTTGCAGAAATCAACTCAGTGAAAGCACCGCCTGCTGACCAATCAGAGCTCCGTGTGCGGAGAAAGGAAATACAGTTTCGACTGCCGTTGTGTGAACGTGAAAATTAATAGAATATCACCTCCCATCTTCAGCGCAATCTGACTATTATAACATTAGCGTTAAGAAAGCTTACTTAAAGGTGACCTATCATGCTATATTTAAATGATATAGTGTATGACCATACCTATATAAGGTATATTTATACATTTTATTTTTCAAAATACCAAACAGATCATTTTTTAGCCATGCCTCGTTTCGCTCATTTTCGCTTTATTCCAAACCTGCCTATGAAAATTCTGAGCAGCAGCTGACCACGCCCCCAGCAGAAGAGCCGGCGAGAGTCACGTTACCATGCTTGCTGTGATTACGAGTGTGGAATACACATGTCATCTCAGAGCAATGCATGTGTTCAAGCATATTATCAATTTGATCCAGAAACTGAAGCAGCGGAGGTTTTGGTGGAGGTGCAAACATCTCGGTTGCAGCAGGACGTTTCTGAATGGTTAGTTGACAAGCTGTTGTCCCTATTTATTTTTACTCTGTTACGATGCTTGCTACTTATTCCATTCATATTTTGGCTAATTAGCAAGAATGCAATGTGTACAGTTTGTAACTTAGAGTTTGTAACGCAAACACAGTGATACATATATATATTTATAAAGGGAGACATTCATATTTTCAGCATATATACAATGGCCTCATTGCGTTTAATAGTTTACAGTCCTTTTCTTCCAACATCGTGCAACAACCGTTGGAAAGTTCACACACAACCTTATGCTTGTGAAATCAGAATATTCTTTACCCATCCCAACATGAATAATCACGACACACTTGATATCAACTCGGAACTTTATTGTCAAAATCAACGGTTATTTGAACCCATAAAAAACAGGAGCTTTGTGAGCTGGTGCTGGGGCTTCCTTGGAGAGAGGAGCAGAGTGGTGATTCCGGCCTGCGTTGTCCTCTGATCCGTGAAATGTCTGTTGGGTTCAGACAGCAGCCAAATTGAACCGTGTAGCATACCCGGCGATGACCTCCTCCCTGTCAGGTTGCTCATAATGGTGCAGGGTCCACAAAGACTTGGTCGAAGATGAGGTCCATCAAGTTGGCCACGTAGCCTGTGCAATGTTAAAAAAAGCACAACAAAAAAAGTGGCTTAGATTAGTATATGCATGTCGTCAACAACAACATACCAGGGCTTTAGCTCCGTTTTACTCGTGGTGTGTGTCCCCTCGCATACATACATACAGTGTTGTATCCTAACACACCCCTATTTATATTCATGTGCGCAAACAAGTAAACATACTGCAAAAAACGGCATGTCTCATTAGCTTAGCGTAGCTTAGCTTACAGATCGATGATATATGATCGTTCTTACAGACTACAATCACAAAAGCTTTTACATAACGCTGGAAAAAACGGCACTTACCTCCAGAAGATTACGTTTGTTATTATAACTTACTCAATATGATTTTTTAGAGGATACAAAATACTAATACATAGGAGAATAAATACTTGTGTTATCGGCTAGGCTAGGCGTGGCTTTACAACCTTCACACAGATCGCCATTACGGCAGTCTGAACATGTTCGCAAATGCCTGATAATTAAAATAAAAGACAAAGCAAAGACTGCGGAGCGTACAAAATAAAATGTTACAAGAACATATAAACACCTAACCGATTACTAGTTGGGGTTGAGGCGACATTGATACGGCGAAGCTACATGCTACATACTACAAGCTAGATATAGCTTTATCAGGAAAAACACCGCTAAATAAAAACTTACAGCTTCAGAATTGGATGTGTCCTCACTGGCCTGGTCCCGGACGGTTGGTATTGATCCCGGGTGTAGCATTAGTTTGGAGGCATATCCGTGTTGGACTTGAGAGAAGTTCATAAACATGTCCGTGGTTTAACTGGCTTAGACATCCTGGCAATAGCAGGAAAAAACACAGATGTGACTGGGGTAGCCTGCCGATAGCCTATATGCGAATGAGAGGTTTGGCAATGCACGTGGCCGTGGCTCATTCCCCTGATAGGTGGAGAGTTGACCAATAAGCGGAGTACGTCTTTGTGACGTAGAAAAGTGTCGGAATGTGGATCCATTTTTTTCAGATCCGTTGCAGCCCCTTTTTTAGAGATTTGGCGAAGGAGGAAAATAGAGAGGGTTGTGTTTTCTGACACTTGGTGAGTTCCCTGGAACACCGGGGACACATAATCATGTATAAAAGACGTACAAAGGTGCATTTAGCATGATAGGTGCCCTTTAAATATCTGCCACAACATAAGTAACCGGATCAGAGTAACATTAAGTACAGTCCGTGGCACTGTGAGTGCAGACGCCATTATCATTCATATTACATCATAGCCCATATTTCCTTATCTGTGTCAGCTTCTTGAGCCGTATCTGTCCGTGCAACACTCACAGTGTCACATACTGTATGCAGAAGTATTATTTTAAGCAACACATTAAGTTGACGAAACACTTGAGTCAAATGTAATTAAAGTCAGATCCACTCGTGTCTTTGACGGGGCAGTGATATCATAAACCTGTTAATGTACTCATTCAAACACTTTTTCTTTTGCCAGCTGTATTCACCTTGCAGGCTTGTGGCTTTTATCCTGGATAAAGTGTTTAAGTCATGGATGTTTAACTTCTTCATATTTGACTAGTATTAAAGTTCACTTTTCATTCAGGAAGTATGACGCTGCGCTGTCAGTACGCTTCTCCATGTTTGTGATTGGCCAGCGTCGTAGGACCGTTTAGCGTGAGCGCATTTGTTTTGGATTAGGTAAACCAGCTAACTCAAACATATCCAGGGTATGTTGAACTGGATTCGTAGTACAGGCCTCTGGGAAAGAATGGTATCTTTTGCAATATACGTTGGCCAGGGGGACATTATTTGTGGATGCACAGCTGGCCCGCAGGGACGACAGGAGCCGAGGGACCAGGCATGAGCGTCAGTTCTGAAGTTAGCACGGCTAGGATGTTGCATTGTATCTTCTGGAACATTACAAGTAAAGTACGTGAGCGTAAGATAGAGTGTGTCGTTATTATCAGTATAGTAAACTACATATTGAAACATGGTGGCAGCAACACAAATCCAGCCCCGGAGAACAGTGTTCTAGCGCACCACGAGGATTGAGTGAGTGGCTAGCGAGAGGGAGTGACAGCGCTACGCACGAGTGGACATGGAGAATGCAATCAAACCGCCGGGTAACATTTACTTTGATGATGCTAACTTGTCACATGCGTGGAAAAGATGGAAGGAGGAATTCTGTTTGTACATGGATCTAACTATGGAAGACAAAGATGATGGCTACAAGGTAAAACTGCTGTACTACCTGATTGGAGAAAAAGGAAGAGAAGTATGTGCAACATTGGGAGTTGGAAGAAATGAAGAAGAATTGTACATAGATGAAGTATTGGCAGCATTGGATGCATGTTGTGACCCTAAGAAGTCAGGGCCAAGAAGAGAGTTTGGACAAATATCTAACAGAACTGAGAACGTTAGCAGCAACATGCAACTTTGGCATTATTTCAGACTCTAATCAGAGATAGGATAGTGTGTGGAACATGGGATTCACAGTTAAGAGAATGACTTCTCAGAGAAACAGATCTTACATTAAATAAATGTATACAACTAGGGAGGGCATCAGAGCTTTCCAGACAGAGAACCAAAATCATAGAGGCACAGAGTTCGCTGAATGTGCATGCAGTACTACAAAAAGAGAGACAGAAAAAAAAACAGAAGCGGCGGAAGAAGTGAACACCATTCAGTGTAAATTCTGTGGCTTGAGACATGAAAGGAAAAAGGAGAAATTCCCTGCATATCCGACAAAAGTGTGGAAAACATAATCACTTTGCTAATGTGTGCAATAACTCAGGTACTGTAAAGAAAACACGGTTTTGCTGACTAGAGAATGCAGCAGAGCAGTCAGACAGCGGAGAAGAGGTGATGTGCATCAGTTTGGGATCCGGTGGAGAGGCTGTGAACACAGTTAATAGTCAAACAGACTCAAAGGGACCAATATGCCAACATGCAGGTAAAAAAGCAACGTGTCAGATTTCAGGTGGACTGTGGTGCAACATGTAATGTTATTCCAGAAAAGTATGTTAAAGGTGTCCAACTGGAGCAATGCAGCAAGTTAATAATGTATAATGACACGTCACTGAAGCCCCTTCGAAAGTGCACACAGACAGTGTTTAATCCACAAAACAAGAAATCTTACAGGCTTGAGTTTGTGGTTGTCAAGCAGAAGAAGCTTAAACCTATACTAGGAAGATCTGCAAGTGAAGCAATGCAGTTGAGAACAGTACAGCACCACAACATCCTGACTGTGGAAAAAGAAGGAGCTTGGACAGAGGAGCAGATTCAAAAAGATCACTCAGATGTGTTTCAAGGTGATGGGTGCCTCGAGGGAAAGCTAAAGCTTGAAGTGGATCCAACAGTAAAACCAGTTCAGCTACCAAAGAGAAGGGTGCCAGTTGCTTTATACAAGCCACTAAAAGGAGGAACTTGCAAGTTTACATGAGAGAGGGATCATAATGCCAGTGGAAAAGAGCACTGACTGGATCAGTAGTCTACTGACAATAAGGAAGCCCACAGGAAAACTGAGAATTCTCATGGATCCTAAGCCACTGAACAAAGCACTCAAGAGAAGTCATCACCCATGACCAATTATGGAAGATATACTGCCTGAACTGACGTGTGTTCACAGTGTGCGATGTGAAAGATGGATTCTGGCATGTGGAGCTGGAGGAAGAATCCAGTTATCTCACAGCATTTGCCACACCTTTCCGCTACAGGTGGTTACGCATGCCAATGGGAATAAGCCCAGCCCCAGAGACATTTCAAAGAAAGCTGAATCAAACATTGGAGAGGTTACCAGGAATCAAGATAATTGCAGATGACATCCTGATTGTAGGGGCAGGAAACACAGATGATGAAGCTGTGAAAGACCATGACAGTAAGCTGGAAATGCTGTTGCAGAGATGCAGAGAGCGAAATGTGAAGCTAAATCCAAAGAAGCTACAACTAAAGGCCCTGACACACCAGGCCGAAATCGTCCGTTTTCGTTAGTCGGACGACGAAGCGTGCCCTGTAGCCCAAACTCAATTTGGTGTGTCCCGCACCGCCGGCCGTGACACGCCTTATTTGGCCTTTCATGGTCGACGCACGGCCGATTCAACATGTTGAATCGGCCGTGCGTCGGCCACAGGCAGTCGGACAAAGAAATCACTCAGATTGGCTGTTCAGCTAGCGAATCAGTGCATGAGAAGCGAAACGGTTGCTTGAGAATGTCTTCCACAAGCAACACCCCAATGGCTGATAGCTCCAGTACCGCACGAAACATGTTTTTGATAGACGAGAGTGAAAATGGAACGCACACGCTATTTGTTGTTTGTTTATATCACGTAGTCTGTTCTTCTTCTCTGTCTTCCGGTTGTTGCCTCTTTTGAATGACGAATACACACTAACGCCGCCTGCTGGTAAGGAGAGTTATTGCCGCTCACGCATGCGCAGTTCGTACGTGCTCGGCTGAAGTCTTTGCGGTGTGTTCCAGTGCGACACATGGCCAAGACGCAGGAGAACACGCCGACGCAACTGTCGGCGTCAGCGAGTTCTCTGGTTGGTGTGTCAGGGCCTTAAGGCGCACAGAGGTGCCATATTGGACATCTCTTATCCTCAGAGGGGTTAAATGGTGGACCCAGCTAAGGTGGTGGCAATCCGAGTGATGCCCCGGCCCACAGATGCAAAAGGGGTAATGCGTTTTTTGGGCATGGTTAACTATTTGGCAAAATTCTGTGAACACCTGTCTGAACTGTCTGTGTGAACCTCTGCGAGAGCTGACCCACCAGGATGGGATATGGGAGTGGGCAGAGCTTGCTCTTGGGTTTCTAGTTATTTGGGATTCTCACAGTAGTTTCTTGCTTTAGACAGTGGCCTTAGCTAGGCTGCTAACGGTAGCCATGAGGCTAACGAAGTATGAAAATCAAAGGACAGAAAATATGTTTTCAAGTTCTTCGTCACGCAGCTTGTTTGATCAAATTTAGTGTGTCCTCTGGTTGTAGCTCTGAGAAAAACTGAAAGTGATCTGTTAACAAAAATAATAATACCAATTTGATAAACTAGTGGGAACACTTTTGGACTGTGTGGTAAAGAACATAAATCACTTTATCATGTTTAATCAGCTTTAATACTAAATTACCCAAAAAATGTATGTGAACATCTAGAATACGTTCATATTAAGAAGAACGGGTCATTACAATTTTTACACTTTTGGCACATGTAGATGAGGTTAGAAAAAAAGTGTTATAACTCAAATGCACAACACAAGGCATATAAGTTAACTGACTATTAATCAGACTGCAAGTTATCTCAAACAATCGGTAACATTATGCTTTAGTATATTTGTAGCTAATCAGTGGCAGTGCCATGCAATAAAATACTGTTTATTTCATAATCTCTTTCACGTAAAGTATCACAAAGCAGACCTGATTTAACACACTATAAAAATGAATACCACAAAAGGAACAGACATTACGAAAATGTTAAACAACAAGTGACACACAACTTAATGTGTTATAGTTTAAGCTTATTTTTTTATACATAAATATATTGTGAAGCAATATGTTGTTACTATATCTGGAGTTAAAACCAAAAGGAAAATCCACCTCTAATTAAAGTCCTAATTCTATGCTGTGACATGCACAATGTACTTGAATTTAGCTGCAGTTATATGTGCTGTTTGAAGGACAGATAATGATATGTTCTACCTGTGTTAGATTATTTGTTACAATTGTTAAGGTTTGAATCTAGTCAGCTTTCCTTCCTGAAATTCCACTTTCCCAAAATGTCAATGTTGCTCAACATAGAAACCCAGGCACAATTTGATGATATTTGTGGTTATGCTATGGAAGCTCTGGAAAAGGCAGCTTCTTGCACTTAAACTTTGAGGGACTGAGACTAAAATACAACACCTAATATTAATATTTTATACTGAAGCATTTACTCTTATACCAACTCTACTAAGCTTCTGGAAATATTTGAATGAGTCTGTCTATCCCAGAAAATAAGTTGAGGACAAACTCAAAATGGTGTTTGATGGGTATTAAGATGCTCTTTAAGTGTTTTCAGGTGGATTTTTCCTATAAAATGTACGCACGTACAACAATATAATAATATAAAACACTTAAATGATAAAAAGGCCATTCAGTCAATGTTCTTCTCTTTGGTATGTGTTTAAAGGTGGGTACAAGCATCCACCTAAAGTGCTCTATATGGTACAGTAAGCTGGTCAGGCTTTTAAATAAACGTGGAGTCTTAAATGAGGCTAAAATTGTCTGTTTTCTATCCAGCTGTCATTTTTCTCCAGTGACGCCACTCTGGAATACATCAGACCATCGTATGGAACGGATGTAGTCTGATAGGGTTCGAAAGTTCCAAAAATAAAACATTTGAAGTGATAAAGCTTCAGTATGAGCTCTATTTTCTGACACACACACACACACACTCAAACACATTGTGGCTCCACTCTCATCCCGTCCGTTCTGCTGGGTGTTTGGCTCCTCTGTTGTTGCAGAGTCTTTCGAGGGGTCGCAGCAGTTCTTCCTCTCGGGGTCTGTACGGCACAACGTAGCTCTCCTCCTCCAGCAGGATACGGTTCAGTGTCTCCTCGTGGTTGATGTGGCGGCGCACCATCAGTATGTACTGTTCTCCCTCCTCCAGGTGGGGGCAGTCACACACGTTAGGGACCCACAAGAATTCCCGGTGCTCCAGGCGGAAGCCGTTGCGGTAGGTGTGGAGGATCTGGACGTCATACCGCGTCTCCTGGCCTCGGTACAGCTTTCCGAGCACCCGGGCACGGAAAACTAACAGAGAAAATTCAATGAGATATTTAAATTCACATGTTCAAGTCATATTTAATTTAAACTACAAGGTTCCAACTCACCAAAGTCCTTCTGGCAATACTGTCTTTGGCGCTCCCTTCGACCTTTAATTCGATGACATTTCCCACAATGTCCTGCGCAAAAAAGTAAGCATAAAAAATAAGGATCACAAACATAGGACTGATAAAAATAAGTATTTATATTAAAATAAGTACTTCAACATAAAAAAAATACATGCTTGCTTGCGGTGTATGAAAAGACGTTTAATATAAACAAAGGGATTTTATGAAATATCGGAGAATCGTTTACACATTTATGGGATCATGCTTAGCTGGGCTGTTTGGTGAGGTGAGGGTCAGGTTGGGAAAAGGTGAACATACTTCCTGGTGAAGGCTGAGGAAGGAGGTTTCTGTGGTTCTCCTCTCTCTGCAGGCGGGGCAGGATGGGCTGGTGGGGGGGCTGGCGACGGTTGTGGTGGGGAGATTGGCGAGGTGGCTTCAAATGTCTTGAAACTAGGAGACACATATCAACAAACACAGTGTTACCATGACATGTCTTCCCAGTCAGAGATTTTTTAAATAGTAGGTTACATTTTTGATAACACTTCTGATATGTGACAATGTCTCACCACTATCCACAATAGAGTACTAAAGGATAAAGACCTGAAACTCATACATGAGGTACCTTGTTTCAAAGCCAATAGGTTAGTTAGATGCCTGAAATAAGATCTGTGGTAAACAAAACCCTAATAGACTTTCACGTTTTGCACTCGACATAAGATGGCTGGATGAAAGTTAAAACATTGTTGAAGACTTTGAAACATCATTCCTTCAAGCACAGGAAAATGTATCTACTCAGTCATGTGACCAGAATGTAGTTTGTTTATAGCTCAACGTTAGCGTTCTACTTCTGGCGATTGCTTTTAAGCCTCAAATTAATATTTTTTACCACAGAGCCATGAATTGACAATGGTACCAACAATAACTCTCTTTTGTCAAAAAGGAACTGCAGGCACAGTTTAGCTTAATATGCAGCACAACACATTAGGACATTTCTTTTTGCACAATGGTCTGATACTGATGAACAGGAAGGAGACAGCAGATTTCTCTCAACATGTGGTGGTAGATTTATTCAAATAAATAACATGCCAAACCATGCATTCTATCCTCATTATGTATTTTCCAAGAAACAAAACCATGACCAGACTAAGCAACAGAAAAGTTCACCTTGCTACCCAACAAACAACCAACACACTTCTTCTGGCAACATCAAGAGTCAAAGTGTGTTTTGGAAGAATCCATCAGCAGGTAAATGTTTGCAGAAAGGCTCAAAGATTTATTGCAGTGTTAGATAGATTCCGACAGAAGGCATGAGTTGGCTGTGTGAGGATTTCCATGTGAGTGTGAATATTTACGGAGCGATTCAGCACATGTGTACAGCAGGTTTATCAAGAGAGATGAACCAGCCGCATTCCTCAGCTGCTCAGCCAGTAGATAAACTCTTTTAAATCATGTCTCGTAAAGGTGGATTGTTTAAACCATTGTCGACCACACAGGTGTTTTCACTTATTGTTTCTTGCTTTCAGGACTTGGTAGGCTTGTAAATATTGCGATTGATTGACATTTCCCTCGTTCTGCTGTTAGTGTCTTGCACCTGTGAGCTTCCTCAATCATTTTTATTAGCGAACAAACTAAAACACATGTGAGGGAGTGTAGGGATTTCAACATGATCAAGATAAGTGTATTTGAATCCGGCCTGAATTTGAATGCGTCCTCCAAATGTAGTTACCACATACCAAACCCAAGTCAACTGAAACTCCATCAAGTTTTGAGACAGCAAACAGTTTCTTTTTCAGCCTCCAACTTGACAGTAGAAGCATGAATGACAATATCTCTATCAGACACCGTGCTCCTTCTGCATTATCTACGTGTGTTGTTTACACTATCCAAAGGTCCATTATTTGTATCTATCAGCATGACCTGATCATATTTTTCACAGTCATACATCTCAGTGAGCCTGACTGTATATTGGACCCTGCTGTTTATTCTGGCATCATGGTGGCTATTTATGTAAACCCACACGCATGTAGACACAACGGCCCACATGGTTAGAGCGTTGATCATCAGATCAAGGGGCATTGGTGAACTCCAGTTCGAATCCCGCCTCGGCCGCCACTGCGTCAGGCCGTTGTGTCCTTGGGCAAGACACTTTACCCGCATTTGTTCCTGTGGGTAATGTCCACAGTAATGACTCTTACATGTCTAATATGTGTAATGTGTAATTGTAAAGCGCTTTAAGCACCTGTAAAAGCGCTCTAATAAAAAATGTAATGCATTATTATTATTATTATTATTATGGTAGTTTGATAATTGATAACGTAATTATCTACCAGGCCTGTATCTGAGGGTTCGTGGACATGTAAATGAGTGGATCATGTAATGACTAAGATTTAAGATGATTTAAACTTTATTCTATACATTTGTTTAAGGGCAATTAAATGAAGCTAGCTGCAGGACTTACTCCAATGTGTTCGGGTGGTGACAGGGGAAGCCCGGGTGGTGGTGGTGGTGGTGGTGGTAGTTGTGGTTGTGGTGATTGGTTGATCCCAGGGGAGGTAGTTGTCAGTGTGGTGAGCTTGGCGCAGTGGACTCCTCCTCCCATGGTGGAGGGCGTATTGACCTGGTGGGAGCCAGTACTCATACTCGATCCCCGGGTTTCTGTCTGTAGCCAGCACCTGCACACAAGGACGGCACTGAAACCTATAGACTATTTTATTAGCTTAAGAGCAGCTTACTTTGTCATACTTTTTACTACTATTTTGGCATCAAAGCAAGTCCTAGAACAAGACCAAATATTTTGGTCTTGATCTGATCCGAGTCCTCTAATATTTGGGATTTGTCAGCAACAAGTACGATCCGATACTTGTATTTGAATCTCAATTATTTTGTATGTGCTCCTCATAACCTTGCTATTGTAAGAGTTATTGTTTGGATTGCTAACCAACTAAACTAAACAAGCAATGAATTAAACTGCGTGATGACTAAATTGAGGACACATGTTCCTAATGTCTTACAAAGCCAGAGGTAAAAGTTGCCTTAACCCTAAGGAGTAGGATAACCCCTAACCCTAAGATTTAGTGTTACAAGGGTACTAGGCCAAATGATAGGCATTAAATCCAGGCCCTTTCCAGTAAGAAGTCCTGAGTGTTGCTGAATTTATTACAACTACCACATGAAACAAAGAGTACACTGTTCTGAGGATGCTTACAGCTACCATCAATGTTCTACAGAACTCCCAACAGCAGTGTTCTTACAGGAGAAAGCAATAGGTAACAGCTGTTTGGTAACTAACCAGATCTTTTTATAAAATACCTGCACAGGGTATGAATGAAACCATCAAATATTAATTCAAAGCTGATGTTTTTCTTCCCTTGGGAAATACTGAACGATGTGCAGAACAAGTATAATTTACAAGTATAATACACAATGCAGGAAGGTACAATGTGTTTATCTATTGCTGTTTTGTAGCCTGACTTGGCTGACCAGAATGGCCTCAATAATAAATCCTGGTTTAACTGAAGCTTCTCGATGGCTTTTAGACATTTATTGCATTCTTTGGAGGGGGGTCCTTTTTCAGTTTCACTACCCATCTTTTCCTGTAAAGGTTGTTTTGAGGTTGCTTTCAGAGGGTTTTGTTTGTAGGCTGTACAGATTGTAACGTCCTGAAGGCACATTTCTGATATTGGTACGATCAACGAAACATCAAGAAGAGATTTCCAACTCCTGCGACCGGATGCTGACCAAACCATCCGGCATCAATATGTTAGAGCTCTCACCATGAGATGGAGGTCTTCCTGGGTGGGTCCTGGTACCTCGAAGCTCTCCCAGGTGTCTGCAGAGCGCCGGTACACCAGTTTCGTCCCGGCTACATTGTACTCGCCCGGAATGCTGATCTTCCAGTTACCGTTGATCACAACTGGGAGTGACCATTCTGGAGTGCTGGATAAGGGATCAAGGTACGGAAAGGAAGGAAGGAAAAGTTTGATGTTATTCAGAGTTGACCAGTCAGTCAAATATTTCTAAATGCCATACATTCTTTGTCCATATGAGGGGGTCATGCTCTCTGTGTTTGGTGTCATAAACAGAAATATTTCCAGCTGGCTATATAAGGCAGCTGTCTCTCCTCAGCAGTGGGAAAGGGAATTTCCATGGCATGAAATGGAAACAAGTACCTTCACCTGCCTCGCCCCAGTGGTCAGATAAAGCCTTTATGAGCGTCCCCTTTCAGGAGCACAGTGTGCGCTGTTTGAGGGCCTGTTTTATTTTGGTCTCATAAACAAGGATGAGAATAGATGTCCTTGGTTATTATGTTGCCTGGAAAACATACAGCGGGTCCAGAGACCAGATAGGACTGCTGAGCCCACTGTCTCTGGGGAGAGGAAGTTATAGGAAGTATAGGAAATACTTTAACTGCTGGATTAACACTTCAGCCATGGAGCCAGTGACGCAGAGGGAAGTCCTACGCAGAGAGCTGAGACTGATATACAGAGCATCCCAGGAGTCATGTGTGTGTGTTTGGTGTGCATAGTCTTACCTAGATAATTCCTGCTGTTATCAGTGACTCGGATGTGAGTAGCTCCAGCTGGGATCATGGTCACTTCGTTGTATCCAAAAGGTCCGCCTGGCAAACGGAGACATTCAATTAGAAGTTGGTTTAATGAGTCTCGTCTTTTTTTAAACTACTTACAGTAACATGATTAAAGGAAAAGTCAGTATTTACAAGCTTAAGACAGTTTTGCAAACAAAGTGAAGCCCAGAAAAAAGAAGAATCAGACGGCTCTTTAAGTCATTTGAAGTTATTTTAATCTTAATATGAGAACATCAAAAGAAAGTTTCGCATTATCTTTTAAGACTGTCTGTTGCATTATAGAGATAATTCTGAGATCAACAAGTGTCAGTGCAACTTTGAGATCAAACAGAATGAGAAGTTAAATGAATGTCAAAGGGCCCTTCATCATATCAACAACATTCATAACCACACAGTTGAGTTATGTGCATTATGATTACAGTGTGTTATTAAAGACACAATTAACTTGCACTGGGACCAAATGGAATGAGCTCCCCATTGACATCAGGACGGCAGAAAGCCTGCACATCTTCCGGCGCCAGACTGAAAACTCATCTCTTTCGACTGCACTTCGAGCGATAGAATTACTAACAAAGCACTTATATACTAACATAGGACTGGTTTATCTATAGCCAGCTGAGTAGCACTTGAAATGTTTGGCTCTATGAAACCTGATGTACTTATTTGATTCTGTTTTTCTTCTGGGTTGTGTTCCTTCCTGGTCGTATGTACTTATTGTAAGTCGCTTTGGACAAAGCGTCAGCTAAATGCAATGTAATGTAATGTAACCAAATCTAATGATGTGTTATCCTTCACTGCAATACTCTTGGCCTTTCTTTAAATCACTGTCACTTGCCATACACTAAATAAATGCTACTTTTAATAAATAAATGCCTTGATTGCATAAGACTCCCTGTGAGGGTTGTGAGGTTTTATATGACTGTAATGACAGTTGTTACTGCAATGTAATGCAAACTTAAAAGCATGTAAATTCCATCAAAACTAAAAACATAAAACCAAGGTTGCGAAATACTGCAATTCCCCTTTGCATTTAATTACAGACTGTGTGATTATAGCAATCAACACCACTAACATCCGTCTTTGGGAACTTCAGAGTGGTTTACAATGTAAACACATTCATCATGGTGTCATCTGAGGTGGTTGCCATAGTGTTCATGTAAACTCACAAATCAAAATCACAACAACAAAGCAGCAGTGTTGTCCAGTTCATTTAGTTTCTTTCAAAACCTTAGACCAGTGCTGCTTCGTTCAGATGCTGCGAACAACTATGCCTTAAATCCTGCTTCGATTCACCAGGATGCACAACCATGTTTAACAACAAGTAGATATTTAAAGCGCAAGTATGTCAGCGTTTCTAGGTTTCAGATCCAGGCCTGAACAGATAGATTCATTTTTATTGTTAGCTCTTTTAAAACAACTCTTAGACTGAGAATGTAAAGCCATGTTTATAGTACTTTAGGTTGTAAATAGGCAGGCCTGTTTAATTCAATAGTAATTGCATTCATAATCTATTAATAGTTGTGGATTGATTCCAACCACAGCTGCAGGTCTTTAACATTTGACTGTACCATTACGGTTCAGTGCTGTGTGCTGTCACTTGAAACAGATTGCTGCACGCCTTCACTTTGTACTGAGCACTTTATATTCAGGGTTAGTCTTTGCATAGCATGCTATGCCATTTTTCAGCAATCAGTAATGGTATGTAATCAGTAACTCACATAAAACTGGATTAGTAATCAGATAATTATATCTTTGAACATACAGTATTACAAAGCTCTGGAAAGTCTTATCATCTGTCATTATAAAACAATGACAATCTATGATGTCAGCAATGATAACTGCTATCAATGGTTTACTTACATTTTTAAAGCACAAAGACAGATAATTTTTTAATGAGCTGAAACCACAGCCCTTCAATATAGAGTGATATTTCACTTCTGAGCCAAAAAAAAAAAAAAGGCAGGGACCAGCTCTTATGGTTCTCCTGCTGCTCTGGAGTGTAATGTGGGCGTGGGGTGAACCCCATTCATTACGGCTTTTGAAGAGCACGTAACTTTGGTTGCCCCGGCTCACCCGTCTCAGAGAGGAACTATTCACAAGGTTCATCTCTGGGGCTTTAGCTACATGAAGATGTAGCGCTGTAACTGAGGGAGTGTCAGAGTTACAAACAGGCAGCGGGAAGCTCCAGGCCGTCGGTATTTGACCTTGTGAGGAGCGATTTTGTGCAGCCGCCCTCCATCAGATCTACCTCCTTTGGGAAACACAGCTGCAGGAGGAGGGACAACATCTCAAGGCTGTCGAGTCGCCCAAACAAAGCGGCCATTATCAGCATTATTTCTTGCCCAATCTGAGCCATTACGGCTGGCTTTTAGTTCTGCCGACCCACAGAGCTGTGGGAGGAAGCCACTCAGAGGTGATCCTGAGCCAAGAGCCAAGAGCCAGAGGTGATGGATGCTTTCTGTCAATCAGTGGTGGGCGAAACCATAGACCTTATATTTAAGTAGAAGTAGTGTTAAACTACTGAGCTCCACAACGCATACGGTCCCATTTCTTCAATGCCATATTCACGACAATGTCACATCCTTATACAGAGGCATTTGAATGCGTATGTGTCTTTCTTTGCCTCTGCCCTTTGACCCCTAAACAGTACATTTGGGTCGAAATGATGGAACACATGTTTATTTTGTTGCATGTCTTAGTTTGAGTGGTTTTGGTAAACACATTTCTAAGTTGGTTTGTTGGTCTGTGTTTTTGGTAACCCTGTTTTCCAAGTTGGTTTTAGTTTAGTTACAGATTTACAGATTTATTGCCATAATAGTTCATCTAATTTGAATACTTTAACAACTTTGACAAAAACTCCTCCTCCCCACATGTTGAACAGAAGAGAGTGACCGCATGTTGCCCTCTGAACTGCAGATACAGTATGAACGTGGGTATAACATGTTTTGGTGGCATCCAGCCGGAGCTCCATTTAGAGATTGAAGAACTCTGCGTTTTTCCTCAAATCTTAACCACTGTAATTTTGGAGCTACATTTCCTCCTGGAAGGCAAAACTATTTACCATACTTAATCTTCATATCATCAGAGAACAATAACCTTTTGATTAAACCTGAATGACTAATGACCTTTTTTGGAGGGAAAACACAAAGAGGGCTTGGATTTATCCCAGATCGTGTTGGTTTGAAACTGCTGCAATTGATTCCTCATGGAGATTATACAGTGATGTGTGTGTGTGTGTGTGTGTGTGTGTGTGTGTGTGTTTCCTACCTGCCTCCAGACCGTTGCTCTGGTACACGCTCTTGTGGTGCATGCAGGTGGTGTTTTGTCCTCCCACACCATGCAAGCGTCCTCCTGCTGATTTGAGCCCAAGATGGAGTCACAGCCGGGTGTCTGTATGACACACACACACACCCACACACACACACACACACACACACACACACATCACTTGTTAGACGCTTTATCCAAAGCGACTTACATACTTAATACTGTGGGCAATCCCCACAGGAGCAATTTGGGATGAAGTGTCTCAGGGACACAACGACATGCTGACTGCAGTGGGGTTCGAACTTGCTATCCTCTGATTGGAAGATCAGCGCACTAATCCACTGAGCCACAGCCTCCCTGTGGGGGCACACACACACGCACACATGACTGGAGTCAACTGTTAAATCTGGTTAAATGTGTTCTCTCACAGCGTGTTGTGCCTTTGCGCTCACGTATACACATTTCAGACCAAAGCCTTTGCTCAAACTTTCTTTTTGTCTGATGTAAAGTTCACCTTAACCTTTAAGGCAAAGGTTCATCTTAACCCACTCTCTTCCTCCTTCTCTTATTTGCTGTTCCCTGTCATGTTCTCCTCTTCACAAACATTTACTTTGGCATTTACAACAGAAGGACGGGTCACAGAGTTGTCTCTGTAAATCTTAAAATGCCAAAACAAAGAGCATGGAGGAGGAGCTGGGTGGTTTGGGTTGTGAGGAGAATCTTATTACTAGACTGATTACAGTGTCCGGCCTTCATCTCACAGTGTGCAGAGCGGACCAATCAAGGGGGAGGTCGCGGGCAAGAGTGCAACAATCTAGGGAACCTAAAGTCAGCCCCCTAAGCCTTTTTAAAAATACAAAAACACTCCAACATCTGTGTGTGCACAACAGGAAATGAGTTGTCGGTGACAAAAAGTAGTAGAGTGCACGAGGGCCCCACTGAGGGAGTCACTAAGGTCCACCAGAATCATTCAAGTCACTTTGAGAGTGGAGGAATACACTTGCTGCTGCTCATTCTTTCTGCAACATTCAGGATTCAATGACAGGTCTGAGTTGGTTGTGTGCTCTACTGTTCCCCTTGGTATGTGATTAGACCAGTACTTAAAACAATGGGTCCATTCATTTATTGGTGAGTCAACATATTAACAACAATTCTAAATAATGTATGAATTGTTTTGGTCGTGACATTTTTTTAGGGTTTTAAATAACTTGAGAACTATTGAGTGGATAGGGAAAGTGAAATGTGCTGCAGATCCAACGTCCCTTTACGATACATCTTAACAACTCCATTTTCATCTAGCGCCTTTCACAGCATACAATTTGTATCCGTCTTTGGTTGATAAGCACATTTCTGAGAAGTCTTTATATTCCCATCACTTTTACCTAGTGTTTCTCTAAATGCTAATTAGAAAATGTGGAATGTTGGAAAATGTTGACTTTTTAGTAACATTGAGCCACTTATTGAGCTATAGACTCTTATAGAGTCCTTTTTATCATTGTAAACTGAGCAGAAATGAATATCTAGGTTTGGACTGTGGACTGAGTCTTCTGGTATTTGTTTTACTCTGACCCTGACTTCCTCTCTCTGTCCCTGCAGAGCAGCCTCGGTCGGGGCTCCTCCAGGCCTCCATCATCAGCTGTTACGTCATGTATCTCACTTTCTCTGCGCTGTCCAGCCGCCCGCCAGAAAAAGGTACGCTAACCAACAGACAGAGAGCAGGAGCACAGCAGCAGATCTGTGCAGCTCCACTGAACATGTGTCCAGCATTAACACTGACACACAGACCGCACGTCCGCACCTTATCAATTAAAAGATAATCAAATAGTAAAGGCCTACACTGACAGTGATCTCACAATGAGAAAAACATGCCTCCTTAATAATAATAATAATAATAATAATAATAATTACAAAATGTCTCTAACTATTATGAAATACCATTCTCTGCTCCACCAATGAAACAGGTGATCTGAATAACCTCCATCAACTCAGGCCAATAGTAACTCAGGCCAATAGTGACATTCAGGTGAAATGAATTTGGGAAAGGGAAGCTAAAACAACTTCCAAAGAAAGAAGGAATGCTGCCGTTCTACAAAGCATTTTAGCTTCTTTGAGCTTATTATTTTGGTTTTGACAACCGAAAATACTATGATTAAACCTTTAAATTAAATTAAATACAAAAAACTCTATTGGAATGACCATAATGACGTATAGTATTGCGAAAACTTTGAAATATTACACCATGTATACAGAAATAACATTTGGAATGTATTGTTATGTTCATATACATTTTGAACAGAAACTAATTAACATACATTTTCTTTACAAAGTAATTAATACTTTTTTGAATTTAACAAAAACAGAACAACAGAAGACTTGAAGACGAATTACTGATTATTCTGCAGGATAATGCTGATAATAAATGTATTACATCAATGAGGAAAAAATATTTAAGTAATTAAATTAAATTAAATAGGTTTTTTAGGGAGCAGATGGAGATTTTTTTTGAGTTTGTTACAGGGTTTTGAAGGCCTTGAGTTCGGCACATTTAGCCGTCACCATCTTGGTTTTCTGGAATCAGATGAGACACCAGAGGGTGAGCTACAGCTTACATTTGTAGGACAAAACACATGATGGACAACACAGACGTGCCCAGCTGTCAATCACTAGATAACCCCGCCCTGAAGCATGCAGCTTTATCATCTACATCATTTAACAAACTAAAACATTGCGCTGTATTGATCATTTAAAGACAATTTGAAACAAGTGATTGAGACAATAAACTCGGCAGGAAAGTGTTATACTGAGATAATAAAACTAGTGAAAGTAATTTTTTTCATAGACTTTAATAATACATCAACTTATTTGAGACTTTATTTTCACCATAAAAGCCTCTTATTGTGAAATGTTTCAAAATGTGTGTCCTGCCATCCCATCATCCTGTGTACACACACACACACAACACAACCACACACACACACACACACAACCACACACACCACACACACACAACACACACACACGCTATTTGAAATGCCTCTATAATTTGCCTTTGCTTCTCATAATGACTCACCTGCTGGCTCCAGGTAAGACAAAGCTCCTCCACATGACTGAGACATTAGAGCAGAGACTTGTCAGAGGCCCCTGTCTTATCCTGGGTTTAAATCTTAATGGCACGCATGCTAATAAAGATGTACACTCACACACGTACATACACAGATAATCTGGGATAAGATGTGCTCTGACATGCTGCCTGCTGGGCCGGGGCCTGTGATGAGGGCAGACAGGAGGATATTTGTTTCACATTCCTCATGCATCCATTGACAACATAATAACACAGGAATACGCCTGGCAGCGTCATTAGGGTCCTCGCACAGCTCGTCATGTTAATCAGATAAAAGTGCAACTCGTTGTCATATCTGGCAATGAAGAGTGCATTTATTGGTCTGGTTTATACAGCTGAGGACACACAGGAGGGTCATTTGTTGGTGTTTAAGGGGACATGCTTCTTTCTATATCTTGCATTATGCAACATTCAAAATCATGAAGCAGAGAAAAAGGCAAGAAGACAACCCTATAGCAAACAGACCACAATGTATTATAGACATTGGGTAGTCAAGACAAACATAGGGAGTCTGAGACCAGATACAGTTAAAGACCAAGTGGAGACCAAGTCCAGAGCAATCAGGTCCTTCTCTCGATAGCAAAAGGCAATACTTTCTATCCACTGATAATCCTCTTCTTCCTGCATAACCATGCACACAGAGCTTAGATAATGCAAGCAAAAATAGAGATAACCATATTAGCTGTATCAAAACAATTGCAAATTTAGCAAATTAAATATTAAAATCCTGGCCTTTTGAGTCCTACGTTTTATTAGGATTTGTAGTTATTATCAGTTGTAAGACAAATCAGTAAATGAATCAGTCCCTAAACAGCAAATACAATAACTAAGAGTGATTTTCCAGAAAAGAATACTAAGCTTTCGAAGGTTCCAGCTTCTGTGGGACTTATGGAAAACTCAAGTGTGCCCGACGTATGGGTACTTTCGCCACATATGGGTCATTTTGCTCTCAAGAGTCAGGCCATTTTGGCTTCATGCGCCACTGAAGCAACTTTTATAGGAATGAACGGGGGTCCCCCTAATGCTGTATCCAGTTTCTCTTGATCAATCCATTGGAAGATGTGGATTCTGTCTCAGGAGGTTTGAGAACTTCACTAACTGCCAATCATTGTTCTCCACAGAAAGACATTTGACAGAAAACAGCAACAAGATATTTATCTCTGTCCTTTTTTCTCTCTTGCTGTAAAACTGTTGCCAACGGAGTCCACCTGAAATGCTGTGAGTCTAAGCTAACATAAGTGCGATGGGAAACAGATATTTTGGGGAAAAGAAAGTCATGATTGACATGTCTCTGTCAGTTGTTTCTCCATAGTGATCATTCATATTTTTCATAAAACGTTGTTTAGCTAAAGGAGGGATAACAATACAGTATGAGGATGTGGAAAACATTTAATGATGATTATATGCCAAAATGATATAGAAGTCAATCTTTGAAGAAACGAAAATTGCATTTCCCTTGAATATTAGGTTGGAAGAAATAACAATTAACTTATTAAAGTGACTTCTGACTACTTTTCTGTCTTTCTTTGTATCAAACATAATGTAGGAGGCCAACTGTGAGAGTGTACAGTATGAGTGTGTATAGTAGGTGTGTGTATGTGTGAGTCCTGGGGCATTGCAGGACATTTGTAGCAACTTGTTGAGAAAATATGCACTCTGAATCTGTAACAAAAACATCCTTTTCACCACTCACCAAAAGACACTCATACACTGGCCGTTGTATGATATTTAATTTCCCACTTAAGTCTTGCTGAGTTTCCTTCCTCAGTTACTTTAATTCATAAATCTGCCATACAATCATCTCAATGCGGGACGTATTGTCTGTGTGTGTGTGTGTGTGTGTGTGGTGTGTGTGTGTGTGTGTGGTGTGTGTGTGTGTGTGTGTGTGTGTGTGTGTGTGTGTGTGCTGCGTGCGTGTTTGACAAGACATCCTTTCTCGTTACTGTCTTCCTAGGCCCTTGTTTGCCTTGTCTGTCCCCGGAAGGCTTATTCTGCTCTATGGCCTCACCAAGGACAAACACACACACACACACACACACACACACCACACACACACACACACACACACACACACACACACACACACACACACACAACCACACACACACACACACACACACACACACACACACAGGACTCTTGACCTGTGTGTGTGTGTGTGTGTGTGTGTGTGTGTGTGTGTGTGTGTGTGTGTGTGTGTGTGTGTGTGTTTGTCATGATGAATGGTAACAGTCTGAGTCCTGTAATTAGCCAGTGTTTTCACTGAGTTCAGGTTCCACCCCCCACACTCAGCACACAAATGAAAACTTCTCTCAGGAATCCACAGCCGATGAAACTGACCCTCAGTCTTTGCACATGCATGCGTGAGCATACAGTACATATCTGTAAGGACTCTGTGTTCACCCTAGCGGTTATCCAGAGGGGAGTATTAGAGAGAGAGGAGTCCCTGAAGGAGAAGTGCAGCTGAGACCCCCTATTTTACAAGAAAGACAGGAATTTCCCAGGATTTAAAAGGAAGGACAGAGAAAGAAAGAAAACATTTGAAGTGAAACTTGGAAGACAACTACATTTGTCCAAGAGCCACATTTCCAAATATGTTTTAAATATGTTTTTATAAAGGCCTAATCAGCCTCTCATTTAATCTTTTTTTTACTTTCTTACAAAATGAATGTCTATTTTAAAAAACTCTAAAAACAACTACAAAATCTAGCCAAAAGCTGCAAAGATACCACGATAAGCTTACAACAACCAAGCTAAGCATGGGCAAAATAACCACAAAGACACACAATGATCAAGAAAAAGACACAAATTGAAATACAAAGAAGCACAGTATGAAACGGACCACAAATGATCACTAGCAAGACACCATGACTCTAAAGAGACACACACAATTACAAAAAGAGGCAAAACAATTGATTATAAACAGCTGATGTAAATCACCTAAAACTATTTCCATATGTTTTGTTTCCTTTAACCAAGAAAACATAGATACAATACGAGACTAGTGTTGTACATTTTCTGTAAAGAGTTGTGTCTGGAGTCAGCAGTAAAATCCTAAATAATAGACAATGTACTTTATTGAATCCCAATTGGGACATTTCTGAAATGTACGCCAGTGGTGTATATCATCATACTCACCTGTATAACCACCTGTTTTCTCAGTATTATGTTTGTCTTCAATTGTTTTCCATGAAGAGAAACAAGTAGATGTAGCACAAAGGCAATTTTTCCTGAAGAACACAGTGAAAGTTAACACGCTGTTTTTTCTCTGTCAGTGGTGTATCAGGGCATGAACATGACCGCCTGTTACCCCAGCGTGGGACAACATGACATCCAGAATGACGCAACGCTGTGGCCATCATTGGAGCAGCCATCATGTACTGCTGTGTCCTCTTTGCATGGTGGGTCGTCTCTATGAACATCATATGTTTAAATATAATGTTAACTCTCATTACCATATACCATAAAACATAATGTTTCCAAAAATAAATTACAGAAATAACTAACACTACTACACTTTACATCTTCTTAAAGGAGGAAATATGTGTGTGTTCAAATGTAATTTCTCCGCAGTAATGAAGCTTCCCTACCTGGCAGAGGTGGTTCGGCCCGTTTTGGATGATCAAAGTTTATCGCTATGAGTTCCAGAAAGCCACCTGCTTCTTCTGCTTGCCCTGAGGAGGAGGAAGGTTTGTTCTGATGACGTGATATTATAAATCTGTTTTCTTAAAGGTGCTTGGTGTGGTACTTTTGCATCTATATTGTACTCATTCAGTAATATTAAGATGAAAGTCAGACAAGAAGGTGGTCCAGGGTCCAACATCCAGGCAATTCAAGCTAGTTTTGATAATTGTTGTGCTTTCGTTTCACGTATGTACGTTTTACATACAAACAAGAGCGGGAGAAATGTCAACCACAGAAATAAAAAAGATGGTGTCATGGACTAGACGGTATTAAGGTTTGGAGGTTGTGTAAAATGTATGTTTGCAGTATTCAGGCACAGAAAATGTCATATCTGGGTGAAAAACAGGGCCATACAAATACATCAAGCGCAAATTGCTAATTGCTGCGACCAGGTGTGCGCATGGATCTATAAAGAGAAGTGGATACAACGTTGGAAGAAAGCTCCGATTCATTAGTCTGAATGATGCTCAGTTAGGCACTAACAAAAATCTGAGAATAAAATCATCGTGATATTCAGCATGTTGAAAATGCAAGCGCTAAGGTTATTTATAAAGGAGGGCGGGGTTTAAAGTGAAGGTGGCGGGGCAAACTGTAATTAATTTCTGTGTTCAGTTAGTTGCTGCAACCATGACAGTTGTTTGCATATGACTATTTAAGGATATTTCTTTAAACCAGTGTTTAGTGGCCATTAGAGGGCTATAAAGTTGATGAAAGTAGCACCCTCAACAAGTATGTGCTGTATATTCAAAGTCTATTTCAACCTACTGGATGGGCAGTACATCAAAACATTGTCTCGTCATAAGTCTTTAGCTGCTCTGCAAATTAAATTGAATTCTGCATGGAGAGATTGGGATCCATATTTAGCTCTGATTTCCTGCAGTGTGTACAAGTTCACCATTTGAATTGATCTACTATAAATTCAGTGATGTTTGAGTTGGCTGTGACAGTTGCACATGTTCCTTTTCAGCTGAGGAAGACTTTTGTGGTGGAGGACGACAGCAAAGGCTGTCAGAAGGTTGTCCACAACGAGACGCAGAGGAGGTGGCCTACAGCTACTTCTTCTTCCACTTCGTCTTCTTCCCTGGCCTCGCTCTACGTCATGATGACCCTCACTAACTGGTTCAGGTTAGTTTTATGCTATGGGATGTATGAAAATTAGAGTGGGAGTGAAGGATCAATTAAGGTGAAGAGTAGTATATTTTTTATTATGAAGGACGGGACTATTTTTTGGAAGAGTGTGTATCCGGTATGGTGGATGTAATAAATTACATTTACTCAAGTATTGTACATAAGTTACATTAGGAGAAATGTGTACGCGATTAATACACGCTGCAATTACGAAACACATTGTGGGTAGAAGGGATTGCTGGGGTCCTGATGTGTTTTGGTAACGGCTACTTTGGTAACGACACTCCAATTATGTCTTGAGCACAACCTCACAGAAAATAAAAAGAAAGTGTTTTCTATTTCATTTGTGAGACTGTGGAATCACGCGACACTTGGAAGAGTGAAGGATAGGGGATGCCTCTTTCCTTTCCTCCTTTCTCAACTTCACCTTATCTTTGTCAGATTTCTGTGAGCTGTCAACTGATTTTCCAGAACCCTCTTTTTGTTTTTTAAATGGCACTGCATGATTTTAAATATTGTCAGCTTGGCCTGACTTTCAAGCTTCTTCTTACACGAGAGCTTCCTCCTGTAGTGTTTTAACTTCCACTTTTCTCTGGGTTCTCCATGTCAGCTGTTAAGAAAGCTTAGATGTGTGAGATGTGGTTTTTTACTTGGCACGTGTTTTCTAATACCTTAATAAATGCTGGGGATTATTCATACCATCTCTGTATAGCTTTAACCTCTTAAACCCTGAGCCTGTTTTTCAGGTTTCAGGCTCGAAAATGCCACTAACACAACAAAGACTATATCTTCACTTCTAAAAGGGGTAAATTAATAATCCTTTCTCTCAAAGCAATGTTACATCTGTGAGTTGATGTAGAAGTGTCAGAATCAATATAGATGTTTATATTTTAAATAAATTCAGATGGAACATAGTAAAAACATGTAAATTCTAATGTCCGCCTAAAAAAAAACCCATTACTTATAGTGAAAACTACCCTTGAATGATGGGATGGTAGACTAAAAGCTTTAGGAATCCAAACTATAACATATAATAAGTACCCTGTATCAAGACTGATGCAAAACAAGTGAAATTTGAACCTTTTTAGAGAGATTTAGAAAAATAAAGTCCAGGCGGACTCACCTCTGGGTAATTTGGGAACCATCAGTTCCATTTGAACTTTTTCACTGTAAAAATCATTTTATTACTTTGAATTATCACTATAGGTATTCATTCCATCCAAATACAACTGTTGTGAAAAAATAAATAAAAATAAAATAAAATATAAAAACATACTCTGTTATCCTAACGTCATTTGCAGGAAACATACTCTGTTTCCTGCAAATGACTATTACTGCACCGAAAATCACTCCTAGCTCCCTTATTACCTATCCTAGCTGCACATCCAACACATCTTTTATGATCGTAAAGACACAGAATCTAACGGTGCCCACCTCAACACTGAAAGATACAAACTCTCGAGGTTATCAACAAAAACGTACATCAAAACAAGTGGCGCTAGGTACTAACATGCGCTAGGCTAATGGCTTACCTTCCTCTTTGTCTGGTCTAAACTGGTCTTCAATGGCATTAAAACGATAAAAAACGATGATGTAGTTAATCCATAGGTTAATATCCAATGGGGCTGTGTCCCCTTTGAAATGTTCTGATAATCCATAAGCAATAAAACTGCAATTCCGTTATCTGCTGGTCCGCTCTGTGCTCCGTGTGCTCTGGGTCCTGCAATTCCTGCTTCCTGCTTCCTCCTTCCGTAGTAAACAATAAATGAAGTCGGCTGCGTAATGTACTTAAACTAAGGCGAGACACGGCAGGCAAAAACATCGTTTTTCAGTACTGGTCAATTTTGAGATTTTGTGCTATTTTGATTCCATAACATGTTTTTCTTTCAGGCTTTTGGAAGGAAAACGTACAAAATACACATTTAAGTGTTTATTTTACTATAGTTTGTCTATTTGGTGTCTGTAGATTTCTCCTAAATTCACCAAAAAGTTAGCATTCTAACGTAACATAAAGTACCGCGACCGCTGTGTGCACCATGTCAACAGAGGTATCGTTGGAAAGCTCCGTCTCTCCTGCACAATCTCATCGGATCCAAATATGGTCATTTCCTTTGTATCAGCAACCAATCGTGAAAGCACAAAGGGGTCTTAAACCAAGAAACGAAATTCTCATTGGCTGGTGTCAATTTCTGACAACGTGATTCGTTCAGATGCGTCACGTGGTGTGCTAAAACACTTCCTGTTTAGCTTTCCGCTAGAAATTGAAATCTCAAAATCGCAAAAGAACGGCGAAAAAAACGTTCACAGAGAAGACGACAACAATTGTCTCTTGCACGAAGCAAGGTTATACAAAAAAACAAATGACCCCGAACATGAAATACCTTCACGGAGTGCGTCGATGCGCGAGCTATCATCCAGAGAACAGGAGGGTTTAGGTAGCGCCTCACTGCAATCTTTAAAGGTCGTTTTCTCAAAATGAGTTTTTTCTCCTACTCTGAGTTCGAAATTTCAACTTCAGAAGCACGTAGAGACACCAAACCTTCCAGTTATATTCCTATCAATATTATGAAGGCTTTTACAGAAGGGTTTGTTCATATATAATTCATAGCCTGAATTATATAACATTGTATACCTAAAAACATGGCGAAAATTGATATTTTAGGGCTGTTGACAGTATTTTCTGATTTATTGAGTGATAAAAAGAGATATCCAAAATCCCTTCTGTAAAAGCCTTAGATACTAATATGACTACAAAATGAAACAAGAATTTGGAACCTGGCTTTATCCAAAGTTCAGATTTCGATTCCTGAAATGTGTTAAAATATGTGCATATTTAATGAGATAATGGCTAATTTGCATATTTAAACATGCTATTTCAGAAAAAC
This sequence comes from Harpagifer antarcticus, assembly GCA_902827135.1. Lineage (NCBI taxonomy): Eukaryota > Metazoa > Chordata > Actinopteri > Perciformes > Harpagiferidae > Harpagifer > Harpagifer antarcticus. The sequence goes on from CADEHL010000508.1 coordinate 6,664,609, forward strand.
TTGTAATACAAAAGACAATTGCCTTAATGTAAGACATTAACTGGAGAAATTTCTAGCTGATACCTTTAAGTTAAAAAAATTACCCTATTCACCTGGGGTGTCTCGCCTTAATGTAATGTAAGACGTAATTATTGTAATATTTTTGAAACCGGATGTTGTTTACTTTCTCTTTTCTGGCTGATAGCTCCAGGAATTCGGGGTCGTACAGTGATGACATTACATGTGTGGAATCTGTGGAGTCTCAGCTTTAATCGGATATGTTGTTTGTGCAGTTAGGATACGTAATAAGGGCATTTCTACCGTGAGTGCTGTGCAAAAGTCCGTTAGCATTAGTTAGCATTTTTTCGCTCCATGCTAATTCAAAGGCTTGGTATTACTCTTGTGTTTCTTTTAGCTAAACATGGTTCACATTGTCAGTTAGCTGAGTTTCTTACCGTTAAAAGGGTATGGAACATTAATAGTTTCATAAATGTTAAGAAGCCCTGAGACATAGTCTTGTAAAAAAACGGTGGGAGGGGTCCACTGGGGGGACCCTCGGGCTTAAGAGGTTAAAAAATATTCAGTTACCCTGCACTGGTTATTAATGTGTTTTCACCAGTCCCTAAGCAACTTATGGTTTCCTGCCTCAAATTGTGTTGTCCTCCTGCAGCTATGAGTCAGCAGTTTTGGAGACCACCTTTACCCACGGCAGCTGGTCTACCTTCTTGGTGAAGATGTCGTCGTGCTGGGCCTGTGTGATCCTCTACCTCTGGCTGCTGCTGGGCCCTCTGTGCAGCTGCCAGTCCGAATCAAGACCTCGACGCTCACGCATTAAACGGCGCTCAGGATTGTCCCGTCACGTGCACGTTAGTGTGTGACACGCTCTGGAAGAGGAGTGAGGCGGACACGGCACGATGTGGACGAGCGATCATCTCCCCTCGGTGGCCTGCAGGAGGGGATTATCAGAATTGAAGTTCACAGGCGTCAGGGGTCAAAGACTCACAGGGCTGTGAATGGACAGAGTGCTCTGTTGATATAAGACGAACTGGATAAAGACTTAATGATGTCACAGGCTACATGCAGTACACCACTAGTGAGGACCTGACTGTGGTTTGGAAACACAATTACAGTATGAATTGCCAAATGGATCAGAAGTAATATGTAAAATGTGGGAATTATAGTAAGTAGGTTAAGATATGTTAGTATTACATTCAAATATTGACTGTATTAGTCTTTAGGAAGGCGGCTTCCATAGCAATAATATTTCTAGAGGCCAGTATTCCACTGTTTGCTTATCTTTCTTTTTTTTATAATAATCTTCCCTAAAAAAGAAAGCCCTGTTAGTCCTCTAAACTTAGATGATGGTTTTGATCATGAACAAATCTTTCTCAAAGTTGAGGATTGATTGCATTGACTGTGTTGGCTCAAATATGACCTCTGATCCATGATATAGCCCTGACTGGTTGCAAATGTTTGCATTGCATGGGGACATTGGTTACAACTATAGAAAATATATTAGGTAAATAGCAAGGTAGATATACGCCAGTGGTGTCCAACTATATGAGAAGGTTTACCTGGAAAGTGGGGGTGGACCAAATGGGTGGGCAATGCAATGCAAACAAAACATCACAACAGAACAGAACTTCACAACATACAAGGGTCCAAGAATGACTAAACAAAAGACAAGATTTAAAAACGTCTGAACTAATGACGGGATGAAGTGCAGGTGTACTGGAGGACAGGTGTTTGAAGGGCTAATGGGAAACAGGTGAAACTAATAAGGCCAGAACAAACCATCAAAACAGGCTGAAAAAAACACACAAAGACTGGAAGTAAAAAATACATGGCATTGAGAAATCGTCAAAATAAAACACTAGACAGATAATACATAAAGCAAGATCATAATGGTGTTTTAACCAAATGTAATCCCAGATGTTGTCTCTATGTTTTGTTCTGATTTCCAGTACAAAGCCAAAGAAAGATTTGTTCATGTGATGAAAAAAACCTTGACGTGTCCAGGATCACGGGGATTCTGTTTCAGTATTTTCTCTGCATTGACTGAGGGGCAGCTAAATAGAAATGTATGATGTTCTTTAAAAGTCAACACAAGGCATTTTTTAAATTGAGGCAAAAATACTTTGCATTTGATTTACTACGAGGAATATGTTGCATGCTCACATTATGTTGCTCTACAGTTCATCATTCACTTTTACTCTTGTTTACATTTTGTTTTACATTTGTTACTCTCTTTTGAAAACTTTAAAAATGTGAAACCATGAGTGCTCAAAATCAAAAAAGTACTACAAGTCTCCTTCAGAGGGGATGGAAGCTTTCTGTCTCATGCCTTCAAATGAAATAGTCATGTCTGTGGAGGTGAACTGTGTGATCTAAAAAAAAGCCCCCCACATGTTTGTGTTGATGTTGGTATGTGGAAACCTGAGGCCTGTACTACGAAGCCGGATTTTTGCTTAGCGAGCTAAATTCAGGGAAAGATCTGGATTTCCGGTCCTACGACGCTGGTTCACTTCTTAGCGGGCTAGATCTCCACGGTAACTTATGCTGAACGGCTAGCCTGCACCGGAGCAGGTTAGGTTGCAGAAATCAACTCAGTGAAAGCACCGCCTGCTGACCAATCAGAGCTCCGTGTGCGGAGAAAGGAAATACAGTTTCGACTGCCGTTGTGTGAACGTGAAAATTAATAGAATATCACCTCCCATCTTCAGCGCAATCTGACTATTATAACATTAGCGTTAAGAAAGCTTACTTAAAGGTGACCTATCATGCTATATTTAAATGATATAGTGTATGACCATACCTATATAAGGTATATTTATACATTTTATTTTTCAAAATACCAAACAGATCATTTTTTAGCCATGCCTCGTTTCGCTCATTTTCGCTTTATTCCAAACCTGCCTATGAAAATTCTGAGCAGCAGCTGACCACGCCCCCAGCAGAAGAGCCGGCGAGAGTCACGTTACCATGCTTGCTGTGATTACGAGTGTGGAATACACATGTCATCTCAGAGCAATGCATGTGTTCAAGCATATTATCAATTTGATCCAGAAACTGAAGCAGCGGAGGTTTTGGTGGAGGTGCAAACATCTCGGTTGCAGCAGGACGTTTCTGAATGGTTAGTTGACAAGCTGTTGTCCCTATTTATTTTTACTCTGTTACGATGCTTGCTACTTATTCCATTCATATTTTGGCTAATTAGCAAGAATGCAATGTGTACAGTTTGTAACTTAGAGTTTGTAACGCAAACACAGCGATACATATATATATTTATAAAGGGAGACATTCATATTTTCAGCATATATACAATGGCCTCATTGCGTTTAATAGTTTACAGTCCTTTTCTTCCAACATCGTGCAACAACCGTTGGAAAGTTCACACACAACCTTATGCTTGTGAAATCAGAATATTCTTTACCCATCCCAACATGAATAATCACGACACACTTGATATCAACTCGGAACTTTATTGTCAAAATCAACGGTTATTTGAACCCATAAAAAACAGGAGCTTTGTGAGCTGGTGCTGGGGCTTCCTTGGAGAGAGGAGCAGAGTGGTGATTCCGGCCTGCGTTGTCCTCTGATCCGTGAAATGTCTGTTGGGTTCAGACAGCAGCCAAATTGAACCGTGTAGCATACCCGGCGATGACCTCCTCCCTGTCAGGTTGCTCATAATGGTGCAGGGTCCACAAAGACTTGGTCGAAGATGAGGTCCATCAAGTTGGCCACGTAGCCTGTGCAATGTTAAAAAAAGCACAACAAAAAAAGTGGCTTAGATTAGTATATGCATGTCGTCAACAACAACATACCAGGGCTTTAGCTCCGTTTTACTCGTGGTGTGTGTCCCCTCGCATACATACATACAGTGTTGTATCCTAACACACCCCTATTTATATTCATGTGCGCAAACAAGTAAACATACTGCAAAAAACGGCATGTCTCATTAGCTTAGCGTAGCTTAGCTTACAGATCGATGATATATGATCGTTCTTACAGACTACAATCACAAAAGCTTTTACATAACGCTGGAAAAAACGGCACTTACCTCCAGAAGATTACGTTTGTTATTATAACTTACTCAATATGATTTTTTAGAGGATACAAAATACTAATACATAGGAGAATAAATACTTGTGTTATCGGCTAGGCTAGGCGTGGCTTTACAACCTTCACACAGATCGCCATTACGGCAGTCTGAACATGTTCGCAAATGCCTGATAATTAAAATAAAAGACAAAGCAAAGACTGCGGAGCGTACAAAATAAAATGTTACAAGAACATATAAACACCTAACCGATTACTAGTTGGGGTTGAGGCGACATTGATACGGCGAAGCTACATGCTACATACTACAAGCTAGATATAGCTTTATCAGGAAAAACACCGCTAAATAAAAACTTACAGCTTCAGAATTGGATGTGTCCTCACTGGCCTGGTCCCGGACGGTTGGTATTGATCCCGGGTGTAGCATTAGTTTGGAGGCATATCCGTGTTGGACTTGAGAGAAGTTCATAAACATGTCCGTGGTTTAACTGGCTTAGACATCCTGGCAATAGCAGGAAAAAACACAGATGTGACTGGGGTAGCCTGCCGATAGCCTATATGCGAATGAGAGGTTTGGCAATGCACGTGGCCGTGGCTCATTCCCCTGATAGGTGGAGAGTTGACCAATAAGCGGAGTACGTCTTTGTGACGTAGAAAAGTGTCGGAATGTGGATCCATTTTTTTCAGATCCGTTGCAGCCCCTTTTTTAGAGATTTGGCGAAGGAGGAAAATAGAGAGGGTTGTGTTTTCTGACACTTGGTGAGTTCCCTGGAACACCGGGGACACATAATCATGTATAAAAGACGTACAAAGGTGCATTTAGCATGATAGGTGCCCTTTAAATATCTGCCACAACATAAGTAACCGGATCAGAGTAACATTAAGTACAGTCCGTGGCACTGTGAGTGCAGACGCCATTATCATTCATATTACATCATAGCCCATATTTCCTTATCTGTGTCAGCTTCTTGAGCCGTATCTGTCCGTGCAACACTCACAGTGTCACATACTGTATGCAGAAGTATTATTTTAAGCAACACATTAAGTTGACGAAACACTTGAGTCAAATGTAATTAAAGTCAGATCCACTCGTGTCTTTGACGGGGCAGTGATATCATAAACCTGTTAATGTACTCATTCAAACACTTTTTCTTTTGCCAGCTGTATTCACCTTGCAGGCTTGTGGCTTTTATCCTGGATAAAGTGTTTAAGTCATGGATGTTTAACTTCTTCATATTTGACTAGTATTAAAGTTCACTTTTCATTCAGGAAGTATGACGCTGCGCTGTCAGTACGCTTCTCCATGTTTGTGATTGGCCAGCGTCGTAGGACCGTTTTAGCGTGAGCGCATTTGTTTTGGATTAGGTAAACCAGCTAACTCAAACATATCCAGGGTATGTTGAACTGGATTCGTAGTACAGGCCTCTGGGAAAGAATGGTATCTTTTGCAATATACGTTGGCCAGGGGGACATTATTTGTGGATGCACAGCTGGCCCGCAGGGACGACAGGAGCCGAGGGACCAGGCATGAGCGTCAGTTCTGAAGTTAGCACGGCTAGGATGTTGCATTGTATCTTCTGGAACATTACAAGTAAAGTACGTGAGCGTAAGATAGAGTGTGTCGTTATTATCAGTATAGTAAACTACATATTGAAACATGGTGGCAGCAACACAAATCCAGCCCCGGAGAACAGTGTTCTAGCGCACCACGAGGATTGAGTGAGTGGCTAGCGAGAGGGAGTGACAGCGCTACGCACGAGTGGACATGGAGAATGCACTCAAACCGCCGGGTAACATTTACTTTGATGATGCTAACTTGTCACATGCGTGGAAAAGATGGAAGGAGGAATTCTGTTTGTACATGGATCTAACTATGGAAGACAAAGATGATGGCTACAAGGTAAAACTGCTGTACTACCTGATTGGAGAAAAAGGAAGAGAAGTATGTGCAACATTGGGAGTTGGAAGAAATGAAGAAGAATTGTACATAGATGAAGTATTGGCAGCATTGGATGCATGTTGTGACCCTAAGAAGTCAGGGCCAAGAAGAGAGTTTGGACAAATATCTAACAGAACTGAGAACGTTAGCAGCAACATGCAACTTTGGCATTATTTCAGACTCTAATCAGAGATAGGATAGTGTGTGGAACATGGGATTCACAGTTAAGAGAATGACTTCTCAGAGAAACAGATCTTACATTAAATAAATGTATACAACTAGGGAGGGCATCAGAGCTTTCCAGACAGAGAACCAAAATCATAGAGGCACAGAGTTCGCTGAATGTGCATGCAGTACTACAAAAAGAGAGACAGAAAAAAAAACAGAAGCGGCGGAAGAAGTGAACACCATTCAGTGTAAATTCTGTGGCTTGAGACATGAAAGGAAAAAGGAGAAATTCCCTGCATATCCGACAAAAGTGTGGAAAACATAATCACTTTGCTAATGTGTGCAATAACTCAGGTACTGTAAAGAAAACACGGTTTTGCTGACTAGAGAATGCAGCAGAGCAGTCAGACAGCGGAGAAGAGGTGATGTGCATCAGTTTGGGATCCGGTGGAGAGGCTGTGAACACAGTTAATAGTCAAACAGACTCAAAGGGACCAATATGCCAACATGCAGGTAAAAAAGCAACGTGTCAGATTTCAGGTGGACTGTGGTGCAACATGTAATGTTATTCCAGAAAAGTATGTTAAAGGTGTCCAACTGGAGCAATGCAGCAAGTTAATAATGTATAATGACACGTCACTGAAGCCCCTTCGAAAGTGCACACAGACAGTGTTTAATCCACAAAACAAGAAATCTTACAGGCTTGAGTTTGTGGTTGTCAAGCAGAAGAAGCTTAAACCTATACTAGGAAGATCTGCAAGTGAAGCAATGCAGTTGAGAACAGTACAGCACCACAACATCCTGACTGTGGAAAAAGAAGGAGCTTGGACAGAGGAGCAGATTCAAAAAGATCACTCAGATGTGTTTCAAGGTGATGGGTGCCTCGAGGGAAAGCTAAAGCTTGAAGTGGATCCAACAGTAAAACCAGTTCAGCTACCAAAGAGAAGGGTGCCAGTTGCTTTATACAAGCCACTAAAAGGAGGAACTTGCAAGTTTACATGAGAGAGGGATCATAATGCCAGTGGAAAAGAGCACTGACTGGATCAGTAGTCTACTGACAATAAGGAAGCCCACAGGAAAACTGAGAATTCTCATGGATCCTAAGCCACTGAACAAAGCACTCAAGAGAAGTCATCACCCATGACCAATTATGGAAGATATACTGCCTGAACTGACGTGTGTTCACAGTGTGCGATGTGAAAGATGGATTCTGGCATGTGGAGCTGGAGGAAGAATCCAGTTATCTCACAGCATTTGCCACACCTTTCCGCTACAGGTGGTTACGCATGCCAATGGGAATAAGCCCAGCCCCAGAGACATTTCAAAGAAAGCTGAATCAAACATTGGAGAGGTTACCAGGAATCAAGATAATTGCAGATGACATCCTGATTGTAGGGGCAGGAAACACAGATGATGAAGCTGTGAAAGACCATGACAGTAAGCTGGAAATGCTGTTGCAGAGATGCAGAGAGCGAAATGTGAAGCTAAATCCAAAGAAGCTACAACTAAAGGCCCTGACACACCAGGCCGAAATCGTCCGTTTTCGTTAGTCGGACGACGAAGCGTGCCCTGTAGCCCAAACTCAATTTGGTGTGTCCCGCACCGCCGGCCGTGACACGCCTTATTTGGCCTTTCATGGTCGACGCACGGCCGATTCAACATGTTGAATCGGCCGTGCGTCGGCCACAGGCAGTCGGACAAAGAAATCACTCAGATTGGCTGTTCAGCTAGCGAATCAGTGCATGAGAAGCGAAACGGTTGCTTGAGAATGTCTTCCACAAGCAACACCCCAATGGCTGATAGCTCCAGTACCGCACGAAACATGTTTTTGATAGACGAGAGTGAAAATGGAACGCACACGCTATTTGTTGTTTGTTTATATCACGTAGTCTGTTCTTCTTCTCTGTCTTCCGGTTGTTGCCTCTTTTGAATGACGAATACACACTAACGCCGCCTGCTGGTAAGGAGAGTTATTGCCGCTCACGCATGCGCAGTTCGTACGTGCTCGGCTGAAGTCTTTGCGGTGTGTTCCAGTGCGACACATGGCCAAGACGCAGGAGAACACGCCGACGCAACTGTCGGCGTCAGCGAGTTCTCTGGTTGGTGTGTCAGGGCCTTAAGGCGCACAGAGGTGCCATATGGACATCTCTTATCCTCAGAGGGGTTAAATGGTGGACCCAGCTAAGGTGGTGGCAATCCGAGTGATGCCCCGGCCCACAGATGCAAAAGGGGTAATGCGTTTTTTGGGCATGGTTAACTATTTGGCAAAATTCTGTGAACACCTGTCTGAACTGTCTGTGTGAACCTCTGCGAGAGCTGACCCACCAGGATGGGATATGGGAGTGGGCAGAGCTTGCTCTTGGGTTTCTAGTTATTTGGGATTCTCACAGTAGTTTCTTGCTTTAGACAGTGGCCTTAGCTAGGCTGCTAACGGTAGCCATGAGGCTAACGAAGTATGAAAATCAAAGGACAGAAAATATGTTTTCAAGTTCTTCGTCACGCAGCTTGTTTGATCAAATTTAGTGTGTCCTCTGGTTGTAGCTCTGAGAAAAACTGAAAGTGATCTGTTAACAAAAATAATAATACCAATTTGATAAACTAGTGGGAACACTTTTGGACTGTGTGGTAAAGAACATAAATCACTTTATCATGTTTAATCAGCTTTAATACTAAATTACCCAAAAAATGTATGTGAACATCTAGAATACGTTCATATTAAGAAGAACGGGTCATTACAATTTTTACACTTTTGGCACATGTAGATGAGGTTAGAAAAAAAGTGTTATAACTCAAATGCACAACACAAGGCATATAAGTTAACTGACTATTAATCAGACTGCAAGTTATCTCAAACAATCGGTAACATTATGCTTTAGTATATTTGTAGCTAATCAGTGGCAGTGCCATGCAATAAAATACTGTTTATTTCATAATCTCTTTCACGTAAAGTATCACAAAGCAGACCTGATTTAACACACTATAAAAATGAATACCACAAAAGGAACAGACATTACGAAAATGTTAAACAACAAGTGACACACAACTTAATGTGTTATAGTTTAAGCTTATTTTTTTATACATAAATATATTGTGAAGCAATATGTTGTTACTATATCTGGAGTTAAAACCAAAAGGAAAATCCACCTCTAATTAAAGTCCTAATTCTATGCTGTGACATGCACAATGTACTTGAATTTAGCTGCAGTTATATGTGCTGTTTGAAGGACAGATAATGATATGTTCTACCTGTGTTAGATTATTTGTTACAATTGTTAAGGTTTGAATCTAGTCAGCTTTCCTTCCTGAAATTCCACTTTCCCAAAATGTCAATGTTGCTCAACATAGAAACCCAGGCACAATTTGATGATATTTGTGGTTATGCTATGGAAGCTCTGGAAAAGGCAGCTTCTTGCACTTAAACTTTGAGGGACTGAGACTAAAATACAACACCTAATATTAATATTTTATACTGAAGCATTTACTCTTATACCAACTCTACTAAGCTTCTGGAAATATTTGAATGAGTCTGTCTATCCCAGAAAATAAGTTGAGGACAAACTCAAAATGGTGTTTGATGGGTATTAAGATGCTCTTTAAGTGTTTTCAGGTGGATTTTTCCTATAAAATGTACGCACGTACAACAATATAATAATATAAAACACTTAAATGATAAAAAGGCCATTCAGTCAATGTTCTTCTCTTTGGTATGTGTTTAAAGGTGGGTACAAGCATCCACCTAAAGTGCTCTATATGGTACAGTAAGCTGGTCAGGCTTTTAAATAAACGTGGAGTCTTAAATGAGGCTAAAATTGTCTGTTTTCTATCCAGCTGTCATTTTTCTCCAGTGACGCCACTCTGGAATACATCAGACCATCGTATGGAACGGATGTAGTCTGATAGGGTTCGAAAGTTCCAAAAATAAAACATTTGAAGTGATAAAGCTTCAGTATGAGCTCTATTTTCTGACACACACACACACACACTCAAACACATTGTGGCTCCACTCTCATCCCGTCCGTTCTGCTGGGTGTTTGGCTCCTCTGTTGTTGCAGAGTCTTTCGAGGGGTCGCAGCAGTTCTTCCTCTCGGGGTCTGTACGGCACAACGTAGCTCTCCTCCTCCAGCAGGATACGGTTCAGTGTCTCCTCGTGGTTGATGTGGCGGCGCACCATCAGTATGTACTGTTCTCCCTCCTCCAGGTGGGGGCAGTCACACACGTTAGGGACCCACAAGAATTCCCGGTGCTCCAGGCGGAAGCCGTTGCGGTAGGTGTGGAGGATCTGGACGTCATACCGCGTCTCCTGGCCTCGGTACAGCTTTCCGAGCACCCGGGCACGGAAAACTAACAGAGAAAATTCAATGAGATATTTAAATTCACATGTTCAAGTCATATTTAATTTAAACTACAAGGTTCCAACTCACCAAAGTCCTTCTGGCAATACTGTCTTTGGCGCTCCCTTCGACCTTTAATTCGATGACATTTCCCACAATGTCCTGCGCAAAAAAGTAAGCATAAAAAATAAGGATCACAAACATAGGACTGATAAAAATAAGTATTTATATTAAAATAAGTACTTCAACATAAAAAAAATACATGCTTGCTTGCGGTGTATGAAAAGACGTTTAATATAAACAAAGGGATTTTATGAAATATCGGAGAATCGTTTACACATTTATGGGATCATGCTTAGCTGGGCTGTTTGGTGAGGTGAGGGTCAGGTTGGGAAAAGGTGAACATACTTCCTGGTGAAGGCTGAGGAAGGAGGTTTCTGTGGTTCTCCTCTCTCTGCAGGCGGGGCAGGATGGGCTGGTGGGGGGGCTGGCGACGGTTGTGGTGGGGAGATTGGCGAGGTGGCTTCAAATGTCTTGAAACTAGGAGACACATATCAAACAAACACAGTGTTACCATGACATGTCTTCCCAGTCAGAGATTTTTTAAATAGTAGGTTACATTTTTGATAACACTTCTGATATGTGACAATGTCTCACCACTATCCACAATAGAGTACTAAAGGATAAAGACCTGAAACTCATACATGAGGTACCTTGTTTCAAAGCCAATAGGTTAGTTAGATGCCTGAAATAAGATCTGTGGTAAACAAAACCCTAATAGACTTTCACGTTTTGCACTCGACATAAGATGGCTGGATGAAAGTTAAAACATTGTTGAAGACTTTGAAACATCATTCCTTCAAGCACAGGAAAATGTATCTACTCAGTCATGTGACCAGAATGTAGTTTGTTTATAGCTCAACGTTAGCGTTCTACTTCTGGCGATTGCTTTTAAGCCTCAAATTAATATTTTTTACCACAGAGCCATGAATTGACAATGGTACCAACAATAACTCTCTTTTGTCAAAAAGGAACTGCAGGCACAGTTTAGCTTAATATGCAGCACAACACATTAGGACATTTCTTTTTGCACAATGGTCTGATACTGATGAACAGGAAGGAGACAGCAGATTTCTCTCAACATGTGGTGGTAGATTTATTCAAATAAATAACATGCCAAACCATGCATTCTATCCTCATTATGTATTTTCCAAGAAACAAAACCATGACCAGACTAAGCAACAGAAAAGTTCACCTTGCTACCCAACAAACAACCAACACACTTCTTCTGGCAACATCAAGAGTCAAAGTGTGTTTTGGAAGAATCCATCAGCAGGTAAATGTTTGCAGAAAGGCTCAAAGATTTATTGCAGTGTTAGATAGATTCCGACAGAAGGCATGAGTTGGCTGTGTGAGGATTTCCATGTGAGTGTGAATATTTACGGAGCGATTCAGCACATGTGTACAGCAGGTTTATCAAGAGAGATGAACCAGCCGCATTCCTCAGCTGCTCAGCCAGTAGATAAACTCTTTTAAATCATGTCTCGTAAAGGTGGATTGTTTAAACCATTGTCGACCACACAGGTGTTTTCACTTATTGTTTCTTGCTTTCAGGACTTGGTAGGCTTGTAAATATTGCGATTGATTGACATTTCCCTCGTTCTGCTGTTAGTGTCTTGCACCTGTGAGCTTCCTCAATCATTTTTATTAGCGAACAAACTAAAACACATGTGAGGGAGTGTAGGGATTTCAACATGATCAAGATAAGTGTATTTGAATCCGGCCTGAATTTGAATGCGTCCTCCAAATGTAGTTACCACATACCAAACCCAAGTCAACTGAAACTCCATCAAGTTTTTGAGACAGCAAACAGTTTCTTTTTCAGCCTCCAACTTGACAGTAGAAGCATGAATGACAATATCTCTATCAGACACCGTGCTCCTTCTGCATTATCTACGTGTGTTGTTTACACTATCCAAAGGTCCATTATTTGTATCTATCAGCATGACCTGATCATATTTTTCACAGTCATACATCTCAGTGAGCCTGACTGTATATTGGACCCTGCTGTTTATTCTGGCATCATGGTGGCTATTTATGTAAACCCACACGCATGTAGACACAACGGCCCACATGGTTAGAGCGTTGATCATCAGATCAAGGGGCATTGGTGAACTCCAGTTCGAATCCCGCCTCGGCCGCCACTGCGTCAGGCCGTTGTGTCCTTGGGCAAGACACTTTACCCGCATTTGTTCCTGTGGGTAATGTCCACAGTAATGACTCTTACATGTCTAATATGTGTAATGTGTAATTGTAAAGCGCTTTGAGCACCTGTAAAAGCGCTCTAATAAAAAATGTAATGCATTATTATTATTATTATTATTATGGTAGTTTGATAAATTGATAACGTAATTATCTACCAGGCCTGTATCTGAGGGTTCGTGGAAATGTAAATGAGTGGATCATGTAATGACTAAGATTTAAGATGATTTAAACTTTATTCTATACATTTGTTTAAGGGCAATTAAATGAAGCTAGCTGCAGGACTTACTCCAATGTGTTCGGGTGGTGACAGGGGAAGCCCGGGTGGTGGTGGTGGTGGTAGTTGTGGTTGTGGTGATTGGTTGATCCCAGGGGAGGTAGTTGTCAGTGTGGTGAGCTTGGCGCAGTGGACTCCTCCTCCCATGGTGGAGGGCGTATTGACCTGGTGGGAGCCAGTACTCATACTCGATCCCCGGGTTTCTGTCTGTAGCCAGCACCTGCACACAAGGACGGCACTGAAACCTATAGACTATTTTATTAGCTTAAAGAGCAGCTTACTTTGTCATACTTTTTACTACTATTTTGGCATCAAAGCAAGTCCTAGAAACAAGACCAAATATTTTGGTCTTGATCCTGATCCGAGTCCTCTAATATTTGGGATTTGTCAGCAACAAGTACGATCCGATACTTGTATTTGAATCTCAATTATTTTGTATGTGCTCCTCATAACCTTGCTATTGTAAGAGTTATTGTTTGGATTGCTAACCAACTAAACTAAACAAGCAATGAATTAAACTGCGTGATGACTAAATTGAGGACACATGTTCCTAATGTCTTACAAAGCCAGAGGTAAAAGTTGCCTTAACCCTAAGGAGTAGGATAACCCCTAACCCTAAGATTTAGTGTTACAAGGGTACTAGGCCAAATGATAGGCATTACATCCAGGCCCTTTCCAGTAAGAAGTCCTGAGTGTTGCTGAATTTATTACAACTACCACATGAAACAAAGAGTACACTGTTCTGAGGATGCTTACAGCTACCATCAATGTTCTACAGAACTCCCAACAGCAGTGTTCTTACAGGAGAAAGCAATAGGTAACAGCTGTTTGGTAACTAACCAGATCTTTTTATAAAATACCTGCACAGGGTATGAATGAAACCATCAAATATTAATTCAAAGCTGATGTTTTTCTTCCCTTGGGAAATACTGAACGATGTGCAGAACAAGTATAATTTACAAGTATAATGCACAATGCAGGAAGGTACAATGTGTTTATCTATTGCTGTTTTGTAGCCTGACTTGGCTGACCAGAATGGCCTCAATAATAAATCCTGGTTTAACTGAAGCTTCTCGATGGCTTTTAGACATTTATTGCATTCTGTGGAGGGGGGTCCTTTTTCAGTTTCACTACCCATCTTTTCCTGTAAAGGTTGTTTTGAGGTTGCTTTCAGAGGGTTTTGTTTGTAGGCTGTACAGATTGTAACGTCCTGAAGGCACATTTCTGATATTGGTACGATCAACGAAACATCAAGAAGAGATTTCCAACTCCTGCGACCGGATGCTGACCAAACCATCCGGCATCAATATGTTAGAGCTCTCACCATGAGATGGAGGTCTTCCTGGGTGGGTCCTGGTACCTCGAAGCTCTCCCAGGTGTCTGCAGAGCGCCGGTACACCAGTTTCGTCCCGGCTACATTGTACTCGCCCGGAATGCTGATCTTCCAGTTACCGTTGATCACAAACTGGGAGTGACCATTCTGGAGTGCTGGATAAGGGATCAAGGTACGGAAAGGAAGGAAGGAAAAGTTTGATGTTATTCAGAGTTGACCAGTCAGTCAAATATTTCTAAATGCCATACATTCTTTGTCCATATGAGGGGGTCATGCTCTCTGTGTTTGGTGTCATAAACAGAAATATTTCCAGCTGGCTATATAAGGCAGCTGTCTCTCCTCAGCAGTGGGAAAGGGAATTTCCATGGCATGAAATGGAAACAAGTACCTTCACCTGCCTCGCCCCAGTGGTCAGATAAAGCCTTTTATGAGCGTCCCCTTTCAGGAGCACAGTGTGCGCTGTTTGAGGGCCTGTTTTATTTTGGTCTCATAAACAAGGATGAGAATAGATGTCCTTGGTTATTATGTTGCCTGGAAAACATACAGCGGGTCCAGAGACCAGATAGGACTGCTGAGCCCACTGTCTCTGGGGAGAGGAAGTTATAGGAAGTATAGGAAATACTTTAACTGCTGGATTAACACTTCAGCCATGGAGCCAGTGACGCAGAGGGAGTCCTACGCAGAGAGCTGAGACTGATATACAGAGCATCCCAGGAGTCATGTGTGTGTGTTTGGTGTGCATAGTCTTACCTAGATAATTCCTGCTGTTATCAGTGACTCGGATGTGAGTAGCTCCAGCTGGGATCATGGTCACTTCGTTGTATCCAAAAGGTCCGCCTGGCAAACGGAGACATTCAATTAGAAGTTGGTTTAATGAGTCTCGTCTTTTTTTAAACTACTTACAGTAACATGATTAAAGGAAAAGTCAGTATTTACAAGCTTAAGACAGTTTTGCAACAAAGTGAAGCCCAGAAAAAAGAAGAATCAGACGGCTCTTTAAGTCATTTGAAGTTATTTTAATCTTAATATGAGAACATCAAAAGAAAGTTTCGCATTATCTTTTAAGACTGTCTGTTGCATTATAGAGATAATTCTGAGATCAACAAGTGTCAGTGCAACTTTGAGATCAAACAGAATGAGAAGTTAAATGAATGTCAAAGGGCCCTTCATCATATTAACAACATTCATAACACACAGTTGAGTTATGTGCATTATGATTACAGTGTGTTATTAAAGACACAATTAACTTGCACTGGGACCAAATGGAATGAGCTCCCCATTGACATCAGGACAGCAGAAAGCCTGCACATCTTCCGGCGCAGACTGAAAACTCATCTCTTTCGACTCCACTTCGAGCGATAGAATTACAAACAAGGCACTTATATACTAACATAGGACTGGCTTCTCTATAGCCAGCTGAGTAGCACTTGAAATGTTTGGCTCTATGATACCTGCTGTACTTATATGATTCTGTTTTTCTTCTGGGCTGTGTCTTCCTGGTCGTATGTACTTATTGTAAGTCGCTTTGGACAAAAGCGTCAGCTAAATGCAATGTAATGTAATGTAACCAAATCTAATGATGTGTTATCCTTCACTGCAATACTCTTGGCCTTTCTTTAAATCACTGTCACTTGCCATACACTAAATAAATGCTACTTTTAATAAATAAATGCCTTGATTGCATAAGACTCCACTGTGAGGGTTGTGAGGTTTTTATATGACTGTAATGACAGTTGTTACTGCAATGTAATGCAAACTTAAAAGCATGTAAATTCATCAAAACTAAAAACATAAAACCAAGGTTGCGAAATACTGCAATTCCCATTTGCATTTAATTACAGACTGTGTGATTATAGCAATCAACACCACTAACATCGTCTTTGGGAACTTCAGAGTGTTTACAATGTAAACACATTCATCATGGTGTCATCTGAGGTGGTTGCCATAGTGTTCATGTAAACTCACAAATCAAAATCACAACAACAAAGCAGCAGTGTTGTCCAGTTCATTTAGTTTCTTTCAAAACCTTAGACCAGTGCTGCTTGTTCAGATGCTGCGAACAACTATGCCTTAAATCCTGCTTCGATTCACCAGGATGCACTAACCATGTTTTAACAACAAGTAGATATTTAAAGGCAAGTATGTCAGCGTTTCTAGGTTTCAGATCCAGGCCTGAACAGATAGATTCATTTTTATTGTTAGCTCTTTAAAACACTCTTAGACTGAGAATGTAAAGCCATGTTTATAGTACTTTAGGTGTAAATAGGCAGGCCTGTTAATTCAATAGTAATTGCATTCAAAATCTATTAATAGTTGTGGATTGATTCCAACCACAGCTGCAGGTCTTTAACATTTGACTGTACCATTACGGTTCAGTGCTGTGTGCTGTCACTTGAAACAGATTGCTGCACGCCTTCACTTTGTACTGAGCACTTTATATTCAGGGTTAGTAATTTTTCAGCAATCAGTAACTGGTATGTAATCAGTAACTCACAATAAACTGGATTAGTAATCAGATAATTATATCTTTGAACATACAGTATTACAAAGCTCTTGGAAAGTCTTTATCATCTGTCATTATAAAACAATGACAATCTATGATGTCAGCAATGATTAACTGCTATCAATTGTTTACTAGATTTTAAAGCACAAAGACAGATAATTTTTTAATGAGCTGAAACCACAGCCCTTCAAGTTCTTTTAGTGATATTTCACTTCTGAGCCAAAAAAAAAAAAAAGGCAGGGACAGCTCTATGGTTCTCCTGCTGCTCTGGAGTGTAAGGTGGCCGTGGGGTGAACCCCATTCATTACGGCTTTTGAAGAGCACGTAACTTTGGTTGCCCCGGCTCACCCGTCTCAGAGAGGAACTATTCACAAGGTTCATCTCTGGGGCTTTAGCTACATGAAGATGTAGCGCTGTAACTGAGGGAGTGTCAGAGTTACAAACAGGCAGCGGGAAGCTCCAGGCCGTCGGTATTTGACCTTGTGAGGAGCGATTTTGTGCAGCCGCCCTCCATCAGATCTACCTCCTTTGGGAAACACAGCTGCAGGAGGAGGGACAACATCTCAAGGCTGTCGAGTCGCCCAAACAAAGCGGCCATTATCAGCATTATTTCTTGCCCAATCTGAGCCATTACGGCTGGCTTTTAGTTCTGCCGACCCACAGAGCTGTGGGAGGAAGCCACTCAGAGGTGATCCTGAGCCAAGAGCCAAGAGCCAGAGGTGATGGATGCTTTCTGTCAATCAGTGGTGGGCGAAACCATAGACCTTATATTTAAGTAGAAGTAGTGTTAAACTACTGAGCTCCACAACGCATACGGTCCCATTTCTTCAATGCCATATTCACGACAATGTCACATCCTTATACAGAGGCATTTGAATGCGTATGTGTCTTTCTTTGCCTCTGCCCTTTGACCCCTAAACAGTACATTTGGGTCGAAATGATGGAACACATGTTTATTTTGTTGCATGTCTTAGTTTGAGTGGTTTTGGTAAACACATTTCTAAGTTGGTTTGTTGGTCTGTGTTTTTGGTAACCCTGTTTTCCAAGTTGGTTTTAGTTTACAGATTTACAGATTTATTGCCATAATAGTTCATCTAATTTGAATACTTTAACAACTTTGACAAAAACTCCTCCTCCCCACATGTTGAACAGAAGAGAGTGACCGCATGTTGCCCTCTGAACTGCAGATACAGTATGAACGTGGGTATAACATGTTTTGGTGGCATCCAGCCGGAGCTCCATTTAGAGATTGAAGAACTCTGCGTTTTTCCTCAAATCTTAACCACTGTAATTTTGGAGCTACATTTCCTCCTGGAAGGCAAAACTATTTACCATACTTAATCTTCATATCATCAGAGAACAATAACCTTTTGATTAAACCTGAATGACTAATGACCTTTTTTGGAGGGAAAACACAAAGAGGGCTTGGATTTATCCCCAGATCGTGTTGGTTTGAAACTGCTGCAATTGATTCCTCATGGAGATTATACAGTGATTGTGTGTGTGTGTGTGTGTGTTTCCTACCTGCCTCCAGACCGTTGCTCTGGTACACGCTCTTGTGGTGCATGCAGGTGGTGTTTTGTCCTCCACACACCATGCAAGCGTCCTCCTGCTGATTTGAGCCCAAGATGGAGTCACAGCCGGGTGTCTGTATGACACACACACACACACACACACACACACACACACACACACACACACACACGTCACTTGTTAGACGCTTTATCCAAAGCGACTTACATACTTAATACTGTGGGCAATCCCCACAGGAGCAATTTGGGGTGAAGTGTCTTGCCCAGGGACACAACGACATGCTGACTGCAGTGGGGTTCGAACTTGCTATCCTCTGATTGGAAGATCAGCGCACTAATCCACTGAGCCACAGCCTCCCTGTGGGGGCACACACACACGCACACATGACTGGAGTCAACTGTTAAATCTGGTTAAATGTGTTCTCTCACAGCGTGTTGTGCCTTTGCACTCACATATACACATTTCAGACCAAAGCCTTTGCTCAAACTTTCTTTTTGTCTGATGTAAAGTTCACCTTAACCTTTAAGGCAAAGGTTCATCTTAACCCACTCTCTTCCTCTTTCTCTTATTTGCTGTTCCCTGTCATGTTCTCCTCTTCACAAACATTTACTTTGGCATTTACAACAGAAGGACGGGTCACAGAGTTGTCTCTGTAAATCTTAAAATGCCAAAACAAAGAGCATGGAGGAGGAGCTGGGTGGTTTGGGTTGTGAGGAGAATCTTATTACTAGACTGATTACAGTGTCCGGCCTTCATCTCACAGTGTGCAGAGCGGACCAATCAAGGGGGAGGTCGCGGGCAAGAGTGCAACAATCTAGGGAACCTAAATACAAAAACACTCCAACATCTGTGTGTGCACAACAGGAAATGAGTTGTCGGTGACAAAGTAGTAGAGTGCACGAGGGCCCCACTGAGGGAGTCACTAAGGTCCACCAGAATCATTCAAGTCACTTTGAGAGTGGAGGAATACACTTGCTGCTGCTCATTCTTTCTGCAACATTCAGGATTCAATGACAGGTCTGAGTTGGTTGTGTGCTCTACTGTTCCCCTTGGTATGTGATTAGACCAGTACTTAAAACAATGGGTCCATTCATTTATTGGTGAGTCAACATAATATTAACAACAATTCTAAATAATGTATGAATTGTTTTGGTCGTGACATTTTTTTAGGGTTTTAAATAACTTGAGAACTATTGAGTGGATAGGGAAAGTGAAATGTGCTGCAGATCCAACGTCCCTTTACGATACATCTTAACAACTCCATTTTCATCTAGCGCCTTTCACAGCATACAATTTGTATCCGTCTTTGGTTGATAAGCACATTTCTGAGAAGTCTTTATATTCCCATCACTTTTACCTAGTGTTACTCTAAATGCTAATTAGAAAATGTGGAATGTTGGAAAATGTTGACTTTTTAGTAACATTGAGCCACTTATTGAGCTATAGACTCTTATAGAGTCCTTTTTATCATTGTAAACTGAGCAGAAAATGAATATCTAGGTTTGGACTGTGGACTGAGTCTTCTGGTATTTGATGATGTCAACCATTTTTTACTTTTTAATTGATTGGTAGACAAAAGTTATAATTATTGATTGAACAAACTCTTAGATCAACATTTTGCCAGTAAAACTACTTGAATGTAAAAGAGCTTCTACACACAGATAGCACATGTGCACACGTAGACGTGTTCTGCAGTCTGATCTCATTGGTGACCGTCAGCTCTCCACCCCAGCTGCAGGCAGCATCTGCTTCCTGTTTCAGTCCTGTGCTGCGCTGCTCTATACACCACTCGTTAGCATGCAAAACATACATATACATATGTAAACATACATATGCATTAATCCTCTGTCAGTGCAGTAAAAATAACTTAAGTTATTAGTTCACCCCCATGTAGCAGATGTGTCTACTGAGTACTATGATGCATCTCATTACTCTGCATGTGCTGCGCTGCAGGACCCAAGGGATGCAACTTCATTTCCATCTGTGTGAGGAGGGTGAGCAGGGGACAGGCTGGGAGCATGACGTTTGGACTGAGTGCAGAGCAGAGCTGTAATGCTGGCTGAAGGCTGCAGTCCACACTGATGAGTGCACTCTGGTCCTAACGCACAGCATGGAGTGGAGTTCTCCAGAGACTCAACATCACTTACACCACAACAGGGTGGAAACGGAGAGTGAGAAACCTCCACTCAATCCATCCTCGCTTTGAAATTAACATCAGAGAAAAAGAAGTGACTTGTGCAGGTGTATGTTTGTATATGTGAATTTGCAACTTGCAATACAGTATAATTTGTCAAGCACTGATTTCTATATTCAAACATATACTTATTTTTGACGTCCATATCAACCCCATACTTATCATTTGTGTTGGATACATCTGCGACAGTGCTCCATAATATGGCAGCAATGCCCCTAGCACAACAAGGACAACAGCATGTTTTTGCCCCATATGGCAAACGTGAAAATGGATCAATGTCAGAGGAGTTGTGTGAGGCTTCAAGGCTCTGGAGGAATATGCTACATTTATTTTTTCATTAGATGTGTTGGATGCTTTATCGACTCACATTAAAGTGTATTTTGAGGCCGAGTTTCTTTAAATGCCAAAGATGTCGAATGAAATTCAGCATTGTCACTCACATTCTACATTCAACATTTTCCCTCCTGGTAATTATTAAAAAATAGACCAAAGAGATCATCATTAGCTTGACAGGGATTGTATCGCCCAGAGCATTTAGCTAATTTAAGAAATCAGCCATCACAGAGCTTGATATTTGGTAGGTAGAGTGTGCTGGTATCAGTGAACAGAAGCCACAGTTGACACATTGTAGATCCTCACAAAACATTCAGCAGGTCAAATCCCTTCCGCTTGTTCAATATTACTATTTTGGCAACTATGGTGTTTTGTTTTGCCCCAACATACCATAAGAATTTTCCCTAGAAACGGGGTTGAACTCCAACACCAGTTTGGTATTGTTGACACTCACCAGGCAGCGCCCGTTGACACACACAGCTCCAGGCTCCTTGGCGCAGGCCGTGCCATCGAGCACACGGCCAAAGTTGTAGTAGAAGTTGTGACCCAGGGCCAGGCAGCTCAGTTCACAGGGGTTAGAGCCTGGCAGGGAAGAGCTTCAGTCAGTGATTCATTAGTTTATTATGGGAAAACAGGCGAGGCAGAAGGAAAGGGAGGGAGGAGGCTGTGAAACAGAAACAGGCAGGAGGTGAAGATAAGAATCTGGGAGAGAGCAGAGTGAAAGAGAGGAGGCAAACAACTAATAGATGCCATGGAGTATGTCATGGAAAACTCATGTGGATTAATTACACAGCATGCCTCACAGTGGACACGAGAGCTTTCCATCATGGAAACTTAACTATCTGACTTCCAAACATAGTCAAATTATAATTCACTCCAATCTGCTAAACCACAAGAATGAGTGTCCATCAGTCCTTAGTGTGGACGCACAAACTTCCTCAAGGCCAGAGGAGTTCGGTCCACAGAGGCCTTTTACACAGTTGTATTTTTTGGTATTTATCCACTGCCAGAGGGAAGAATGACACACTTTGTATTGTAGGACCATCACAGTGAAAACATTGTATCTCCTAACAACAAGTTCTCAGTAACTGAACAGAAAGTTGACTTCACTGACCTCCGTGAAAGGTGGTCCATCTGAAGGAGGTTCCAGCCACTAACGGTCGGTCATTGAAGGCAGCACACTGCATCTCTCTGAAGTCCTCCGAGCTGGGGGGGGCACTCCTACGCACACACACACACACACACACACACACACACACACACACACACACACACACACACACACACACACACACACACACACACACACACACACACACACACACACACACACACACACACACGAATGAGTCCTAGAACCCAGAAATGTGTTATCATATTTTACCATGTATGGTTCCCTTCAGCGTTTTTTGTATGTGTTTCTGCTTAGATGCCTGAAATAAGATCTTTGCAAGCTTAACATGGCAACTTTTATTATATGTCTTCACTGCACCACTCTAAACCCAGCTTTAACAATACATGAGCCGAGTGGTGAGTAGGGTAAAAAAGGAGAAGGAGAGAGGTTGAGGATTTGTGTCCATTCATTGAAAGCTCTGAGCTAATCACACCGCACCAACTGCCAAATGCACACACATTCAAACATGCTTAAACACGCTGCAACCCATGTGTGTAGTTTTCCTTTAATCAATAAGGGCAACAGTGACATGTTGTCCAAACACACACATACACACAAGCTGACACATTTCTAACACAATAGCAGGTCTGATAGCTGACTGCAGCAGGTCTGTGTTTAATCCCTGAGTTCAGTGCAGTGAAGACACAAGTTAATATGTCGTTGAAATTCCAGTTCACACCCTGAAACACCAACCCGACCACGCCTATATGACCAACTTCTATAGCAAACATCATCCATTGTTCTAAGAAGTTTGCATCGAAAAGACATTTTTCATACAGTGTTATACAGTTCATACAAGCGTTATTCTGAAATGACCTTAGTGTTGCAGATCTTGTACTGTCTGGGCTCTCCTGAACATGGTCCACCCACTGGGTTCCTGGGACACAGAAGCAATACAAGTAATGTAATGTGTTATCAACATGAATGATGTTCCAAAAATATTTGTTAAACACACTATACACAACTGTATGAACTACCTCAAACAATGATTTCAGATATATTATGTTATTATGTATTTAATGTTTCTCTAAAAATCCTGCATTCAAACAAAATTAGAACATTAAATGTACTTCAAATTACCAAAAACTAGAAGTTAATTAGTTGATGCTATTTTGCTTTGATAATCTAAATGTGCAGAGTGACTAGTAACTACAGCTAAATAAAAAATGGCCTACCAAATACTACATACATGTAGTGGAGTAAAAAGTACAATATTTGCCTCTAAATTGTGAGTAGAAATAAAGTACAAGTTCCTCAAAATGGTTGTTAAGTTTTGATGAATGATGAATCCTTTGTTACACTCCCCCACTGGAAACAGACAACACTTAAGCTTCAGTTGCAACTTTAATTGTGATTTCTGAGGATCATTGGTGACATATTTGAAATGCATTACATTTTTAAAGATTGATGCTGTAGTCTGAGTGACCCTGCGGGACCCCGCTGACATTTACCTTGTGATGCAGGTGCGAGTCCTGACTGAAGCTCCGCCCCCGCAGCTACGGGAACAGACAGACCAGCCGCTCCACGGCGCCCACTCGTTCCTGAAGTGCAGCTGCCGCCGGGCGCGGGTCGGACGCACTGATGACGCCTCGCTGGAGGGATGCCACGCAGAAACCCATGACTGAGACATGAACGACAGAGAGAGACAATTTAATACTGACATTAAACACTTTGAACAAAGCGAAACAGAGACACAGCAAAAAGTAAGCTGGTAAGCAGTAATGGAAATCAACCAAGTACATTTACTTACTGCTATAGTAAAATAATTGAGACTTGTTAGATTAATATTATACATTTACTATTTGTTCAACTACCAACTAGCAATGCATACAAAGTTTGGTAGTTAAAATAGGCTCCACATTGACCAGCTACAACATTAGCTATTATGATAATAATTTGATATTAGAATATATGCCTTAATAGCATATTAGTGATGGGGTCAATCTACTACATAAATAGTGGTAATGGGTTTCATTCAGATGTTCATCTCAGTTTCCTATGTCACTTGGGTTACTTTCTAATTAAAACAAAGCTCCCACAATATGAGTACCTACACCAGCTGTTGGAGAACTATCTTTGCAAAGCTGCACAACATTTATTTCACAATCCAATCAGGGCGGACTAGGCTGGTTCAAAGTGGGGCTTAAAGAAACAGGCGCTCAAACGGAGCATTTCAGACGGACAGTGAATACTGGTATTTCTAGACAGACAGTATGAGAGAAAATAATGTGTTTTCAGAACATTAAAGTATGAAAACATGATCTAGTAGAAACCTAAAATAAAAATACAAACCCTACATATTGGCATGATATTTCCCCTGTAAGTACATAACAGAGTATTTTTACTGAAAAGAGGAACCCATTAAAAAAAAAAACAATGTCTTGATAACCCTACATTCTTTGCAATTGTAGTCTATTACAATGTTCCCACAGAGATCAGACTGTTCAGTTTCTATTCTGATCTGCCTTTTCTCCATGTATTGTGGTTTCTTGGACCCAATATAACTGCTGCTGTGAAGCCTTGCAGTCAGGGACAACATGACTCTGCTCCCAACTGTGATGTTTAAATGTTCAAAGCTGTCAGGAGGCAACTGGCTACTGTCAGCAGCTCTCAATCCCTGCATGTGTGTGGGTTAGAGATGAAGACAGAGAGGCTACAATGTTGGCAGTATGATAGGATATCATTTGTGGAAGGGAAAACTTGTGTTGGGGGGAGTTAAGTGTGACGCCAAACAAAAGCTTCTATTAATAAGAGAAAATCCACCTGGCAGATTCATTTAAAGAGGATATCGTGTTCAGAAATGACCTTGTGAGCCTGGTGGATCAGGACCATCACAGCCAAACAATACAAAGTTATTAGAGATATCTCAATGGCGCTCCTCAAACACATTCCAGAGTTTATGCCCTCGAGGAGGACTGAAACTGGCAGCGCTCCCACAAGTTCCTCATACAGGAGCTGGATCACACACAGTTCTTTAACTCTTCACACACACACACACACACACACACACACACACACACACACACACACACACACACACACACACACACACACACACACACACACACACACACACACACACACACACACACACACACACACACACACACACACACACACACACAACTTCAGGGGACATTACATTGACTTACATGCATTTCCTGGAGACTTATCCTAACCTTAACCATAACCAACACATGCCTAACCCTAACCCTAACCAAGTCTTCACCCTAAAATGAATGATTCCCCTCATGGGGACCTCCAATTTGTCCCCATAAGGGAGGCGAGTCCCCACACATGACTGTGTAAACAGATTTAGGTCCCCACAAGTATAGTAATGCTAGGCCACACACACACACACACACACACACACACACACACACACACACACACACACACACACACACACACACACACACACACCAAGTGTTTCACTCTTAGTTAAATGATTTATAAAAGTCTAATCACAAAATAAATGCAGGCTATAAATAATTGAACACAAGGTACATTTCTTTCAGGAAGCGCTAAAGATCTGAATTGACGCTATATGACCACACGTGAATAAAGAATACTTCAAAGTCATGCCATCACTTTCTGCCACTCCCCTCATTAGGTGCATTCACACCGCAGTACTTTTCCCACAAAGGTTCATGAGAACTTAGTCCCCAACTCCGGGGACTTCCGGCCGGGGACTTTGGGCGGCAGTATAGGCCTGAAGTGGTTTGCGGCCTGCCAGTAAACCCAAAGCAGAAGAAGAAGAAGTGACATCAGCGGCTTCATTTGCCTAATCCTCCCCCAGGGACTTATTCCGGTATGAACGCGATCTGTACTTAGTTCATGAGAACTAAAGAGTTCTCATGAACCTTTGTGGGAAAAGTACTGCGGTGTGAATGCACCTATTCACACCGCAGTACTTTTCCCACAAAGGTTCACGAGAACTTAGTTCATGAGAACTCTTGTCGCGTTCACACCAAAAAGAGCCAGAACTAAAATTAGTTCATGAGAACCTTTTTACCCCCACGAAAGTGGCTCTCTTGTGAGAAAAGAGCTATATTTCTGATTGGCTGGGCGGATTGCAAACCACGCCCCGTAAAAATCCCAAAAAGTTTTGTGAAGTCGCCATTTTATTATCCTCGCATTAGCCTTATTAGCATTAGCATTAGCCCTGCGCAGAAACGCAGAGAGACTAACTTATGACAACACAAAATAAAACATGGGAGCGGTGGAGATGAGGTGGTGTCGGCGTTCTGGCGATTTACTCGGAAGGCTTCAGTAGAAGCTGCTGGGAGTCCCAGCAACTTCTACTGAAGCCAGTCCCCAACTCCGGGGACTTCCGGCCGGGGACTTTGGGCGGCAGTATACGCCGTGAAGTTGTTTGAACTCTTTAGTTCTCATGAACTAAGTTCTCATGAACCTTTGTGGGAAAAGTACTGCGGTGTGAATGCGCCTATTGATATTAAAATGTATACTGCAAGATTCTGCACTGTATAATCAGATCTGTAACTGAGAAGCAGGATTGTGTAAGTAGGATGTTTCTGTCATGTTTTGCACTTGATTTACAAGACTAATGAATATTTTTCCATGATATACATCAATAGTCTATCTAGCATCCTGGTGAACTATCAGGGTGATAAGAAATAACAGCATAAATCAAATGTTTAAGGCAAGGCACATTTATTTATGTAGCACCTTTCAACACAAGGCAATTCAAGGTGCTTTACAAAAATGAAAGACATTCAAACAAAGGCATTTAAAGACAGTCATTAAAAAGAAACGATAATAAAAGAAACATTAAAAGAAAAAATAAATGAATACAAAGTTACGGTGCAGTTTAAGATGTGATGAATATATCAATTAAAAGCAGTGGCAAAAAGAAAAGTCTTCAGCCTGGATTTAAAAGTAGTCAGAGTTGCAGCGGACCTGCAGGTTTCTGGGAGTTTGTTCCAGATATTTGGAGCATAATAACTGAACGCTGCTTTACCATGTTTAGTTCTGACTCTGGGGACAGAAAGCTGACCAGTCTCTGAAGACCTGAGAGATCTGGATGGTTCATAATTTAGCAGTAGATCAGAAATGTATTTTGGGCCTAAACCATTCAAAGCTTTATAAACCAGCAGCAGTATTTTGAAATATATTCTTTGACACACAGGAAGCCAGTGTAAAGACTTCAGAACAGGAGTGATGTGATCCACTTTCTTAGTGTTAGTGAGGACTCGAGCAGCAGCGTTCTGAATCAGCTGCAGCTTCCTAATAGATTTTTTAGTGAGACCTGTAAAGACACCATTACAGTAGTCCAGTCTACTGAAGATAAAAGCATGGACACGTTTTTCCAAATCCTGCTGTGACATTAGTCTTTTAATCCTAGATATATTCTTTAGGTCAGAGGTTCTCAATTGTTTTTCAGCCAAGGACCCCTTACAAGATAGAGAATGCACCAAGGACCCCCTCATTCTGATTTGTGATTTTGGGCTATATAAATAAAAATTGACTTGATTTGACATGTATGTCCCTTGGAATAATCTGACGTAGCCTATTTGTTACACTTCTATAGTCTTAGTTATGTGAAAGAACAACACAAGAGAAATGTATTAGATATGTATTAAAAATATTTGCACCATCTCAACACAGAATACCCATAAAACAATCAATTAGCTGCAAGTAACACTGTACCTAAACAAAATATCAAAGGGAAATCAAGAGAAAAGTGATCATTTGAAGTGCATTTCCACACACACACACACACACACACACACACACACACACACACACACACACACACACACACACACACACACACACACACACACACACCACACACACACACACACACACACACACACACACACACACACACACACACACACACACACACACACACACACACACACACACACACACACACACCAGTGTGGCCCTTAGTGTGGGTGGGACCTTGGACATGCTGCGTGATGTTAAAGCACTCCAATAGTGACAGAAACTCAGCGGCAAAGGTGCAGGTGCTGGAGTCCACGTGGATGTTAAAATCACCTAGCAGTAGTGTGGATGGGGACAGGGCCGTATCTAGGATTTCCTAAATACCGAGGTCCAAATATGCTAGGGGGGTTCGGGGGATACCCCCCGAGATTTTTGGGATTTTCATGATCTAGTTAGGTGCTTTTTAAGTCCTGTGGGGGGTCACACATTGGATAATATATTGATTTCAAACCATATCAGTGGGCTGCAGCATCAATTATTTTGAATCATTACTATTAATGATCTGGACATGCAGAAGAGGCTAAAATGATCACAAAACATTACTCTCTCTGTCCTCTACTCTTTCTCTTTGTTCAATCTCTCCCTCGTTGTTCACTTTTTGCTCCTCCTCACTTGTTGCTCCTGCCAGTGAATTAAAAGGAATTCAGCTATTTAGTTCATTTCACTTGTTTGTTTGCATTTTTTTTTTTAAATCTGTTTTGTTTGATTCTCAAAAGAGAACAAAGATGTAAGCAAATTGTGTTTTATACAATTGTATGTTATTATGACATCATAACTGCAATTGATGTATGTTGCTTTACAATTATGCCTATTGTCTATATTGTAAATGAAGACTATTATTATAGATGGATAGATAAATAGATGGGGTAAGCCTACATTATTTTGTGTGACTGTACCTGCAGTTCCTCCCTGACTTCTATCACTTTCTCTCTCTCTGCCCGTCCTGTCTCTTCCTTACCAAAGCTGAGCTTCGACTGATGTCGTTTTTTCATTATATCTGAGTCAGTGTAAAAAGAAAACAATACAATGTTATATCTTCAATCAATCAATCAATGTTTATTTATATAGCCCAATATCACAAATGTTACATTTGTCTCAGTGGACTTCACAGTTTGTACAAAATATCAGTATGACAATACGACACCCTCTGTCCTTAGACCCTCACATCGTACAAGGAAAAACTTCCGAAGAAAACCCACAGTTTCACATCTTCAATGTTTTACTCAAATTGAAATCAAAGAAAAGCATTACAACGTTTGTTAAAGGTAATCCTTCTGACATTGGATGAATGTTATTAACGTTAGCTCTCTAGCTAGTTTATTCACGCAATGTAAACCAAAGTTTACCAAAGTATAGCCTATAGCTGCAATATAAGTTAGTGTGCATGTTGTCGGACGTCCACTGACTAACGTAGTGCGTTCACACAGGATCTGCTGGTCATATGATGTCCTGATGAACAGAAACACAAGCAGCCCGCTGGACTCAGATCTCAAGATACCTCATCACTCCTCCGCTGCTCCGATACAAGTCCGGGCTGCGGTGATTTGTTGTTACATGTCGTCTTCTTCTGTTTGCTTTAATCGAGGCTACGTAGTTATGCAGCGCCCCCATCGTCAGTAAATGGAAGTACTACAAAGATCCCCGTTTATTGCAATTATTTCACAAGTTTTGTTATACACAGCTCGGAAAAAATTACCGAGGTCCGGACCTCAATGGTGGATACGGCCATGGATGGGGACATGGAGCAGATTGAGGTGAGAAGCTCAGACAACTCAGACATGAATGAGGTGGAAGGTTTGGGGGGGCGGTAAATGAGGACGACCTGCTGCTTTGAGGGGGCAGCCACTGAGAAGGCAATGCACTCAAGTGAGATTTTATTCGTCACAAGCAGCTGTTTGACAGGGATATCTGCTCTGTGGATGACTGCCAGCCCACCACCACGACCAATGGAGCGGGGCTGTTGGAGATAAGCATAATCTGGGGGGGATGGCTAGGTTGAGTGTGAGGAAGACCTGTTGGGATAGTGTCAGCTGAGCCGGTGTAAACAAACCCACGTTTGGAACCTCTATGAACATACCTGGGTCTGACAACTCGTAACAGCCCGAGGTATTCAATGACTGACAGACATAGAGGGGGTGTAGTGAAGTGGTTGATCCTAAAAAGTTGCGAGGCGGAGTAACGAAGCATCACGATGGTATGATGCTAACGTTAGCACAGCGTGAGCTGTGGTCGTGGATCGGCCGGGAGAATGCGCTATCAGCCAAGAGTACAGATGAACCAGGACAGCAGGCAGCCTGTCCAGGAAGCGACTCAAGGACGGACAGCACTGAGGAGAGATGGTGGAAGTTGAAGAAGTTTGCCGCAGAGGAGCACCGGTGGTGGCCAGAGCAGGCTAGCCTGAGCAGGTAGAACTAGGCTAGCTTCTGATCGCCATCAGACTGGCTGGGTGGAGAGGACCGTTGTTGTGTCTTTTGTGGCAGAACAAAATCAAACAGCAGCTAAGCAGGTGATACAGTGAAGCAGGATCGGGACTCAAAACGGGAAAATGAGACGGAGAATCGGACTTGTCGTCAGATGGAGCCACTAACGTTAGCGATAGCGTTAGCCCTGAAGCAGGAGCAACATTAGCAGGTGTAGCAGGGTGGACAGGTCGGAAGCGGAGCATCCGTAAAAAGTTGCGATCAGGTGTTACAAAAGTGTCCAGAACAGCGTGTGCAAGCAACTGAACGTATGGAAACTGAGGTAGAAACGTTGGTCCAAAACTCGGCAGATACATTTTCGGACAGAGAAGCGGCGAACAGACAACGCCAGCGTCCTCTCTCTCCAAAAGTGTTGCGTCACAAAAAAAATCTAATGAATCTGAAAACTTTTCACGGACCCCCTGGCAGAGTGCCACGGACCCCACTTTGAGAACCACTGCTAGGTGATAGTAGGCTGACTTAGTAACTGTTTTAATGTGACTGTTGAAAGTCAGGTCAGAGTCCATGCCTACACCTAGATTTCTGGCTCTACCTGTTGTTTTGAACATTGCAGACTGAAGCTCAGCGCTAACTTTTATACGTTCTGCCTTGGCGCAAAAAACCATTACCTCAGTTTTATCTTTGTTTGATTGGAGAAAGTTCTGACACATCCAGTCCTTGATTTGTTCAATGCACTTACTCAGCGTTTGAATTAGAGCATAGTCTCCTGGTGAAATTGTTATGTAAATGTGTGTGTCATCCGCATAGCTATGGTAACTTATTTTTGTTGTTTTTCATTATCTGATCCAGTGGTAGCATATAGATGTTAAAGAGAAGAGGCCCCATGATGGTGCCTTGAGGTACCCCACATGTCATATTTGTCAACTCAGATGTGTATTTACCTATAGAAACAAAGTTGTTTCTGTCCTTTAAGTAGGATTCAAACCAATTTAGAACTGTTTCCGAAAGTCCCACCCAGTTTTCTAGTCGGTCTAGTAATATGTTGTGGTCAACAGTGTCAAACGCAGCACTGAGATCTAATAATACTAACACTGAAGTTCTGCCACTGTCTGTGTTTAAGTGGATGTCATTGAAGACCTTTACAAGAGCAGTCTCAGTGCTGTAGTTTGGACGAAAGCCTGACTGGAACACATCTAAACAGTTATTTAAATGCAAGAAGTTACTCAACTGTTGAAAAACAACTTTTTCAATGATTTTACCTAGAAATGGCAGGTTTGATATTGGCCTGCAGTTGTTCATTACTGAAACGTCTAGATTATGCTTTTTTAAGAGACACATTCAAGCCCCCAGTGTTCATGTATCATTTCAATCTAAATTATTCACTTTCTTCTTATACATTACATTTCAGCATAGCAGTTCAGCGTCAGCTTTTCACCATAAAGCATTCCCACTAGCAATTTCTTCAGGAATTGTTTTCTCTAGTTTCAATTAGTATTCAAAGAGTGTTTGTACTTTAAAGGACTCTGGTCTAAAAATTAACCGCGCTAATATAACTTACACACTGAAACCTCAAAACTATCAAACTACACTAGTATGGATCTTTTCTACTGACTGCGCAACAACATGTATGTTTTGGAAAAAAACCTGAGACTCACTGAGGCTCGTTGACTTTGTGAGTCATAGAAGAGAATTGGTCTGACATTCACACACACGCACACACAGCTGAGAGCAACCTGTGCTACTGCTCTCCATCATTTTCCATGGCAGGGTCACCTGAGGTTGCCCTCATTAGTGTTACCACCGGTCAAATTAGCGTTGATAACAGTTGGAGATGGGGTGGGTCGAAATTCTAGATTAATGACAGTGACCTTTGAACTTCACAATGCACCCCCCCTCTTTCACATGAGCAGAGAAAAAAACCTGCTCTTGTATTTGAAAAGCAAACTGCATACAGTAAGAGAAAGGACTTAAGGAGAAAGGTAAAGAGCCGACAGTCTAACATGCAAGTCAACAGATGTATTTAAAGTAATGTAGCTTGACTTGAAGAAAGAAAAATAATTCATGAAATTGTGTTTAAAGTCAGAATATGTTTTAAAGAAATGTGATAATTACGTGGGGATGCTCCGTTACTGTTTTAGGTGTTTTTTAAGTGTCAAATTTGACTTACAAAAAAGCCCAACAAAAGGCAGTTGCTGTTAAATGTGTTTATTCATGCAAGAGTGTGTGTGTGTGTGTGTGTGTGTGTGTGTGTGTGTGTGTGTGTGTGTGTGTGTGTGTGTGTGTGTGTGTGTGTGTGTGTGTGTGTGTGTGTGTGTGTGTGTGTGTGTGTGTGTGTGTGTGTGTGTGTGTTGCAGAGCCCTGCAGTTATTTGAAGTTACATTTTGATAATGACTTCTAACACAAACAACACATCTGCTACGTAAGTAATAGTTTTTGTTGGAATTCCCAATGTCATCCACAAATTTAGTGCGACTGTAGAGGAGCATATGGCTACCCAGGGCGTTAGAAACTTATATATGCAGTCTATGGTTAGAAAGACAAAGCGTCTCTATGTGAGGAGGAGTTGGGAAACAAAACAGGTTGGTGCAGCTTTCATATGGAGAATAAATAAGGAGAAAGAAAGAGATTAAATCTGAATGTTAGACAGCAGCCACGAGAAATATCTGAGCGTGGTGTGAACTGCTCTGACTGCTGCAGCACTTTTTGCATCTTGAATTGATTTAACAAATATGGACAACAGAAAACATCTCAGTTATCCAAAACATCTAAAACTAATTTGTTTTCTTCGTTATTTATGTTTAAATAACACTAGTGAATCATTGACTTACAGTTTCTTTCTGACAACATAAATAAAAAAGTGTTAAGCATGTTGAGCCTCCATTGCATTCCTGTGTTTGGTGTTACAGAGCGGGTTAGGGGTATCCTATCTCTGTCTACGTCTGGTTATTCCAGCCAGACCCAGAGGAAGGGTTGGGGCGAGACTGCCTGACAACAAGACAAACAGTGATGAAAGATGGAAGCTGCAGTTGGAGGAGAAAAGGTGTGTGATCAGAGTATGGAAAGACCAAGAGGAACATTGTGATTTCCGAATCAAAATATCATCAGATGACAAACATGCTACAAAAACAATACAATCAGGAAGCTCCTATAGCTCAGCGACAAGCCGCCCTATACTCACATCTGACGCCTGTCAAAGGGCTGTGATTGGTTTATTATCTGAATGAGCTGAACTTCCTCTGGGGAACCAGAGAGCGTGATTTTTTTAGCGATAAACAAATTAGCTTAATCACTATATTTAACCCTGTGAAATGTAAGACAAAAAGAGGACAAAGCAGCAGGAAAAGTGAGGAGAGGTTGGGAAATGGCCTTAGGCGCATTCACACTGCGGTACTTTTCCCACAAAGGTTCATGCGAACTTAGTTCAGTGAACTCTTTTATCGCGTTCACACCAAAAAGAGCCGGTACTAAATATAGCTCTTTTCTCACAAAAGAGCCGCTCGTAAGTCCCTGCTAGAGAGCAGGGACTTTCGAGCGGCTCTTTTGTGAGAAAAGAGCTATATTTCTGATTGGCTGGGCGGATTGCAAACCACGCCCCGTAAAACTTCCAAAAAGTTTTGTGAAGCCGCCATTTTATTATCCTCGCATTAGCATTATTAGCATTAGCATTAGCCCAGCGCAGAAACGCAGAGAGACTAACTTATGGCAACACAAAATAAAACATGGGAGCGGTGGAGATGAGGAGGTGTCGGCGTTCTGGCGATTTACTCGGAAGGCTTCAGTAGAAGCTGCTGGGAGTCCCAGCAACTTCTACTGAAGTCCTCTTACAACTCCGGGGACTTCCGGCCGGGGACTTTGGGCGGCAGTATCCGCCGTGAAGTTGTTTGTAGCCTGCCAGTAAACCCAAAGCAGAAGAAGAAGAAGTGAAGTCAGCGGCTTCATTTGCCTAATCCACCCCCAGGGACTTTTTCCGGTGTGAACGCGATCTGTACTTAGTTCATGCGAACTAAAGAGTTTGCATGAACTAAGTTCGCATGAACCTTTGTGGGAAAAGTACTGCGGTGTGAATGCGCCTATTGAGCCCGGAACGACTGGGACTACGAGGTCCCATGTGCTAATTCAGACTAGTGCACTTGAAACACTGTCATCAAGCTATTAGATCATTATCTATTTACCCTTACTTTTTCATTTGTTTTTAGTACAGAACAGAAACAGCTATAAGCAATGTGTAACTATTTAGACAACATAAAGCCATCATGGCCGTGACTGGATTGATTTGTAAAAACACAAGTTGACGAACATTAAGCAGAAATATTTGTCACAAGTTGTAAAGGACATCGGCGACAGAATATTTAATAATGTACTAAGATTGATAATTTGGACAAAAACAAGCTAATGTAGATATTTTCGAAAAATAATTCCGACATGTGAGCCATTCCAAATATGTAATCTGTCTGGCTGAACCATTGATCCATGGCAAAAATATTAGGCCTGTTATTAATTAATCGTATAGATCAGTGGTTCCCAACCTTTTTTCCCAAGAGTCCCCCAAAATGACTCCTGTTGGAAATTGCGGCGCCCCCCCCCCCCCCCCCCACACACACACAAGGGGGGGAGGGGGGGGCACAACAGCGGTAATTAAAGTTTAAAAGCCTAAAAAATGCTACAACTACTGTCACAAACTGGATGAATATGAAGTATTTTGTTAAAGGAGGATGAAATCATAATTAAGGAGCACTATTGGAGTGACTTTGATGGTTATTGGACTCAGGATTCATTCATTTGGATTCCCGCTGAATGAAGAAATTAAAGGACGGCGCAAGTGGAAACAATTCACAAAGGGATTAAACTGTTTAAAACACATGCTCAAAGTAAGCCGGTTTTGCCGATGTGTTTATGTGGATTCAAAAGTCGTAAATAATCTACAAAATGTAGGAGACCGATCTGATCGGAGCAACTGTGACAAATAATCTGTAACCGGCATGGACAACGACTATGTTTTAAAAATGCGCTTATCCAGAAAAGCCTGGTTTGGACACTTTACGGGCAGAAGAAACATTTCTATTAAAGAAAGAATTATAAATGTCTGTCTTTTTATGCCTTTAATAGCTACTAACTTGAATTTTTATTCAAATTAATTAATAAATGATTTTATTGTAATGTAGAGACAGACAAGGCTTTTAGTGACACGCCCCCCAGGTTGGGAACCACCTGGGGGTTCGATTATTTATATGATTATCTATACTATAGATAATCATATAAATAATTGGTGTTTCTAATGGAAACATGTGCTTAACGGTGCTTAATTGTGATTGGCTGATTAAAAAGCCTTCACTTTGTAGAGTTCCGTCAATAGAAGGGAGCTGTAGTTGATGATCAACCCAGGGTCGATACAGTGAGAGCTGTTGAAAAGAGAGCAGGGCCACGCAGGGCCACGCAGGGCCACGCAGGGCCACGCAGGGACTCTTGTTGACGACGGCGGGTCGTACTTACGCTCTGAGGGGACGACAGGCAGAGGGGAGCGACCAGCAGCAGGACGAAGGTCAGGGCCTGGCACAGAGTCAGCTTCCTGCAGACAGAGAGAGAAACACAATGTCAGTCAGTGGGGGGCATCACCCTCGCTGTTTTACAGATCATATATACAAGATGCACAAACACAGAAGCAGAGGTGGGAAGTAGTGGAGTACAAATCCATGTAATGATGTATCAATAATTTCCTGGTCTTCTCTAAAGAAGAGGGACCAATGAGAACTCATTTTGCCGTTGTTCAGCATCGAAACATTCATTAGCTAACAATGACATTATTGTTCTATTAATATAAAGTGAGGTCAGTTACTCTTTAAAACAGTTGGTAGTTATGGGTACTTTTTACTTAAAGGTCACCTATTATGCAAAATCCACTTTTTAATGTCTTTTATACATAAACATGTGTCCCCTCTGTGTAAAGAGATTCTGAAAGTTTCAGGAAACAATATTCGCTCACTTTTTGTCCTAATCCATTTATATATAACCCCCCCCCCTTACCACCTGCATCTCCTCCTAGAGCTCCATTGTGTTCTTTTTAACCAAATATCTCTCATGCGGCTTTCACACCAGCGCTTTTCCCTTTCTAGCTCCGAGCTAGAGCTTTTCTGGTTCAGCTCCGGTTTCCCTTTTCTACTCCCGCTCTGTTCACACCGCCCAGAGCCCGACTGGTGCTGCCGCTGCTGCGTCATGACGTCAACGTTTACATCGCTGATTTGCTCCCCAACGGCGTTACGGCGCTCACAACAACAACAACAACGGGGAACTGCGTCGGGTCGATGATCGTGTTGCTAGAGTGCCGTGGTTCATTGTTTATTAATGTGTTTCTGCGGCATTTACCGACCGCTGCAGTGTTGGCTGCTCTTCCACGGGAGTTTATTCTCCCGTTAGCTCCCGATTAGCTCACACTGCAGCGGCCGCTCTAAAGTATTCACTGTCCGACTCACACAAGCAGCTGATACATATCCCCAGTTCCCCTTAAGTGAATGTGTGTCAGTCTGAATGGACGCTGTTTGGCATCACAATGCTGTTATGAAAGTTTCTCTGGTATAAAATGGGTGATGTTAGCATAGCAACCGAAGCTAAACTGACTACTTGCTATTGCTATCCTATTGTGGCATAAACCGTTTTCTACAGGCACATTTTACCGGCGTATTTTTATTATGATTCTACTTGTGATAGTCGGACACGACAATCTGTGCAGCCCATGTATTGATTCCATCCGATAGCTGCTATAATACAAAACAAAACGTCTGCCTCTCTCCACAATGATCAATAACAGTGAACGGATGGTCAAAGTAAGGTACAAATAAACAGAATCACACGAAGCCTGGTTAGTGTTGCCTGACTTTATAAAGTGTGTTTATAAGCACTACTGCTTGTAGGCAGGCATGACAGTCGACCCATGTTCAGGGGAGGTGGGTTTAGTTTCCTGCACGCCTCGACGTAAGAGAGACGTAAGCGACGAAGCTCTTGCCTCTAGACCGACAATTTTTTGGAGCTGGAAGTGAACCGGATTCCGGAGCTAAGAGGCGGAGCCGCTGCGGTGTGAACAGGAAAAACCGGCACTTTTCAGGCTCCAGCTCCGAGCCGTAGCTGAAAACGCGTTGGTGTGAAAGGGGCATCAGAGGGGCGTGGGGAGTGGCTCCTTATTTTCATCTAAAGTAACAGACAGAGAATCAGCACTTTTGAAACAAACTTTTGATCCGTTTGGTATTTGGAGCCAAACACTTCAGAGCCATGTTTTGTATATAGCTGAGACCTATAATAAATATGAAAAATATTATAATAGGGGACCTTTAAGTACGACCTTTAAGTACATTTCGAAGCCCATACTTCTATACTTTTACTTGAGTAAAGAAGTTTAGTCAGTACTTCTACTTTTAACATGAGTATTTTAAACATGAGTATCTGTACTTCTACTTGAGTAAAGGATTTGTGTATATTTGCCATCTCTGCACAGAAGGGAAGATGCAGTCGTTGTTTTAGCAGACATTTTTTGAGCAGGAGATAAGAAGGAAACAGACAGGAGAGACACGACTCACTATTCAGTAGAGGTCTTCAGGTCATTCAAAATATACACAAATAAGTTTCCACACTGCTGCGGACCCCTGGGGCAGGAGCCAAGGTCAGGAATGCCCTCCCCATCCAGCATTAATTCCCCCCTTCCACCCCAACAGTGGCTTATTAACTCATACACAGCCGGAGAGGAAGTGACCGCCTGCCTGACTGAACGCCCCCCCTACCCAGCTGATGATCTCGGTTATGTGAAAAAGTGCTAATAAACCTGGGAATCCAGGAAGCCTTTTTATTTCACTTATATTCAGAATAAAAGCTCAATTAAGCTGATTACAGCAGCTTTGTGTAAATCAAAACTTAGCCTATTATAACATACTACTTGAATATGTATGCAAACACAATAAGGTAAGTAAATGTTAAGTACAAATTAATATGCCTGAAAACAACCAACCAGAGCCAAGGTGTCTCGAAACACAATCAGTGTTTGGGATCTCAGATCAAACTTTTAAACTCAGCCCTGATCAAATTAAATAATCAAAAATAAATTATGATTATGCTAAGATTATGTCACTATGTTGTATCTTTCTTGCTTCATATGCTATTTAAAAAATATTTTTGAACTGTTTTGTAGTTTTTTAAATGAGAGAGTTCGCTCCAATCAGTGGGCAGTCCTTGCTTTTGGTTTGACTGTTTTCAACATGGGGCTGGGTCACAAACTTTCTCAGAAACTTAGATTAAGTTTGGAAAATAAAGTTCTCAGGGGTTGAACAAAGTTTGGCTGCCCGATGACTCTGTTATTACTAAACCACCAACAAGAGGGTGTTAAAGGATGGATTTATGCACTTAGGTACACTCACTAAATGTGTCCAATCATTACATTGCATTTAGCTGACGCTTTTATCCAAAGCGACTTACAATAAGTGCGTTCGACCAACAAAATACAAACTTGAAGAAAACAGAATCTTATAAGTACATCAGGTTTCATAGAGCAAAAACATTTCAAGTGCTACTCAACTGGCTTTAGGTAAGCCAGTCCTTTATTAGTAAAGAAGTGCTTTGTTAATAGTTCTATTGCTCGAAGTGGAGTCGAAAGAGATAAGTTTTCAGTCTGCGCCGGAAGGTGTGTAAGCTATCTGCTGTCCTGACTTCAATGGGGAGCCCATTCCACCATTTTGGAGCCAGGATAGCAAACCCACGTGTTTTTGCTTATGGGAACTTGGGTCCCCTTCGCAGCGAGGGTGCAGCGAGCTGTTTGGTTGATGCAGAGCGTAGTGCACGTGCTGGGGTGTACGATTTAACCATGTCCTGGATGTAGGAAGGGCCAGATCCATTCACAGCATGGTACGCAAGTACCATTGTCTTGAAGTGGATTCTAGCAGTTACCGGAAGCCAGTGGAGGGAGCGGAGGAGCGGCGTGGTGTGGGAGAATTTAGGAAGGTTGAAGACCAGATGAGCCGCTGCATTCTGGATGAGCTGCAGAGGTCGGATGGCACATGCAGGTAGACCAGCCAGGAGGGAGTTGCAGTAGTCTAGGCGTGAGATGACGAGAGCCTGCGTCGCTTTATGGGTCAGCTGGGGACGTATCCTCCTGATGTTGTAAAGCGTATATCTGCAGCAGCGGGTTGTAGCAGCTATGTTTGCAGTGAAGGACAGGTTGTTATCTAGGATCACACCCAGATTCCTTGCAGTCTGAGTCGGGGAAACAACAGAGGTGCCGATGTTGATTGTCAGGTCAAGAGTGGGACAATCTTTTCCCGGAAAGAAAAGCAGTTCAGTCTTGTCAAGGTTGAGCTTGAGGTGATGAGCAGACATCCACTGAGAGATGTCAGCTAGACAAGCAGAGATGCGTGCGACGACCTGGGTCTCTGAGCGGGGAAAGGACAGAATTAATTGGGTGTCGTCAGCGTAGCAGTGGTATGAAAAACCATGCGGGCTAATGACAGATCCGAGCGAGTTTGTGTACAAGGAGATGAGGAGGGGACCGAGAACAGAACCCTGAGGGACCCCTGTAGTTAATTGACAAGGGTCAATTTGGGTGGGTCCAGGAGGGAGGAGAAGATGGAAAATAGTTTTTTGGGATTGGAATAGGAAGATTGGATCTTATCTTGAAAGAAAGTGCTCTTTGCCTGAGAGATCGAAGCAGAGAAAGAGGAGAGGAGAGCCTGATAGGTTAGGAGGTTGTCATGGTGTTTGGATTTCCACCGTTTCCGCTCTGCTGCCCGAAGGACGGTTCTATTGGCACACAGTGCGTCATTTAGCCAGGGAGCAGGAGAGGACTGACGAGCCTGCCGAGATGTGAGAGGACAGAGAGAGTCCAGAGAGGATGAGAGAGTAGAGAGGAGAGTTTCTGCAGCAGAGATTGGAGGTAGGAGTTGGAACGAGTCAGAGGAAGGGAGGGCTGAGAGCACCGATGAGGCAAAGGTAGAGGGGGAGAGGGAACGAAGGTTACGGCGGACAGGTGCAGGATGAGAAGAGATTAGTTCGTTATGTTTGGAAAGGGGTAGAGCGAATGAAATGAAGAAGTGATCGGAGGTGTGGAGCGGGTTTACAGAGAGGTTAGAAGTAGTTCAGTTCCTTGAGAATATGAGATCAAGGACATTGCCAGCTTTATGAGTTGGTGGGGATGGAGACAGTGAGAAAGCAAAGGCAGTTAACAGAGATGTTAGTTCGTCTATCTTCCCTGTCTGGAGGTTGAAGTCTCCGAGAAGTACAGCGGGAGGGCCAGTTTCAGGGATGTGTGAGAGGAGATTATCTAATTCCTCCAAGAAGTCCTCCAAGAAGTCACCCAAGGCGCCTGGTGGACGGTAGAGAACAACAATGGTTAATTGTATAGGATGGGTTACTGTGACGGCATGGAATTCAAAGGTGGAAGGAGTGAAGTTAGGTAGCTTGAAGAGGGAAAAGCTCCATTTGGGAGAGAGCAGGAGACCAGTGCCACCTCCTCTGCCAGTGGGTCTGGGTGTATGGGAGAAGGAATATGCTGTGGAGAGAGCTGCTGGGGTGGATGGGGTGGATGTGTTGGATGGAGTAATCCACGTCTCAGTGAGAGCAAGGAAATCCAGAGACTGCAGGGAAGCGTAGCCAGAGATGAAGTCAGCCTTAGGAACAGCTGACTGGCAGTTCCACAGGCCGCCTGAAACTAGATGTTGGATGTCAGTGGAGCATGTGGGATACACGAGAGCAGGGCGGTTATATCGATTACGAGATACACGGGGCCAGTGATAATTGCGAGAACACACATAAACAGGAATGGAGAAAATACACATGATTATAGCATGAGGGGCTAAACAACCAAATAAAATAAAACACCAGCGATACTTAGCTCAATCAAAGTAGGATTTGCCACCCTCGTGACTCCAGCAGGACTCTATTGTCTTTGTCTGTCTGACGCTCCAGGAAAGTGCTACCTAAAATGGACACCTTATTGCTGAGTTCTCATAGCTGTGGGGCCACACCCCTCTAATTAGTTAACTCCCTAAAGCTGGTGGCCCTCAAAAGGAAATCTAGACTGGCTCCCTCCTGAGTTGTTATTGTGTCTTTTCAGTGGCCCAATGGTTTTACAATTACATTAAACCCTAAGTTATAAAGTTATGAGTTTAACTAGTGATGGCAAAATGAAGCTTTGAATGAAGCATCGAACCACTTGGACAATTGTGTCGGAAATAGGTTCATTTCTCGAAGCTTCAGTTATAGCGACCTCTCCTGGCGAAGTGCAAGGCTGCAGTGGGTTTAACGTATCTTTGCCTTGAAAAATATTCGATGCACACACACACTAAGACTGAATATCATGTTCTATTTGCAATTAAAGATTGATAAGTGTGTGTATTGGGTTATTGAGAAGAGACTAGAGTGCTGGACATTTTTTTGGGAGGAGAGGGCCTTTTATCAGTTATTAAAGTATTAAAGTTGAAAAGCAATGATTAAAATACATCCATTCCAGGCTTTGAACCAGCTGCGTGGAGGACATTGCCGCATTCGGGCCGCCGACTCTACCCACTGGGCTATCTATTCCTTGACATATTGAACTGTTTTTATATCACTGATAATTGTCTTTTTGTTCCCGAGCCAGAACGACCTATCTTTCTTCCTGGCTTGCTCTATAATGATACTACAATTCAAATGCAATACCAACAACAACTCAACAGCAACAACGCAAACTACGACAACAACCCACATATTGCGCATTGTTTAGAGCGGT
Source organism: Harpagifer antarcticus (assembly GCA_902827135.1). Taxonomy (NCBI): domain Eukaryota; kingdom Metazoa; phylum Chordata; class Actinopteri; order Perciformes; family Harpagiferidae; genus Harpagifer; species Harpagifer antarcticus. The sequence goes on from CADEHL010000508.1 coordinate 6,706,605, forward strand.
CATAAAGTGTTGAAGCGCTCAAATTCGAAACTGTTTCAACCTGTCACCTGTCAGAATCGAGACGAGGCAGTGCATTGAATCGCATGAATGGATCGCGAACCAGTCAAGTGATTCATTCAGGAAATGAAGCAGTTGCTGCTTCGGACGTCACATGTCACGTGATTTGAAGCAGTTGCTGCTTCGGATGTCATATGTCACGTGATTTGAAGCAAGCTTCGAAGCACTGCTTCTATGGAATAGGAAGTCCAGGGTTGAAGCTCCGTTCGAAGCTTCAGTGTCAAACTGCCATCACTAAGTTTAACCCTTAATACAGTTACACCTACTCAATAAAGCTCTTAGTATTCTACAAATGTTTAAATAAAAGTTAACCTTAGCAGTCAGTTAGTTCAGTTTTAAGGTTTCAGTCAAATTACTTGTCCCAAGTTTCTGCCTGACAGATACAGTAGCGGTTTTGAGATTTAAAATCACAATTTCAGTCAGATCAACGACAGAGCATTTACACAGAGTACACACACTGAAACTGAGAAATCTAAAAACAGAATTTTACTCACACAATTCTAGAGGTCACCAGTTGTTATCCTGTCAAAATCGAGTTGCACACAATCACATTGTGTCTCTGTGTTTAGTTTGCACCATGAGAGTTTCCTTAATGTGACCTTGTACAATCTGTACCAGTGTAGTAAATATAGTAGGCGTTTTTGACAGCTGGCACATCCAGAGATCTGTATATCACTAAAACAAAGAATGTGAGTTGCCTTGATCTTATTTAGGAAATAATACTGACATTTTAGATTAGCCTGTGACATTCCTGAATTGCCTCATACATGATTGACGACCACACTGGGTTAATTTTGAGACCATAAGAAGGATATTTTAGTAAAAAAATAAATGAGTCAAAAAGCAACTATAGGCAACAGTACCAAGCCACTTCTGAGGTGCTTCCAGATAAGACCTCTGACTCTTGCGTTAAGTGTCTGTTGTGTCTGTTCTAACAGCTGCCTCCTTCTTTCACCTCCGGGCTAACACACTTTGATTCTCCGTCTTTTCCTCGCTCTGATTCATCAAAAAGCACCTTTCCTGAGAAGTGTTGGTAATTCCTGGAAAGCCCTTCTCTTTGATTGCTTCCTGGCACTGCTGACAGCCGCAGTGTGTCACACTTTTAACGGTCTGTTTGTGATGAAGCATGTCATGTTTATTAAGAATAGAAAATATCGAAGACTGGTTGCATTTAGCAACTTCATCTTTTCTTTCTTTTTCCCCCTGACCCTTTCTGCCACCTTCTCCATCAGCTTCCAGACTGTCTGTCATTTATCTCTTTCTCTTCTTTCTCATTTATCTTCTGTGAGCCGTAAACATAGAGCTGCTTCAGAGCTTTTGGCTCCGTCCCAGATCAGTAGTGGCCTTGTCCAATTAAACGATACACATCTCCCCCACACTTGGCTGAGCGGCCCTTCCCTTCAGCGACCTTGGCTCCAAGCCTGGCCTTACATGGGAGAATTCATATCAGGGAACAAGGAAGGACAGCCTGACCAAAAAAGGGTATTGGCCTCGTAAATCAAGATGGATGTAAGAGGTTTTATCACAAAGACTTTATTTTCCTTCCTGCATTTCAGCTGGATGTCTAAATGGAAAATGTAGTTGTCTTACCTCCTGACCCCTGACCATTTTCAAAAGCAGCCTATCATGTATTAAATATCTGGGAACATTTATATTACAGGGAACAACTTGTATGAGAAAATAATTAAGTGTATCACCAGACTAGATGTTTAGTCAGCTGGTTCATTTTCTAATTACGCTGGAGTAAATGAAAAACAATGGTAATTCAGTTGTTATGTAAAACTAAAACCATATATTTTTTAGAAAATGTCCCTGATGATAAAGGAAGGTGAAACAGTTTTACACAACAAATTCATTCCTATTCCTATTATCTACTCTAATTGAGCAATGCTGTTTTTATCCGGTTTTTTTTGTAGGTAACACATCATGTAGTCACTTCCGCCAATGAGAAATGTGTTTTAAAAATGTGGATAAACCCATCACAACAGACGGACACAGTTCAAACAGCTGCTGAACATGGTACATTTAGCAGCTAAAGAGACAAATAGGCCATTTGGAGTTGGTGGAGCTAAAATGGATTACATTTAGGACGTTTATTTGTGAGTGGACAGACAGATGCTTCCAAGTGAAGTGTTGATCAGTATCTTCTATAGAATATATATCAAATGTAAAAAGAATAATACTGATAATATGTCATTGTTGTTGTTACAGCTATTTTAACTTTATACTTATTTTGATCAAACTAAAATATGAACGTTTGGTGATGCATCCATGCACAAAAGTCCTGTTATTAGTTTGTTTTAGACATCAATGTTGATGAGCAGTGTGGAGATATCATGAAACAAAGTGATACAAAAGAAGGACCTTGAATAAAGCAATCCGCACAGATGAAGTCATTTCTCTCACTTTCACTTGATCTTTGGCTTCAGTGTTTGAACATGAAAAGACAGCAGCCCCGGTCACTGCAGGTTGGCCCCTTCTCCACAGGGGCCCTTACAGTGGGCACAGGGGTCAGTCCGCCTCCTCCTGCACTCATTAAGGCTATAGCAGCACATTAGTAAAGAGCCCCCAGGAAGGGAGGGGGAAATGGCTCTAATCAATATGAGACTACTTGTTTGTTTTCACAGACATTAGTCTGAGGAGTAAGAAAAAACCCACAGGCCCCACCCGACACTAACAGAGGACTGCTCTTATCATTAAACAAATAATTAGAAGGCAAGCCAATTCGCTTTTTTCTGAACTTGGCAGTACAGAAAATAGAAAGATTGATCCTTTGTTTATAATTTTCAATTAATAAATGATCGATCATTTATGAATATATATTTACTAAATACTTTTTTTTCAGTTATTTTCCTGTTCTGTTTTATCATTTTCTACATTTTGATTAATCAGGGGAAAAAATGATATAAACAATTTGTAAACTTTGTCTGATTCCAGCTACTAAAATGTCATTTTTTTCCTATTCTGCTAAGTATTGATTACTTTTACATTTAACTGTCACTGTACACATTGTGTATTTATATTTTATAAAGATTTTCTGGGGCCCAATTGAGCTTTTTTTTCATTTTAATTTTTTTAACTTAAGTTAGACGTATAAGATTGGCAACTTTGGTCAACTCTAAAAAACTATGGTTGTGGTATAACCAAAGTCCAACATGAAGATCCGCACTAAAATTCCCTTCATTGACACTTGTACAAAGTGCGATAGTCAAAATAAGTGTTTGTTGCCACCCAGCCTCAGAGAAAGAGGTACAAAATAAATCTCCCCGCCCTCATTGATAATTCCTCTAACGACTGAACTCACAAACCTTTGCTTGAAGTACACACCCTGACAGACAGGTAGCTCTTACCTTCCCACCCTGCATAAATAAATAACAGCTCCACGATGTTATCTAGCAATTAGATGGAGGCTATTATTGTGCACAGGTTGAGAGTGCATTGCAGGTGAGAATGTGTCCTTTGACCTTGTTTGAATCGAGTCAACACAGGAGACACCTGACTGAGGATCTCTGCTCCTTCAGTTTCTTTGTGTGGGATCTAAGTGCTTCTGTATGGTGCCCTTTGCTTTTTACAATTGTCTGCACACCCACTAAGTTTGTAAAAGCAATACATCTTCCAACCAGGGGCCGGTCTTAACCTTTGACCCCCCTGGAGATTTAGCTGTGACCCGCCCAGTGTTTGGGCGAGCCTGGTGGAGGGTCTGAGGGTTATATGGAGCACGCTGCATGAATGAATTGACACAACCCTTAACAGATGTTCAGGGAGGAGGCACTGTGGTCAGCTCTGAGCCCGCGACCTGGTTTGACTATGAATGAGGCGGCAACAATCGGACCCTCAGTGGCCTCGGTCAGCACGCATTGACAAAATGAGAGTCTTTGAACACAAGTGGAGGGTCTTTGTGTCTCAGCAGATGTTTCGCTTAAAGAGACATTGTGAACCATTTAAGCGAAAATAAATTAAATAGTTTACCAATGTTTATGTGGACTTATAAAAGTGTATCCTCTTTTACATGATTTTTCTTTCTGCAAATGTCCAGCAAGTTTTGGTAATGTTTTCTACAAAGTGGCGAATTTATGTGAAACCGATTACTACAGAATCTTAACCAGCTGATTGACAAATGTCAAAGTTTGGTTGAAGTAGTAATGGCGTCGTCACATGACAAATAAGTAAACGTTTAAGTAAAAATAACTATGGAAGAGGAAAGTGTTGTGACAATTAGTTCAATGTTCACGTTGAGAGGTCTTACTTTTAGTACAGAAGTTAAGTATGAATATATTCTGGTTACACACGAAACACAAGCAATAGTCTCATAGGAAAAAGTCTTATGTACTGGACCTGCCCATCCACCCCATCCACCCCATCCTACTCCCACTCGGACTCCTCTTCAAGCTCGCTGCTTTTCAGTTCCGTGGATTACAAACATGAAAATGGGTTTTGTCCGATATATTTGAATTACAATGTAATTACCTTTCCTCGGTATGCCTTTAGCTACATACAGCGTATGATAACAGCTTGGGACCAAACACCCCAAGTGTTCCAGTAAATGACTAAACAATAGACAGACAGACAGTCTTTTTGTTGGTTTTGTTGTTGCCCAAAAGTCTAGACTCAGTCTCTTGCTCAACTTTGGTCCCTTCACTGCGCTTCGCTGCACTTAACTCGCTCCTTCCACGACAGGGAGAACAAACTTGGTACACAGTCATACCTCAGGGATTATGGGATTATCTTTTCACAGCCACTTTGACTGAGGCAGAGCCTTTCAGGTCATCTACAGTCATGGTAGCAGCATGGGAAACATGCAGAGATGCACGCAAGCAATATTGTGACCAAAATGACAGAAAAACATCATGAACAATAAGCATAAACGCCAACATCTTGAACAATAAAGAGCAAATGTATCACTTCCAGCAAGCGCATGTCAACAATGAAGCCTGATGTAAATCTGATAAATGAACTCCTCGTCAACCTCTTTGCCCAGACATTATAATAAGCATACATTCTCCATCTTTTTGATAATTATAGTTAAAGAAACACTAATGAACCAGTGGCAGAAGTCCCAGATCTGGATCACAACAAAATCGGAATCAATTGTTCCTTGGCGCAAAGCCGACTTGTCTATCAAGTTTCACGGAAATTCATAACAGGGTTTGAAATCATCCTGCTGACCTGCGGATTAAAACACACTAACGGTGGAAAAACTACAACCCTAATCCTGCTTGGAAGCAAACCATGGAGATGGAACAGGCTTTTCATCAAGTTCAATCAGAGAGACAGAAACACAGAGCAGTAAACTCTTATCTGACTGAACCTTGAAACCGTCTGACTTCATTATTTTCTCTGACATAAAGCATGGCAAGGTGTACAGAACTTGGTTCAAAGAAACCATGAAACAGTATTTAGCTGAGCTGAATGATCTAGTGGGACACGACATGAGGAGAATACTTCAAAATGTTATTAAAATATATCTCTTTGCTTTGGTATAAGAGCGTTAGGGTAACAAGAGTTTATGTGGCTTTGTTTACAAATGTAGCCTATGTCTGAATTGTTGACTATATTCTTTCTGGGGTGTGAACACACTAAGGTAAATCTAGTGCACCTGTTGATTTAAAGCAGTGGTCACCAACCTTTTTAAGCCCAAGATCACCGACCTCGGCCTAGGTGAAAGGCGAGATCTACCTATTGCAGAATTGAGTGAAAAAGACGGCCCAGACAGTGCTTCCAGTTTGAGGCCTTTTATATAGGCTAATTGCATCTGAATTACTGTTACAATGAAGGCTCCATAATCAGCTCACGGCATATAGGCAGGGGTAAAGTGCTATTTTTTTATGAGTGGGGGGCGGACCTCACCTCCTCTAGATGGGTCCTCACTTCCTCTAGGGGGGGTCCGGGGGGAAGCTCCCCCGGGAAGATTTTTTTTTAAATATTGAAGTTAAAAGCATCAATCTGGTGCACTTTGAGAGCAACATGAAGAAATCTATGGATACCTCTCTCAACACCCAGATGAAACAGAACTGTAAACAGATTTTCTTTTTCTTTATGGATATTTTACAAATCACTCCCCTTTTAAAAACTATATTCTTGTTTTACTGCCATATAGTATTTCATACCTGTTTTTCATTTATTCTCTTATTGTTTGTATAACTATAATGATCATATGAAGGTGTGCTGCGGAAATAATCTTTTGAATAATTTGTGACAAAACCGTTCTAAACACTCAGAGAGTCCTTTAGCTCACCTGAGCCCCTCAGTCTGACAGGGGAGGACTCTCCTCCAGCTTGTTGTGAAAACAGCTCCTTATGTCCGTTAGTGCAGCTAGCTAACCAGATGCTAACAACACGGTCCCTGCTAGCACCGGTCCCTCTCTCTTCCTCTCTCTCACACTAAATGCGCTATTGCCACACACACACAGAGCCGAGCTTGAATGACACAAGCACACGTGTATTTCCATGCAACTCTCTGATTGGTCTGGTGACTTGCCTCTGTTGCATTCACTGAACACGGAAATTGCAGTCCTGCCGTCCTCTCTTGTGTCATGATGAGCTTCACGTAAAGCACGGTTAATGTATTATATTATTGAGGTGTCTCATATATACGTCAATCAAGTGGCACCTGCTAACGGGGTGGTGGATGATAGGATTACATCTAAAAACGTATTTTTCAAACATTATTATTTTAATTTAATTTTTCTTTATTTTGTTACTTTTTTTTTTAACGGTCCGCGATCTACCCGCACCACACTCGCGATCGACCGGTCGATCGCGATCGACTGGTTGGCGACCACTGATTTAAAGGGATCCAGGACCCTTAATCTGAAGCAGCTAAATGAAATTCAGCCAAGCTCCAATCCATTTCCTGAGTATGAATACATTCTGGATACATCAGGAATCTTGAATGGTTTCCTTTGTGTAGCTGCATGGGACAGTACTCTTAACCAGTATGTAGGTAAATTAGAGTAATCTTTGTGTAAGACACAAATAACCAATGTACAATGTTGTACCCAAAATGACAAAACTGCACAATATTTTTGACAAGCACACCTTAAAGAAAATAGTGTAATCCAGCACTTTTGCTTTTTATTAGACAACTATAAGTGGCTGATGGAAATTGTAGTACTTAGAGCAACACAATACCAAGTGACTAAACCTTATGACCTGGTTCAATCTGTGACAGTACATCTGTAGAAAATTGTCTTTTCAGTACAAAAATGTACCACCTGAAAAAAATCTGAAAGCTGGGTTAACCTTTTGGCATGTTTGATATAAAAATCCAATTAGTTTACGAAAAGTCACTTTGAATATATACTGATCTTTCTTTTGCGCTCTACATCTACAGTGAAGAATAGCATTGAAATTCCAGCCTGCAGGAAAGAATGACATCATAGCATGTAGCTCCAAATGATGGCGCTTTTCCACTGCAGCATGTAGCACGGTTTAAGCGGGCCGGGCTTTTTCTTGCTTTTCCACTAGGGGTTGTTCCGGCTCAGGGCTACTTTTTCCCCTTTTTTCTGGCCCTCCAAAATCGAGGTTCTTACCGGGCCAACAACCGGGCTGAATATGCTAAACTAGTGAAGTAAACACTCTCGACTGCTGAATGGTCAGAGAGAATAGCTGGCAAGGGGCTACAACTACAACAAAATGAACATATTTTACCGTGATTTAATTGTAATACACGTTTCAAAATGATGCCGAAGTAACAACATACTGATACAGGTTGGTAAAAACCATGAATTAATGCTTTGACAAGTCTGCAGACAGACGGCAGGCGAAAAACCTTTTTGAAATGCGTGTTTTCTGAATGGAGATCGGATCGATCAGGCTAAGCTAACACTGTTATGCTCCGTCCACACTCACAACAACGGCCTACAGATATAAATAAACCAGCGACTGTATTCGCCATGACACAGACAGTATGTGGTTTGAACTTGTACTTTTGTCTAGTTTCTGAACAGATGAGGAGCTGTGAGCTCTAACAGCTAACGGCTGATGTTTGGTTTTGTGGTTCGCATTGAACATGACGTCATGGCAGTTTTACACAGCGTTGCTCCGCCCGCCGAACAGCCATCGCCCTGCCTACAATGTGTTACTATAGTAACTACCCCAGTTACTAAACTGTAATGGAAACTGTAAGTAATTATTGAACCCTGAGAGCAGGAGACACTGAAAAGAGTCAAGGGTAGCTTATAAAAGTTAACAGCATTTAATTACACTAAAGATTCACCTTCAATTCACGGTTTGAAAACGTAGCATTTCACCACATGCTAATGCTAACCGGAAATGACGAAATGCACTAGCGGAAAGCCGGAAGTGGTGTGAATATTCGGTTTTTAGAATAAAACAGATTTAAATGAAATACTGTGTATTTAATTCAAATTACGCCATATCAACATTGATTATAATTTCTAACAAAACGCAGCTTAAAGTGAGCCTGGCCTACCAAGGCCAAACTAAGATGTGCTAATCCACAACACATGGTCAGGGTGAATTTAGGGTTTTAACATATTTTTTAAAACTTCAGGTTAAGTACAGATCCAGACCTTCTGAAGTCCCCCCATGTTTGTGTTTTGTAGCAGGGATGGGATTAGATCAAATATGAGCAGGATATTTATAGCTGGTGACATTTGGGAGATAAAGGTAGTGGGAGCAGGATGGTTGGAATGTAGAGCCAGGAGTCGTAATATCACAGATACTGTATGGCAGGAGGATTACCTCACCCGCTGGCAGGAAACGGCTCACAGCAGAATGGATATGACTTCTGCCCCCAGAGAAACCTTCACACACCACAGGCCACCAGAGGATTATCCAAACTGCTCCAAGTCAAGTTTGGAGTCAAATAATGCATATAGGGCTGTCTTCAACCAAATACATTATTTGTCAACAAACTCTCACACAATGTTATCAATTTAAGGATTGCTTGATTAATTCAGAGACTGGTAAAACTGAGTTTCTCCACAAAGAATGAAGCAAAAGCAACCACTTAAATCTTGTGGTAATCAAAGCTCTTCTTGGAAGTGATTTGAACAAGACAGAACGACTTAACGACCAAAACAACCAATTAGACGATTAATCAAGAGGGGCAGCCCAATATGACATGTTACAAATGTCACTCTAACTTTTTACAACCGACCACAGGCCTGCAGTTCTTTAGATTAAATTAACTATAAAACAAACAGCTTCCAATCTGGAAAAAACTCATCTGTCCCTGGAATGTATCACCTCCAATCCTGCACTGTACTGCAACAAAATGTTCAAGGCTTTGCAGCTCCTTGCAAGAAAAAAACTCAAAGTAAATATTTAAAGCCACCACATATTTCTCCTCTAAAATACAACTCACATTACAAACAGTAAAAAAGGAAAAACCAACGTGTCTCTGGAATGTATCACCTCCCATCAAAGCTGAACTCCTCTCTTATAAATCACCCTTACTCACATCTCATGCGATCCTTTGTGCAGGCAGCCAACAACTAGCCTACAGTGTCTTACCTCTTCAATAGTGAGGACATATTAGATCCGTTTGGAGTGGTTTAAGGTCTGTGACATTCGTTGTCAGGTGCAGTTTTGATGCCGCATCATGGTGTGAAACGTCGCGGCTCAGATGCGCTGTGCATCCCAGCTGCAGGCTGCGACTCACGGATTTCAGAAGCAACACCATCCATATCCCACTGTCTCCTGGAGATTATTACGCTTTTGCTTTTTTTTTCAAAGAGAAACTTTGAAATAACTTTGTTTCTTCAGCTGCAAAGTTTGTCCATCCAAACAGCTGTTAGTTCCCAAAACCCATCAGATCAGTTTTGTCTTTCGGGACACAAAGAAAAAAAAGTATTGCGCATCTTCTGCTGAAGGTGCACTTACGTTTTCTCTGGCACTAAATTCCTGTTTCTTCTTTAGGAAAGTTTTAATTCACATGGGTACAGCACGTTATTCCATTAATTGTGTCCTTGGAGAGTGTGTCGCCTTTACGCCCCAGCAGGAGATCTCAGTTTTGCCCAGTCCTGCACCGGACTACTTTCTCCGCAGTTAGCTCCAGCGGCTGCTTCTTCCTCTCAGTCCAACCAGGTCCAATGTGTGGCGGAAAAAGCCAGATAAAGAGCGCAGAGAGACAACAGCAGTGCTCCACCAGTCCACCGTCACTGGCTGTGTGAGCGAAGTGCTTTTGTGTGTGTGTGTGTGTGTGTGTGTGTGTGTGTGTGTGTGTGTGTGTGTGTGTGTGTGTGTGTGTGTGTGTGTTGTGTGTGTGTGTGTGTGTGTGTGTGTGTGTGTGTGTGTGTGTGTGTGTGTGTGTGTGTGTGTGTGTGTGTGTGTGTGTCTCACGCACTTTCTCTCTCTCTTTCCCTCTCTCTCTCCACCTGAGCATTGCATTATTGCAGTGAACACGCCCATCTCTTCCAATCACAGCCCAGCAGCTACTCCAAAGTTAAAGGTGACACAACGTCGACATCATGAAAGTGAAGAGATTAAAGTCCAAATTCTGACGTTTTGCTCAGAATAAAAATAACAACAACTTTTGGTCAGATTTCAAATAATTGTTCACATGTGGCCCTAATCCTCTTTCTTAGTATAGAATGGTAAATCCATTAATAATCTAAATATCCCTTAATATTCAGGATTCAAAATGGTGTGTTGCCCTTCACAGTCTGCGCATTTTAGTTGAATTGAAGACAGGTCTAAACGTTGATGTATCACCTATTTGAATATACTAGTATGCAAGGGTGTAACTTTGGTCTGAGAAGTGGGGGGGACACAACACAGGGGGTCCTCTGCAATGAAACATTGTTCTCGATTTAATTCCATTTCCTGCCTTTCTACAAATATATTAGGGACTATGGTGTTAACTAATCCAAGAAAAATATGTAGTGTAATGAGTGTGCAAATGTATCTAGTATCCTCATGTGAGCGTGTTTTATTTGTGATGACCTCACATCCTCTAGGGGGGGGTTAAGGAAGTTGTCAAGGACGTTGTACGTCATTACACCGAACACTCCTGCTAAGTTTGTTTGCCCTGTTCTGCTTGAAAGCAAGTACCTGCAAACTGCTAAAACAAATGCTTCAACTTGTACAATTTTGAATCTGTATTTTTGAATATCGATCTTAGGTTGGCGTGACGTTGAAGTCGTGCGACCCTGCTGTAGTTTGTTTATAGCAGAACTTTAGCATTTTGCTTCTGGCGATTAGATTTATGATTAAAAAATTATAAAGTAGGGTAGACATGTGGCTGAACAAAACGTGCATTTATCAAACAGGTTCATTTTCCACAGACCTTATTTTGAGCTATTTTCCAAAATCCTATGGAGAAATCCCATTGCTTTTTTGTCGAGGGAACCCGAGCGCAGCTTACTTCCGGGTAAATACATCATCCCTGCACCACCAAGTGCTGATTCTGGGTCCGTAGCTTTAAATGTAGCCAAGCTGCTGCTGGCCACGCCCCTTTGGAGCATGTATGAGTTCTCCTCTGTGAAGAGAGAGGTTTCTACCCAGATTCTCAGCTAAATGCTGCCGTAATTAAACGCCATATTATGTTCCATCCACATCAAGGATTATTTCTGAAACAGTATGGAGCTCAAATGCTTATTTTACCACAAGGTGGGTGAGTAGGCCTACCTTTTTATATCCTGCTTTTTTTACACATTCTCTCTCCAGTACAGCGGTCTGAGTGTTAGCTATGCTTGCTAATGTAAACAAAGAGCATATTACTTCCAAAACACGTCGCGCATTGTTTCTGATAGCGACGTATCAGTGGCGAGCCGTCAGGGCCCTCTAGGCCCTCTGTGAGGGCCTAAGATATTCTACGAAATAATATTTAAAAACATTAAAAAAATAATATATTTTTTTATATATTTTTCTAGTTATATTTTTCATTAGTTTTACCAAAATAACTAGATTTAATTGTATTGTACAAAATTTGCAAATAAATAAATCCTTCGAATCTGCCTATTCACTTTCTGTTGGAATGTGAAGGGTTAAATGAAAGAAGCTCGTCTCTGCGAGTTACTGTGAAGATAGGAGCTGTTGGACGTCCAGCTATGAATTCACAGAGGGCCAGCTATAGTAACTCAGCGAGAGAGTAATGTCAAATGACAGTACAATTGACCAATCATATCTTCCCTCTAAATGGGTGGGTGTTATTATCGCAGACTTTATGACAAGTTCCGCCCGCTATGAAACTTTTCTTGTTTCCATAGCAACAACAACTTCCTGTCAGCAGCGTTAACTCACCTTCAAAATAAAAGCATGCCAAATTACACTTAAGACATACAACTGCAACGAAAGTAACAAACACAATGCAATATCATTTTCAATTTCAAAGAACACAAATAGGGTTATTTACAGGTGTTGTTTTGTGTGGTAGAGGGTCGCTTTCATTGATGCGTTTTGCACCCCGGGCCGTTGTTTTGATATTCCGCTGAAGTATAAGCTGTGACGTAATAACTCGAGGGAAGGGGTGGGGGTCAGAGGGCCTAGGTATAAAAGTCATGGCTCGCCACTGCGTTTCTGATAGGGCCATGGGTGTAAAGCCAGCTCACATTTGAGTAATGTCGTCATGACCGCAGCAAATCAGCTCCGTTGTACCTCCGTTTTTAGAGATCTGAGTAGGCCTAAGGAGGAAAAGAGTGGGTTGTATTTTCTGACACTCTGTGAGTCTTTACACACCTGGGACACATAATGTATAAAAGACATCAAAAAGTGCATTTTGCACAATAGGTGACCTTTAAATCACGTAAGCAAAGTAGCCTACCTATATTTCAGGTTAAGCAATGATCTTTTTCTCAACCAAACCAATAGTTGTTTTTCTTTTAATATACAACATTAACCTTTGAAATTGCAACAGTAATCTGTGAGGAAATGCATTATCTTCGAAACATAATTGAGGATGTAGTTTAGTTGTATAGGAATGTCATTTTGTAGGAGCGTGAGTCCAAATAGTTAACTGTGACCTAAGTTTTGGTCTCCTATCACATAATAATAGAGTAGTATACCTACAGCAACTTACTGCTTATACATGTGTGTTAGGGCTTTTACAGCTTCAGTGAAGGTTCTGTGTGTGACTTTGAAGTTTCACACATCTCAGGCTTTTTGTCTCTTTATCTTTATGTGTTCTGCTCTGCTCCCCACCTCCCGTCACACTCTCCTCACCTCCTGCACGGTGACAGCTTTAAAGAGATAAACCTCATCTACATGTCAGGACACCTTCCTATGTTAATCACTCCATACCAGCCTTCCTTTTTACAAAAGAGCATCTTCAATTTCCTCTTTTTGGTTCCTGTCTACCCATCATGCTTCACTTTTGTTTTGAGCTTTATACGTTTGAAATAGCATGTCCCCTTTTAGCAGGGTTTGTTCAACAGTCCAAGTACATCTTGATGTATGAAGCAGGAGCAGGTCATCTCCAGTTTCCTATATGGCTCCTACCGCAGTATTATGGGTAACTCGGCAGGGATGAGGCAACCACATGGCCTTTCTTTGAACTCAGACCACCACCTCCACCTAGTCCTGTCACAAAGGCGGAGATTAATCTCAGCCATGCTACAACTTCAACACGCAACCTTGAACTATCACCTGGAGCTGTGCAGACATAACAGAGGGAGCAGGACAACATTTCATTCTGCACCCAGAACTGCGGGGATGTCAGCAGTTACTCTGTGATCTCCACTGTCAGTATCCGTTACTTCTCGGCTTGTTTTGGACAACATGGGGTCATGTCGCCAGGGTAAATATTATGCAGTATCAGATCACTCACCAGTACACAGGATGGGATGTTGCAGTCATCTGAAGCCAAAGGAAGGATTTACTAACCAACACATGAAGACTTGCAGACAACATGAGCCTGCAGCGCCATAAATCAGACAGGCAGCATCACTCAGCAGAGTGTGGTTAGAGGATGTTTGTCACTCCGGTTGTCCAGTGGTCTCGTCTCCTTAAAAACACATTTGTTTGGGCTAATTATAAGGTTACAGAGAGGACTAGATTGATTACGTTTTTGCAGCTTGACATGAAGGTAAATGTGTTCATATTAAACCATATCTTTAACAAAGAAGATGGCATAATTTATCATAAATCTCATAAAACAAAAAACATTGTCTCAGCCCTGCCCCTGTGGCGCTCCAAGCCCATTAGTTCACACTGAACACAGAAATCTATCACTTAGACATGGTTTCACAGAAAAATCACTGTAGGTTTATCAAACGAACTCGATACAATTATGTATTCTTTGGGGACTTTTTTTAAGTGGCGGTCTTTCAGTTCTGTAGCGAGTATTTAAGGCAACAGGTCTGTGTATGTACATGTTTTTTTATGGTTTTAGAGAAGATTTAGCCAAGTATTTCTCTAGTGTGATTCTACCCTGGCTGCACCAATTTGAAATATTTAACCTGTTCAATATCTACACTCAGATATCTATATCTATAGATATAGATGTGAGTGGGAAACTCTGAGGACAGCCCAACACACTGTCGGGATCAGACGCTGAGGCAAAAATGAGTATCCAACAATCTCAAGAGGTTTTACTGCAAAGATAAATCTTTTTTATTATGACATTCTGTCTTTGTTCTCAGCAAGGACACCATGAAGTGGAATTGCATGGTAATTTTGAAGACGAATGTACATGTCAGGTCTAGCTGTAGCATTTTATGAGAGTCCATGCAGTAAGACAAGGGTTGGAAATGATTATAAATGCATATAAGATTGGTAATGCATTGTTTTAAGTTGTCTCTCAGGTCATAACTTTTATAGTAAATGTTTCCGCCAGCAGTGAGTGTCTCCTCTATACTGTACCTGTAGTGTGTATATATATATATATATATATATATAATGATTAGTTAAGTGCTCCCGGGACTCTGTGCTTGTCTTGGCTTGTAGACACATGTTCCTCATCCCTCCCTATAGTTCCATCTTTACTGAGCACGCCTCACTGCTTAGTCCTCCTTGTGGTTACAGAGGAACAGATAGCCAAGTGTTTACAGCGATCATCACATTCATGCACGTATGCTCTCTCTTTCTGTGCGTGTTTGTGCATTTGGCTTCAGTGTGCAGCTCTGTAATAAGAGTCTTCGGAGTTGAAGAGGCACTTTACTCCTCAAAGACATTAGTGGGGGGTGGGGAAGAGTTGGTGTGTTACACCTCCTGTCCTACTCCGCCCCCCTCTCTTTCAGGTGTTTACTGATCTTGGCTATCTGCCAGTATGAATGGTGAAACTTGATGGCTGGACTGGGTTTCAAACAGCAGCACTGATGAAAGACTGCCGGTGGGGGTGTGAAAAATCATATACATTACATGCAGCCTGAACAGCTTAGTTACTTTATAGCTTGTTGCTGCCTGGTGAAAACCTCCAATTTATATCCAACGTTAAATATTGTAGTGTACCTGGACGATTTTCAAAATGTAACCTACCAGCAGGCCAGATCAGAATGTCATCAAATATGTTTTTGTTTTGGAATGCCTCTTATAATGTCCTGCGATCTTCATTAAATTGTTGCAAATCTTTAAAAAATAAATGAAATGTCAATAATAGAAAATTAACTCCAGGCCTTTGTGTATGAGGTGTATAGCACTGAACAACATACATTTATTTCAAGCCAATACTCCAAACTTTATCTTTAATCCAGAAAAAGCCTTGACATGGCCCTCAGACAGCTGAGACCGTAGCTAGCAGCTAACAGCGCTAATTGCAACAACAGTGCTAACAATGGCACAAGTAGACAACGCTAACGCTGTTAGCCTTTGGGGGAATCGTAAGATTGATGTTATGCTTTTGAGAAGAAGCTGTTGGGACTACGTTGTTGTGGTTACCGCTATATGAGAGCAGTGCAAAGTGGCAGGCATTAGCTAGCCACACAAAGCACTCTCATGACCTTGCATGCATGGCCAGGTATTACTCCACTAATCTTTACATAGCAAAAAGTATATTAAAGCTTGGGTAGGAAAAAACCAGGCCAATATTGCAAGGTCTTTTCCAATGAAAGTAGCTAGCATAAAGTCGCTAAATCTAGCAGGAAAGTCGAGAGGGGTCTGCCTGCAGACCTCCACTCTCAGGACAGTTCCGGTGCAGACCTCCACTCTCAGGACACCTCCACTCTCAGGACAGGAAGTGCACGCTAAGAATTCCAAAATAAAATCACCCGAGACCTGGTGTAATAGCCAAAAAAAATTATAATAATACCGGGGATAAGTGAAAACAAGTGTCCGAAAATAGGCACTCGTGAGGCGGGCAGAGTCCCCTGTCAACTCCAGTTACATTCCTCCATGGTGTCATTTGAGCGAAAAACTGAGTCTCCATTGTGATTTGAAAACTTCCATCAAACGAGTCCTTCGGTGGGCGGGAAAAAAAGCGTCAGAATCGTCACTTCCTGTACTGACAGTGGAGGTGTCCTGAGAGTGGAGGTCTGCACCGGAACTGTCCTGAGAGTGGAGGTCTGCACCGGAACTGTCCTGAGAGTGGAGGTCTGCAGGCAGGCTCCCATGGAAAAGTCAGCAAATTGCCAACAAACACTGAAAGCTAATCCCTTTGGCTTTAGCCTAAGGCCCAATCCAGAGCCACCCCAAATATTAGCAATTTAAACCGGCAGTTCCCAACCTTTTTCAACTCAGGGCCCACTTAAGAATCTAAAAAATGTTCGCGGCCCACATTCAACCTGAAACAATACGGAGGCTAAATAAAGTTCTCAAGAGTACTTTTTATTTTAATTAGAAAAGGAGCTGGCTATCAGTAACAAACAGACATTTGTATTACACATTTTAGTTGAATACTCGATTCTGATTGGTCAATTCAGAGCATGTGACACGTTGTTAATCCAGTAGAACAGACCGCTGTCAAGGACTGTAATGACCGTTCTAAGGAGGATCGAGAAAGAAAAAGGAAAAGAGGTTAAAAAAAAAAGAAATCGTAATAATGAAATGTTTCCACACAAATCATAATGTTTTGCAAATTATTTGGCGGCCCACTTGCAATGCCTTCGCAGACTACTAGGGGGCCACAGCTCACAGATTGGGAACCCTTGACTTAAACAAATCATGAACCACTTAAACTTCAAACATGGCTCTTGTTAGTACTTAAAGCTACATTACAGGTAGATAGACAGGCAGGTCGGCTGTAATCATTTCATTTGAGTGTTTTAACAAATGTAACAGAAACATTTACCCGACCTAGCTTTGATATAGAACCTTAAACTCCCATATAAATCCAATTCAATACAATTATAGAGTTTGCTGTTCTCAAATATGCCTAAATTAGCTTAGCAATAAATTACATTTAGAGAGAGAATATTTCTTAGTTGTAATGGGTCAGTGTGCAAACAACAACACCAACAATTGCTTTGTGTGTTAACTTAGATTTTAAATCTTTCTGTGATCTTGCTGGTCCATTAATGACTAATAATATTTGTTTAACTGTGAGAGTCAGACTCCTGTTCACTCTGCACCAGCTGCCACTGATTACACTAACGAGCTCGTTAGGAGTAGAGAGTGACATGAGGTGTTTATGTAGGGAACTCACTGCTGCATGGACCATTTTGTTATTTTAAAACACTGTAATGTAATGAGGGGTGTTTGTTCTTTAAATACCTTTTGAAGGTCAAACATATTTCAAACACAGGCATGCAGAGAGCATTCTGACTGCAGGTTACCTGTACTACGAAGCAAGATGTGGGGTTCGGGATGTAACTTCAGGGTCTACTCAGTCTCATGATGATGGTTCACATCATGCATCTAAAATGTAAAGATCATTGTTAATACTGTTTTTAAAATATGTTTTAAAACTTAATGTTCTCCAAAAAGTTGGCAGAAGTGTAAAAGAACACTGAATAAAGCATTTCACCTTTTAAAATTGTGTTCCCCTTATGCTGTAAAACTCTGATCCTTTGATGACCTCTGATCCAGATGTTTGAAATTATATTTAAAAAAAACAATATTTAAGGAGTGTCTCGTAAAAATGTAGCTTAACACGGAATCAAAGTGCCATTTCACTTTGTGCATGTTATCCCAGCAGTCTTAAACTGTGTCTGTAACAAAACAACATGCAGGTCTGGGCAACGCAGACAGGTGATTCAAACCTGGTGTCATCAACCATTAGAGAAAATAAGAGTAATCGTCTGGAGCAGCATATTTGTGAATCATCACACAAGAGCCTGTGGCTGCATCAACAACTAATTAACACTGAATACTCAGAATCATGGAATTGATTACGTTAAATTGTGTACGTGGTAGAGCAAGAAAAATATCGAATAAAAAAGAAGGTATGAAGTAGATAATCTTCTGACTGTCTAAATAAAGTGCAACAACATGGCACCATCCCAGCATGGTATTAGAAGTAGGTTAAATGAAAGGATTGTGTTTCGAGAGCCTGCAGGCACTTCCGGCTTTCGTCTCGACCAATCCACAATCACCTGTGCAAAACAATGCTGTATACAGGGGGAAGATATGACTTGTTTTGGATGTAACGCTAGCCTAATGACTGTAGTAGAAATTACGTAGAGAGCATGAAGTCATAGAAGTTTTACATGTATAGGTTTGATGTACGGGGTTCATGAATCCATAAAAAAGGGGAAACAACAACAACACCTCTGATTAACAGCTGTCAGGAAGGTATGAGAGAATTACAGTGTGAAAAGCTCAAAATCTTTAAAAACAACACGGAGTGTGCAATCAGTTGAGTCATGAAGCAAACTCATCATAAGACCTATTCATTAAATGCAACCACCATGGTCATTTCACCCGCTGCTTTCCCATGAGAGAAAATAACACACGCAAAAGCCACTTGAAGCCTCTAGTAAATACCATCAATGAAATGTACTGGACTGTTTGAATACTGTAAAACAGGCAGAACATCTGCTGAAGGAGTTTATGTAGCAAAACCAAACAATCACATGCTGCTTTTAACTACGAATAAATCTGTACACTGTGCAAACAGATGTCAATACCAGTTTGCAGAGTTAGAGGTTGGTGTTTAGGACCCTAACATCTTGCAACACAGAAAAAGGCTTTATGTTCTTTTCTTATTTTCACTTCATTCTATTATATTCTCTACAGTTACAAAGTAAAAAGGGCATTTTCGTGTATGATCAATGCTTCGCTGATGACGTATAATGATATTTGTAGGGATTGTTGTGTGTAAAATCAAACCAATTCACCTTCTATGATCACAGAATAAAGACTGTGACATTATGTTTGGATTGAAATTTGAAAACATGTTAAAAAAATATATACTCAGAAAGAAATTAAAACAAAACAAAAACATTTAAGTAGGATTAAAAATATCTTTGTGTTTTTACAAGCCTTACATATTCAGGTAAAAATTGAATTGACCGACAGGGAAACACGTGCTCCAAGGGCCCAAACACATCAAGAGATCCGCGCTGCACTTTCAAAAAAGAAGCAAAAAGAATGACACTCAAAGGTGATGCACAAAGCTGGGACCAGAACACTTTCTAACCCCTGTACATCACCAAGTGCTCCGGTCCCAGTCGTGTGCATCACTTTTTACTGTCCCTGTTTCTGTTGTGCTTTGAGCTTCTTACAGCTTGTTCTTATTTGCAGCGTTTCGTTTATGCAGCGCTTTTAGTAAAACCTGCACATGTCTCGTCAAGTTGATGAATGTTTTCTAAATGCTGTGCATATGTTGTCAAGTTAGTGGAAATGTTTCTGAATCTTTTAACTCAAATCTACAATGGCTGACACGCACTCCAACAGCCCAAAACACTTACATTAGGAGAAAGGCGCTGCAGATTCAGAAACAAAAGTACAAATGTGCCAAAACACGTGCAAATTTGCATGTGTTTTAGCACATTTGTACTTTTATATTCAGAGTTTAGGGTCACAAGTTATTAAAACATGGAGTATAAATATGTATTAGAGTTCTGCCTTTAAACTCAGAATTCAGAAAAGTCAAATAAAACTAAGTTCTGACATTATTCTCCGAGTTTAAATAAATGTTTTGACCCTAATGCTCTTCCGTAAACAAGTACTTTTCCAGAATCCTTAAATAATCTAGAGTTGAATATACTTTAGTGTATTTCATTGCTAGTGTACGTTCACTATGCAATATGTCATATACAGTACACATGTCTAAAATGAGTGATATTCGAGGATACCTCCACTCTGAGGTAGTAAACTGTAGCTTTCCCTTGTAAATCCACACAGACTTAAACATGGCGTCTGAATGGGAAACATCTGCTGCCTCTGTCCAGACTGACGTTATCTCACTGTCTCTGCTGGATGTTCCTGCACGCACACACACACACACACACACACACACACACACACACACACACACACACACACACACACACACACGCACACACACACATTTCCTGGGCTGAGGTTGCACAGATGCACTTGACTAGTTTATGTCAGTGGCACGGTAGTCTAAGAAACACTAGTCAACATCTCAATGCAAAAATGTACAAACCGTAAACACAGCTGCAGGAGAGGGAATCTGCAGTGAGCGTGTACAAATAACCGCTCGTTTACTGAATGAAAGTCACAAACACGCTGCAAACAAAGTCACGCGTATTGCCAACAGATGTTCCTTCTGAGCAGAGTGTGGTTTATACTTGTTGGCTGGGAATGACACGCACTGCAAGTATGTAAACAAAATGCAAAACCAGCAACGACCACATCCAAGTCTCGATTCACAAAGCTGACCGCGGATCAGAGGCTGCTGCCTGGGAACCAGGTGAGCCCAACAGCTCTGATCCTGCTGCTGGGATTACAACTATTCAGTGGTGAGACCCAGCGTGCTAATAATACAGATCACAGGAATTATGGTTCCACAGAGTTTCTTTTTAGTTGTTACAGTGATGTTTTGGGGTGGAGCGAGTGTAAATGCAACCCTGTGTTTCAGCTGTTCACTGGTGCATTAGGATTTTGTGTGCTCAGCTTTCATGTTTTTTCACCTACTAAGTTTGTCGATACATGTTTTTACATACAGTATGAATAAAACAAGGAGAACATTTTTTTTTAAATAAATACATATTAAACTAAAGCAAAAAGAATAGAAAAATCAAGGGGGATAAATAAAATTGATAACAAAACATCCATCCATCCATCTTCTCCCGCTTATCCGTGGTCGGGTCGCGGGGGTAGCAGTTCCAGCAGAGAGCCCCAAACTTCCTTTTCCCTGGCGACATCAACCAGCTCTGACTGGGGGATCCCAAGGCGCTCCCAGGCCAGCGAAGAGATATAATCCCTCCACCTGGTCCTAGGTCTACCCCTTGGTCTCTTCCCAGCTGGACGTGCCTGGAACACCTCCCTAGGGAGGCGCCCAGGTGGCATCCTAACTAGGTGCCCGAACCACCTCAACTGGCTCCTTTCGATGCGAAGGAGGAGCGGCTCAACTCCGAGTCCCTCCCGGATGACCGAACTTCTCACCTTATCCCTAAGGGAGACACCAGCCACCCTGCGGAGAAAACCCATCTCGGCCGCTTGTATCCGCGATCTCGTTCTTTCGGTCATGACCCATCCTTCATGACCATAGGTGAGGGGAGGAACCAAAATGTCCCGGTAGACAGAGAGCTTTGCCTTCTGGCTCAGCTCCCTTTTCATCACAACGGTGCGGTAAAGCGACTGCAGTACCGCTCCCGCTGCTCCGATTCTCCGGCCCATCTCACGCTCCATTGTTCCCTCACTCGAGAACAAGACCCCGAGATACTTGAACTCCTTCACTTGGGGTAAGGACTCATTCACTACTTGGAGTGGACAATCCATCGGTTTCCTGCTGAGAACCATGGCTTCAGATTTGGAGGTGCTGATCTTCATCCCAGCCGCTTCACACTCGGTTGCGAACCGATCCAGTGAGAGCTGAAGGTCGCAGACCGATGAAGCCATCAGAACCACATCATCTGCAAAAAGCAGTGGTGCAATCCTTAGTCCACCGAACTGCGGACCCCCCCTCCCCATGACTACGCCTCGAAATCCGATCCATGTATATTACAAACAGGATTGGTGACAAAGCGCAGCCCTGGCGGAGGCCAACCCTCACCGGAAATGAGTCCGACTTACTGCAGAGGACCCGGACACAGCTCTCGCTTTGGGAGTACAAAACAGTGATATATAAATAATAGTTTCCCAATTTGAAATCATTAATCAAAGACAAATATTGACTAATTCTTAACTCATACCTAACGATACTTTAAAATCGATAGTCTATTCCATTTTTTATAATATTAAATGACCTCACTGATCGTTCTTTGAAAAAAAACAAGCAGCTCTGTTGTCAGGTTTTTTTCCTGCACTGAATAAACATTTAGTCGATCATCAAGTGCGTGCCGCTCCCTGTGTTTGATTCCATGCCAGCACTTTCTGGAATCAGCCTTTAAATAAAAACGAGACAAAATGTTCAAAACACACTTCTATCTCCTCTTTTATCAATATTACAACCACCTGCAGGATTCCAGTCTGCAGACATTTGTTCTGTCGCAGCACAGTTTTCTCTGAGGGTTTCTCTGGTTGGCATCAGCACAGAGAGAGGCTCCACATAAACATCAGAAAAACATGTGGTAAAAACAGTCATAGCAATGAAAGTCAAATATGCTTCTTACGGCAAACAGTAAAATTACAGACATTTTACTGCAAGCAAATAAAAAATAGAACAAGAAAAGGGAAATTGACAGAAAAAACAGCACTGAACACATCCTGCCCCCCCCCCCCCCCCCCCCCCCCCCCTCCCTGTGAATCCAGTGCGCTCTGATTGGTCGGGACGTTGCTGCAAGGAGCAGACAGGTTTCCGGGCCGGCGATACAGCGAGTACAAGCGAAACTCATCCTGAGCACACACAAACACTCACAGCTGAAGTAAACACAATAAGTGTGGCTTGATATTAAGTGAGAAAAGGTTTATAACCAGGGGTGCACATAACTGGTGCGCATGCGCGGCAAAAATCTGAATTGCGTAACGTCACTATGAACAACAGAATTGTGCCAAAACTCCTCCAACTGGGTGCAGCGGGAGACTCCCCTGTGCACATTCTGTGCCCCGGGCACACACTGGAGAACTGCGTAAAATCAGCTGATCACAACGTGCACGCTCTGTGGTCAAGCTGCTGCAGTTCTATTTACACCAAAGTGGAGTGAAACACACAGTTGCAAACTTCCTCAGGGTGTTTTGGAAGAGTTTGAAATCAGACAGAGGTGAAGAAGTACTCAGATATTGTACTTGAGTAAAAGTAGAAGTACCAGAGTGTAGGAATACTCTGTTACAATACAAGTCCTGCATTCAAAATGTTACTCAAGTAAAAGTAGAAAAGTATTATCATCAAAATCTAGTTAAAGTACCAAAAGTAGTCATTGTGCAGATTGGTCCATTTCAGAATAATATGATATGTTTTATAATGATTGATCATAAAAGTGTTATCAAAGCTGGTAAAGGTGCAGCTAATTTTACAAATTAGATCAAAGTCAAGTAAAGTACAAATATCATATAAGTAGTACTTGAATAAGTGTACTTAGTAACTTCCCACATCTGAAATCAGATATGACTTCATGTGATCATGTCTTAGTATTTGATCCTCCAACTTGGCCTCAGGAAATGCAAGGACTTCACAGTTTTGGCAACAAGTTTTGGAGAAAGCAAATCGGAGGCTTAAAAAGAGACAGGGAGGAGCATCTTCATCATCTATCATGCAAGAAGTGTAAATAGAGGACAGTGAAGGAGACACTGAGGAGGACCACGCTTCGTGTGGGGTGAGTACCAAACGCTGTCTCCTGGTACTCATCTGAGTAACTCACTCAAAAAGTTATGTGCACCCTTGTTTATAACGCTGTGAGAATGGGTCTGCGGAGAGCATTTCTCCACGATCCCAACTCGTCTATTACCAGCGTTCAGGGAGCTCTATGCAAGTCAATGGGGACTCCCTGGCCCTTTCTCATTTCATCAAATCCCCCTCCTCGACTCCTCGGTCCTCCGCTAGTGACCCGGAAATGAATTTCAGTGCGCCATGTTGAAGGACATCTCATTTCTCTAAATGCACTTCGAGGACCGAGGATCGAGCGTCGAGGAGGCTCTCTGGAGGAGCTCTAACCGAGGAGACACTGATAGGTCCTCCACGGCTCCTTCGTGGATGCATTTCCGGGAACAGAGATGTTTCAAAGAGTCGTGACGCACGGCCGGACTTATCTCAATGACAGCTCTACATGCATCCCCTGGATATTATTTTATTAACCGCTTTCATCGCGACGGATGTTTACAGTGAGAACAGCTGTGAGGTCCGTGCAGAAAGCAGAGCAACCGCGGTGAATTTAGTTTTAGGTTGGATATTCGACGGACATTCACGGACCCGCCAGCAGCGTCAGTTTAACGGGGACATCTTCTCCGCGAAACAAGGCTTTCACTTAGGGACCATCAACAAATGACTTTTACAATTAGACAAGAAAAATGTTCTTTTTAATAAATCGACAGCTTCTCGATCGTGTGAATGATGTGATGCATTTTAATACTTTAAATAATTTATATTATTAATTTGATGGAAAAATGTGCTTATTTCTTCAATACCTTCCAGGTCATGTGACCGATTCACTCAAAATCAATGCTGGGTCAAAGAACCACACTGGCTGAATAGGACACACCTCTTTGTATTGTATTTTAATACTCTAAATATTTTTATATTAATATTTTGATGGAAAAATTAGATTATTTCTTCAATACCTTCCAGGTCATGTGACCGATTTGCTCAAATTGCTGACACCACTGGTTAAGGCTTTGGAAATTGTTCCTCTTCTTGTGTATTTTGCTGGTCTAAATCACCTTTGATTTTTATGGTGTATAACTTCACCAATGCGCACGACTTTAAAAATAATTTTTTTATCCGTTGATTTTGGCCGTTCTTTTTTGAGAAACTGTAGACAGCGTTGCATCCATTAAATGTGCATTTTGCAGAGGCACAGAAAAATGTCGAATTCTTTTTACGGCTATCATTTGTCTTAACATGCTGGTATTTGAAAGCAAAATTCCTGATAAAAGTTATCAGTCCAGGGGGGACGGAGTTTTTTTTTGCCATGTTTAGGTTTAATTTTGTTCCATTGTTTTCTTGTCATGGCAATTTTTAACTTTTTTGGCCCTGCTTTGCACTTTCTGTTCATTGTTGTTGTCATTTTGGTGGCTGTCTCTGTACTTTGTTTGTTCTGACTCATCTGTGTCTATCTCAGACTGTGGCTGTGCATTACTTATTTCCCTGTCATCCTGACTTGTGTCCTCGTCTTCCTCACCTGTAGGTGCGCTGTAAGACTGTTTTTCTTCACCGCTCTTATCTTCATCTTTCCCCACAGGCTCTGTCCCTGTTTTTCGTTTGTTTCTTTTTCGTTTTTTATCCTTTTCTGGCCCTTTCTTGTCCTTGCCTGTTTGTCCCTTTCCGTTCATTTTTGTTGTCATTTTGGTGGCTGTCTCTGTACTTTGTTGGTCTGACTCTTCTGTGTCTATCTCAGACTGTGGCTGTGCGTCGGGTATCCGAGGCAGGACTCTGCTCTGGGGCTCATCAAAGTTATTTTTTAACAGTACCTGCTTGAAGCACCTCAGTCCGGACTCCACGTCGGTCTTCACCCCAGATGACCCTCAACCACTTAAGATGCTCTTTCTTATTACTTTTAAACACTGTAAGTGTAACTGAGGACCACTGCTCAGTTGTAACATTAACTTCACTAAAACCATGAGAAATTAAAGACCTGGTGATGAAATCTCTACCTCCTGCTTGTTGCCAGAGGTCTAAAGCTTTCTTTGTCTTGCCTTTTTTGAAGCGCACCATTTTTAGATCAAACAATGTGATCTGGTTTCTAAAATGTCTTCTTCTTCTTCTTCTTCTTCTTCTTCTTCTTCTTCTTCTTCTTCTTCTTCTTCTTCTTCTTCTTCTTCTTCTTCTTCTTCTTCTTCTCTCGATTTTTGGCGTATATAACAACTTTAAAGGTGCATACCGCCACCTGTAACTTGAGTGTGAATCATATCATTCCATGTCTTAACTCACAAAGCTGTGTGATTTATTCTGAGTCTAGCCATCATGATTTCCTCCCTTCTGTTTCTTTCTTTATATTAATTGTAATTGTCTTTTGAACTATATGATACTCTTTGCCTTTCTGGTCTTCCTCCCACCTCTTCTGCCAGATCTCCATTCCTTTCTTCTTAATGACTGCTTTTCCTTCTCCTTTTCCAAGTTGAACTGGTAATGTTATTTCCTTTTGTATTGCACTTGTTGCTAATTTATCAGCAGACTCGTTCCCTTTCACCCCCTCATGTGCAGGCACCCAGCAGAACTGCAGATCTATACCGCCTCTGTGCAGTCTTAACAGGCTATGATTAAGTTCTATGAGAATGTCTTCTCTGGCAGTTGATGTTGTTGACTGTATGCTTTTTAATATGGACAATGAATCTGTACATATCACCACCTTATCAGGTCTGACCTCTTCAACCCAGGCAGGGGGACAGATCGGGTAGTGACACTACCCGATCCGTCCCCCTGCCCGATCGACAAAAATGTATAGCATATGGCTGTCTAACAGAAGTTAAATTCATTCCTCACTTATTCTGACAATGTACTTAACCCAGTGGCGGTTTTACGGGGTGGCACGGGGTGGCAGCTGCCACCTCAGAAAAATGCCTTGCCATCCCAGCTGCCACCCCAGTTGGCAGCTTTGTTTTGAAAGAAAAGTTGTGGCTCATCGGACATTTATGAGAGAAAATCTCTAATGTCCGAGTACAAGTGAATGCAGCACAAGACGGGAGCCTTGTAACCCCTCCCCCCTGGCGCGAGCTTGGAAATATGATTGGCGGCGATTTCCTTTGAACGGGGGACAGCGCAAAACGAAAAGCATTTCGGATCCAAGTAGACGGAAGGAATGAGGTATTTGCGGTCAGGGTATGGCGGGGTAGGCTACAGCCATACCAATAAATGCCCCACCTTAGCCCCACCATGAACAATGATGTTAAAGTAAGCAAAATAAAGTCCGCCAACTAGCTCGGAGTAAATTGCACTGACAGCAGTTAGTAAGATTGATTTCAGTAGCCACTTGTCTGGAAATACCAAAGACTAGAAACAGTTTTGAAAACTTTTGTCACGTAGTGATCGTCTTCTCAATAGAACATCTTTGATAATGTCTTCTGACCAATCAGAATAACGATAACGGCGTGGTGTTGTTGCAGGAAGTCCCGAAGGAGAATACCTTTGCTGTAGTACATCTCTATATACATCGATACAATATTACGTGTATATTACGTGTTGATAGTAATGAAATAAGACCCCACGGTTTGATGATTGATAGGTGTGTGGGCTGTCTTTCATTTTGACACACAGAACAATGGGGGCTATCCACCCTTATCCACAATGTAAAGTCATTCACAGCCTCTTCCCTCTTCTCTCTGTGAGGAGCAGCAGGTTCAGCTCAGAACAAAGTAACACAAAACTAAAATGGCATTCATTTTTTTAAATATGTCGTGTAGTAATAGATTTATTCATTTTTCTTCTCAAGAGAGTACCAGAATGTGTATTTTATATTAGTATTTCAAAAAATCTCCGGACCGCCCTGCAGGGGTTGGGTTTTCAGCATGTCAACTCTTTCACTTGTGGGGAAATTGCAGGATTGGCTCCAGGTCGCCCTTATTATTTACTACAAGACAAATGTGCCTTTTTATTTCATACAGTTCAATTTGGATTGAGACAGGGAAATAATCTAAACCTCACGCGTGGCGTTTCACTGTCAAGGGGAGCGTGTATGTAATTACAATGCAAATACTGACTTGAGCCCCACCACTGTATGGGTTAGCCCTACCAGAGATTACCCAACACAAATACTCTGGCCCCGCCACTGTTTGCGGTCTACAATGACAGAGAAGAGCCTGTCAAGTTTGGCTGTACTCAGCATTGAATCAAAACGCACCATAGCTAGGTAGGCGCTTTGCTGAACAAGATGGTAATCGCCACATTCAGCTGTTATAGGCATGCCAACTTGATGCTCTGCTCACGGATGAGTCGATGAGAATAATAAACTGTTAAGATGATGACCTTACATGTGTATAATATTTTTCTTCTTTAAGGGGGTCTGCCCCTAAAAAACAGTTTCAAGTCCTGAGAAAGTCAAATAAGACGGTGTGTAAAACTTCACTGCCCAGCCAAAATAAAGTAACCACTTTGATTTAACTAGGCCAGTAGGACTTTCCACTGGATAATAACTGCAGCGATGTATATGTGTTAGCTGAATACACGTTTTTTAACCCTAACTGATGCAGTTAGTCACTTCTTTAATGTTTGTTCTTTCTGATGTAAAGTCAAGGTTGTAACTGTTTGCAATGACGTTGTGGGGCGCTGAACTGTTCTTTTGATTCTTTTGATATATGATAGTAATTACTTGTCTTTCAAATTTGAAGGAGGGTGAGCAAGCATCTTGAGGAACATTCATCATTAACTCCTCCAAAAAATATAGTTTATTTAATAATAACACTGAATATGTGAATCATAACAGTGATTGACAGCTGATAGGAATAATATGATTGTTAATAGTATCATATTCATTCAGACAAACATCGATGAGACAGTTAATTAATGTACTTATTGCAGCAGTCTGCATAGATTTGGTTCCCCTGCTGGTCTAAGAGTGAAACAAACTCATTCAGTTAATGTTCAGTTAAAATTCATTACATTACGTCTGCCATCTTATATATTTATATGTAAGGCTTTACTGATGTGTGTAGTGCCAGGAGATATGGGAGTCGGAGGCGGTGCATCGAAGGTGCAAAAGGGTACTTTAATAAGGAGCTGCACAGGACATGTTGTCGGGTCGCAGCCCGGGTCGACAAGAGGAAGAGCCGGGAGGGCACATCAGCTCAGCTGATTGCGTGAAGTACATACACGCTGTGAATTAATTATTTGCCAGCTGAAAAGCATTTAAATACGCATTTAAAAAGTGAAAAAACTCAGTCTTCTTAGCGATCCGGTCGTGGCAAGATCGATTTGAAGCAGCAACCACTGTAAGGTATATTCTTGGATTAATTCTACTACTCTGTGTCAGTCAGGTTACTATTTTAATTGTTCTGCAGTCATTTTAGCTGGTAGAGATCTGTACATGTGAGATCGGCTCAGAGGAAAGCTGTAATTTCTGCTACCCTCTCTAAAGCCCAGTCGAAACCGCGTGAGAATATACACGCCCTGCTCAGCTGATTGCGTGAAGTACATACACGCTGTGAATTAATTATTTGCCAGCTGAAAAGCATTTAAATACGCATTTAAAAAGTGAAAAAACTCAGTCTTCTTAGCGATCCGGTCGTGGCAAGATCGATTTGAAGCAGCAACCACTGTAAGGTATATTCTTGGATTAATTCTACTACTCTGTGTCAGTCAGGTTACTATTTTAATTGTTCTGCAGTCATTTTAGCTGGTAGAGATCTGTACATGTGAGATCGGCTCAGAGGAAAGCTGTAATTTCTGCTACCCTCTCTAAAGCCCAGTCGAAACCGCGTGAGAATATACACGCCCTGCTCAGCTGATTGCGTGAAGTACATACACGCTGTGAATTAATTATTTGCCAGCTGTAAAGCATTTAAATACGCATTTAAAAAGTGAAAAAACTCAGTCTTCTTAGCGATCCGGTCGTGGCAAGATCGATTTGAAGCAGCAACCACTGTAAGGTATATTCTTGGATTAATTCTACTACTCTGTGTCAGTCAGGTTACTATTTTAATTGTTCTGCAGTCATTTTAGCTGGTAGAGATCTGTACATGTGAGATCGGCTCAGAGGAAAGCTGTAATTTCTGCTACCCTCTCTAAAGCCCAGTCGAAACCGCGTGAGAATATACACGCCCTGCTCAGCTGATTGCGTGAAGTACATACACGCTGTGAATTAATTATTTGCCAGCTGAAAAGCATTTAAATACGCATTTAAAAAGTGAAAAAACTCAGTCTTCTTAGCGATCCGGTCGTGGCAAGATCGATTTGAAGCAGCAACCACTGTAAGGTATATTCTTGGATTAATTCTACTACTCTGTGTCAGTCAGGTTACTATTTTAATTGTTCTGCAGTCATTTTAGCTGGTAGAGATCTGTACATGTGAGATCGGCTCAGAGGAAAGCTGTAATTTCTGCTACCCTCTCTAAAGCCCAGTCGAAACCGCGTGAGAATATACACGCCCTGCTCAGCTGATTGCGTGAAGTACATACACGCTGTGAATTAATTATTTGCCAGCTGAAAAGCATTTAAATACGCATTTAAAAAGTGAAAAAACTCAGTCTTCTTAGCGATCCGGTCGTGGCAAGATCGATTTGAAGCAGCAACCACTGTAAGGTATATTCTTGGATTAATTCTACTACTCTGTGTCAGTCAGGTTACTATTTTAATTGTTCTGCAGTCATTTTAGCTGGTAGAGATCTGTACATGTGAGATCGGCTCAGAGGAAAGCTGTAATTTCTGCTACCCTCTCTAAAGCCCAGTCGAAACCGCGTGAGAATATACACGCCCTGCTCAGCTGTCGCCCATCAGCTGTCGCCCATCAGCTGTAGAGAGTTAACTAATTAGAGGGGCGTGGCCCAACTGCTGTGTGAACTCATCAATCAGGCTCCATTTTAGGTAGCTATTTCCTGGAGCGTCAGCTTCAGCGTCAGACAGACGAAGACTGACAAAGACATTGGAGTCCTGCGGGAGTCAAAGACTGACAAAGACATTGGAGTCCTACAGGAGTCACGAGGGAGGCAAAGAGGAGGCAAATCCTACTTTGATTGAGCTAAGTATCGCTGGTACTTTATTTCATTTTGGTTAGTCCCGCATGCTATAATCATGTGTATTTTCTCCATTCCCGTTCATGTGTCCTCTCGCCACTATCACTGGCCCCGTGTATCTCGTAATCGAAATATTCGGCCTGCTCTGGTCTATCCCTCATGCTCCTCTGACATCCAACACTTAGTTTCAGGTGGCCTGTGGAACTGCCAGTCAGCTGTTCCTAAGGCTGACTTCATCTCTGGCTACGCTTCCCTGCAGTCTCTGGATTTCCTTGCCCTCACGGAGACCTGGATTACTCCATCCAACACATCCACCCCAGCAGCTCTCTCCACAGCATACTCCTTCTCCCATACACCCAGACCCACTGGCAGAGGAGGTGGCACTGGTCTCCTGCTCTCTCCCAAATGGAGCTTTTCCCTCTTCAAGCTTCCTAACTTCACTCCTTCCACCTTTGAATTCCATGCCGTCACAGTAACCCATCCTATACAATTAACCATTGTTGTTCTCTACCGTCCGCCAGGCGCCTTGGGGGACTTCTTGGAGGAGTTAGATCATCTTCTCTCACACATCCCTGAAACTGGCCCTCCGGCTGTACTTCTCGGAGACTTCAACCTCCAGACGGGGAAGATAGACGAACTAACATCTCTGTTAACCGCCTTTGCTTTCTCACTGTCTCCATCCCCACCAACTCATAAAGCTGGCAATGTCCTTGATCTCATATTCTCAAGGAACTGCACTACTTCTAACCTCTCTGTTAACCCGCTCCACACATCCGATCACTTCTTCCTTTCATTCTCTCTACCTCTTTCCAAACATAACAAAATAATCTCTTCTCAGCCTGCACCTGTCCGCCGTAACCTTCGTTCCCTCTCCCCCTCTACCTTTGCCTCATCGGTGCTCTCAGCCCTCCCTTCCTCTGATTCGTTTCAACTCCTGCCTCCAAACTCTGCTGCAGAAACTCTCCTCTCTACTCTCTCATCCTCTCTGGACTCTCTCTGTCCTCTCACATCTCGGCAGGCTCGTCAGTCCCCTCCTGCTCCCTGGCTAAATGACGCACTGCGTGCTAATAGAACCGTCCTTCGGGCAGCAGAGCGGAAATGGTGGAAATCCAGACACCGTGACGACCTCCTAACCTATCAGGCTCTCCTCTCCTCTTTCTCTACCTCCATCTCTCAGGCAAAGAGCACTTTCTTTCAAGATAAGATCCAATCTTCCTATTCCAATCCCAAAAAACTATTTTCCATCTTCTCCACCCTCTTGGACCCTCCCAAAGCCCCTCCCCCCTCCTCACTTCTGTCAAGCGACTTTGTTAACCATTTCGAAAAAAAGGTTGATGATATTCGCTCTTCTTTTTCTGACTCACCTTTACTGACCGCTGGGTCACCAAACCCTCTTTTCAACCACTCACTAACCTCCTTTTCCCCTCTCTCTCCAAGTGAGGTTCTTACCCTCATTACCTCTGCCCGCCCTACCACCTGTCCTCTGGACCCCATCCCTTCAAACCTCCTTCAGACTATCGCTCCTGATATTCTACCGTTTCTCACCCATTTCATTAACACTTCTCTAACTTCTGGTCACTTTCCAAACAGTCTCAAGGAGGCGAGAGTAAACCCTCTCCTAAAGAAACCCACTCTCAACCCGTCCGATGTTATAAACTACAGGCCTGTCTCTCTCCTCCCGTTCCTGTCTAAAACACTTGAACGCGCTGTCTTTAAACAACTCTCCTGTTATCTCCACCAGAACAACCTCCTGGATCCGCACCAGTCTGGTTTCAAGGCAGGTCACTCCACAGAAACGGCCCTCCTTGCTGTCACTGAGGAACTGCACACTGCTAAAGCTGCATCCCTCTCCTCTGTCATCATCATGTTGGACCTGTCAGCTGCATTCGACACGGTGAACCATCAGATCCTCCTTCGCACTCTCCAAGAACTTGGAGTTTCAGGCTCTGCACTCTCCCTCCTCGCCTCATACCTCAAAGACCGTACCTACAGGGTAACTTGGAGAGGGTCTGAGTCTGACCCTTGTCTATTAACTACAGGGGTCCCTCAGGGCTCTGTTCTTGGTCCCCTCCTTTTCTCTCTGTACACAAACTCGCTCGGCTCGGTCATTAGCCCGCATGGTTTTTCTTACCACTGCTATGCTGACGACACCCAATTGATTCTGTCCTTTCCCCGCTCAGAGACCCAGGTCGTCGCACGCATCTCTGCTTGTCTAGCTGACATCTCTCAGTGGATGTCTGCTCATCACCTCAAGCTCAACCTTGACAAGACTGAACTGCTTTTCCTTCCGGGAAAAGATTGTCCTACTCTTGACCTGACGATCAACATCGGCACCTCTGTTGTTTCCCCGACTCTGACCGCAAGGAATCTGGGTGTAACCCTGGATAACAACCTCTCCTTCACTGCAAACATCGCTGCTACAACTCGTTGCTGCAGATATACGCTGTACAACATAAGGAAGATTCGTCCCCAGCTGACCCAGAAAGCCACCCAGGTTCTGGTCCAGGCTCTCGTCATCTCACGCCTAGACTACTGCAACTCCCTCCTGGCTGGTCTACCTGCATGTGCCATCCGACCTCTGCAGCTCATCCAGAATGCAGCGGCTCGTCTGGTCTTCAACCTTCCAAAATTTTCCCACACCACTCCGCTCCTTCGCTCCCTTCACTGGCTCCCGGTAACTGCTAGAATCCACTTCAAGACACTAGTACTTGCATACCATGCTGCGAATGGATCTGGCCCTTCCTACATCCAGGACATGGTTAAACTGTACACCCCAGCGCGTGCACTCCGCTCGGCATCAGCCAAACGACTCGCTGCACCCTCGCTGCGAGGTGGACCCAAGTTCCCATCAGCAAAAACACGTGGGTTTGCTATCCTGGCTCCAAGATGGTGGAATAAGCTCCCCATTGACATCAGGACGGCAGAAAGCCTGCACATCTTCCGGTGCAGACTGAAAACTCATCTCTTTAGATTCCACTTCGAGCGATAGAATTACTATCAAAGCACTTATATACTAACAAAGGACTGGCTTATCTATAGCCAGCTGACAAAGCACTTATATACTAACATAGGACTGGCTTATCTATAGCCAGCTGACAAAGCACTTATATACTAACATAGGACTGGCCTATCTATAGCCAGCTGAGTAGCACTTGAAATGTGTGGCTCTATGATACCTGCTGTACTTTATGATTCTGTTTTTCTTCTGGGCTGTGTCTTCCTGGTCGTATGTACTTATTGTAAGTCGCTTTGGACAAAAGCGTCTGCTAAATGCAATGTAATGTAATATATAGATAACACATAACATGTCCGTGTGGGAACAATACCCCCAACCCGTAGTTCCATGTGTGGATTATGTCCCCAGTGGATAATAGGTGGTCACCACACAAGCCCCCCCAGAATTCAAACATGGAAACTATTTCCGTGTCCGGGAGGAAACACCACAGGGGCCGAGGAGGGTGGGGCCGGGCCATGGAACGGGCCGTCGGAAGGGGGCCGCAGGAGAGGGCAGGGTTTTAACGAGGGCGAGGGCATCCTCACCGGGGGTGGGAGACGGGCCGGAACGGGGCCGCAGTAGGCGTCGTAAGGGGGCCGCAGTGCTGCGACGTGGGGACGGCGTGAATATCCCGGTGGTCCCCAGCAGGGAGGAGCGCTGCCCGGCCGCAGGCGAGGGCACAACGGCAGCGGGCACAAAGTCCTCGGGGGGAAAGAGCCGGGTCCCCGGGGGGCAGGAGCAGCATCCCCGGGAGGAAGGAGCCGTGGACAGGGGAGAGGCCAGGCAGGGTCCCGGAGCGCACCACCAAACGGGCCGATGAAGGCATGGGGACGTCCGAAACCGCCGAGGCGAGACGGGGTCCAGGAGTGCACCACCCAGGCGTCGATGAACGTGAGTGGCGTCTGGAACCGCCGTCGAGGTGAACCGTGAGCCGCGGTAAGAAGAGAGGCCAGGCAGGGTCCCGGAGCGCACCACCCACGGGCCGTTGAAGACATGGGCACGTCCGAAACCGCCGAGGCGAAGGAAGAGGCCAGACAGGGTCCCGGAGCGCGCCACCCACGGGCCGATGAAGGCATAGGCACGTCCGAAACCGTCGAGGCGAGACGGGGTCCAGGAGTGCACCACCCAGGCGTCGATGAACGTGAGTGGCGTCTGGAGCCGCCGTCGAGGTGGTGAAACAGGTGAGTGTGGAGGAAACTTCTGGTGTAGCAATTGCAATTAGGAGTCACCGACTCAGGAAGGAGACACGGTAGAGCAGGAGCTTTTGATGTCAAACACTGATGGTTTATTTGGAGTTACGGCCGGAGGATTCACATCACAAGTCACAGCAGTCACGGTGAGACTGCACGGGAGAGTTGCCACGTCAATTCTGAAGCGCCTCTCTCTCGTTAGCCCATTTAACTGGTTTCACAGAGAGTGATCAACATATTTTGATAAGATAGTTTAGACAGTTGGGCACACTGAGTCCACTTGCATCCGTCACTTATGGCCTCGAAGATTTCATACGTTGGAGTCCACAAACAACAAAGAAGGAAGTGTCCCAGTGCACCCACAACAACAGACCATCTGTGACCTAGTGTTGACCGGTCACAGAATGGGAACAATAACTTTATGGCTGAAGCAGCCTATGTCCTTAAAGGAGATAAACAGACGTCAGGGTTGGTCATGTACGTCATATCTAGGAGTCTAGGACAATTATTTCCATAACAGTCCTCTCTTTTTATCATTTATGATAACCTAAAAACATTAGTCTAATAATAATTTGGTCAATACTTAACTCAATGGGAATCTTCAGATTTGAGTGTGGACATACCTCAATTACATCACAAAGTAGAATAAGATTGAAACATTCAATCATAATAGGAAAAATCATCTCTCATCAGTGTTTGATCATCTTTCGTCAAAAGCACAATAATGAACACACATAAAACACAGATGCATAAATAGCTAAATATTTGTTTTGGGCCAAAACTGAAATGAATCCAGTACTTGAAACATCATTGTAGGTATTTCTGTGCATGGATAATACATTAAAGAGTAGTGTTGTTAAGCCTGATTGCTGGACGATTAAGGATATTAACATTATCTGTGATAATAGTAGAAATATCTGAAAATATTAATTAATTAATTTTGTTTAGTGCGAAAGTGTAATCTGATCCGGCAAAAATATATGAATCACCACTATTCAACACATGTCTGTTCATTGGAAATATAAAAACAGTCATTAATTGTACATCTGTACATTGTAAATATCCAAGGTATAAAATCAATTCAAAGTTCATCTTTGTACGAAAGCTGGAAGAACATGTCCTTCAGTCTTTCTGACTCGTTCTCCTCCTCTCTTTATGACAAAAAGTGTCTGGTGTGTGTAAAGGCATCCTGATACTGTAGATTAGCACTGATGTGCTGATTGGCTCAAACTCTTCATCCTCAGAGCGCCATATTTCAACCCCCCCAATTGCTCTGCTTTTGTGTGGCTCAATTCAGTGAGCACTGTATGATCCCCCAGTGAAACGGAGGCTCATCTGCCTGCATTCCTTCTGCTATCTGCTTGAGAGCAGTGCAACTGCGTATTCCAAATGGTGCATCCAGGTCTCCCCCCGTGGATGGGAGAGGTTATGAAGACATCTGCTCCTCCAAGAAACAAGGAACCTTGTATGAAGCCTCTGAAGCCCTCGCTCGTCCCGCAGGGTTGTCTGCCTGAGCCCACAGAGCAGAACGGTGAAGAAGCATCCCATCTCCTCAGATAGTTGAAGATTAGAATCCTCTCATCCCGAACGACCTCGTGCCTCCTTGCCCGTGGATGGGGGTGCCCTCTGCAGCCGGAGAGTGTGACCCTCTCTCTCGGACCCTTGGCCTTCAGAGCTGTCCTAGCTATTGGGTTAACACCTGATAGGGATGTTTTCCTGAGTGCAGACAACTCAAAGTAATGGATTAGCACATTATCATTTAATTACAAAAATAGGATAGGCCCCTCAGAATTACTTGGGAGCCTTCCTGACACATGCACATGCATAAATGTAAGGTTTGTGTTAGTCATTTAACATACAATAATCATATACTCATCAGTCCAAAGCAGAGAAATGTTATTGTAATTTAAAGGTGAGCTAGTCCCTGGATATAACCCCTTCTCAATGATTCTAAATGTTATATTAATTCACCATTTGATAAAATATTAGTTTATCAGAAATATATATTTTTCCTCTTCCATAAAACAGGTTTGAGTAATAAATGTTCCAATATAAAATCAATTACTCAATATAATTGACTCTTCCCTCCCTTTTCTTACATATGTCACATATGAAATAATAACTTAGGAGTCTATTTAAGCATGGTGTAGTTTATAATCTATTACTCGAGAAGACTCAGTATCACCTGTGTGCAGCTTGCAATAAAAACAATTGTGAGAAACATATATTATGCAGGAAATGTATACCTTTGTTGAAAAACAAAGCATATCTGATTTGGGAGGAAAAGCTTCAACCCCCTTAACATCTGAGTTATTACTGATGGCATAGCATGAATGATATTGGGTGTCTGAGGGTGTCATTACTGAGAAATGTCAAACAAATTCAAAACCTTACATTTGAAAACAGGTTTGCATTCCTCCACTTAAGGTGACGTTATCATTGGAAACAATGAAAGCTAATTGTTTTGATGTAGAATCTATCAATTGAATCGTTAGAGCAGAACAGAATGGTTGTATTGTAGCCTGAGTTTCGTGCAGCCTCTAGTTTTTACCAGGTGGACACATTGTTCTATATAATGTGAATACATGCAGAACTAAGAGGCCCCTGACATTAGGCCTATTTTAAAAATAGTAGGGGCTTTTAACAGCCTGCCAACTTACAGGCATCCTCTGCATAGAAGTATGAATAGCCTTAAAAAAACAACCCACTCTGCGGTAACGAGAGTCATGTATCTGAACCAAATGCCCTAAGTGAAGCCGTTAGTCCCATCTGACTGACCCAAGGGTTGGTGCTGGTGTGACAGGGAGGCTTCCAGGTGTTCAAAGCTGATGTCAAGCTTTCAGTTCATGGCTCGGTGGGGGGAGCAGACCCACGTGAGACAGTATCAACGGCTGTAATGTTCAGTTTGAGGAGCGTCATTCTCTCTGGGAGCAGGAAATGGTGTCCATTCTCGGACCAGACCATTAATGTCATTTCATGTAGAGCAGCCATAGCATCTCTGTGACTGCACTCAGCCGGACCTTAGCAGGGTAGAACTGGGTGACTCTTAGTGAAGTCGTCCAAGGCGATAGGCAAAATGGAACCACGTACCAACAAAAGGGACACAAGGTCATCAATGTCTCTCTTTACCATTGGCCTAATTGCACAACAATTGAGTGGAAAAAATGTGGAACACTAATCCATCATGTGAAATGTTGAGTTAATCTAAATAATTACTTATGGGTTGAAATCAAATTAACATTAGAACTAAAGTCAGTCAAAATTGGACTTGCACGGATCAGAATCTAATCAATACACCATTTTCCCAGCTCTGTAACGAAAAGGATAACAAGACTAGGTACATTACAGGAGTGTTAACACACCCACACATGCACACTTATCTTATTCTTGTAGAGATTAGAGGACAAGGTCTAATGTTGTGAACAAAATGATCAAGTCAACGTTATTTTATTTATTCTATGTTATGTACCACATTTAATTTAATAATTAATCTTGAATTACTAATCAATAATTTACAATTTGGATAAGGTGAATACTTATCCAAAGTGTGTGGGTGCGGGTGCGTGTGTGTGTGTGTGTGTGTGCGTTTGTCTGCCCAAGGTTTAAAAACATTTGGGACAGCACAGCAGTGAGAATGTTATGAGACTAAACTCGAAGGAAGCTAGACTGGAGTATTTTAACTAAATCAAAACACTTGCACATTAATTAAATACATTTGACATTTAGCTCGAGCTGGGTTCAATACTTTTCTTCATGGTATTTAAAATTGGGCTCGAGTAGAACCCCTGGATTTGGCTTGCAACACAAAGTGATACTGATCTCTGTAGGACTTGGAAGTGTCATGATTCAAAGTGTGGGCCTGTGAAAGAGAGGCCCTTGGAAAACAACATCTATTTTTTTAACCGTAATTACTTATTTTAAAGAGATTGCAACATTATACTTTTTAAAGAATTGCTCACACATTTATTATGCACACAATAAAAAAACTTCAACAAATATATTGATCCTGGCTTAACCAGCGACCTTTACTCTGTTGTTCATAAGCTCGGTTTCAGAAAACTTGTCAGTAGTTTAACAACTATTTTAATTTTAGTAATGTCTATGGAGACCAATTGGTTGATACGAGAAATAACTTGAAGCAGTTTAATAAAGAATGTTAAACTATTTTTAAATCTGTAATTGAACTTCAACTTATATTAATTACCCGATTCCAGTGGCCAGTTGGAACAGATAATCAGCAAAGTTTCCATTTTGCAGCAACAGTGCAAAAGGTTTCAACAACAATTAATATTATGTCTGAGTCTAGTTCTGTCTTATCTGCTTTGTTTTGGAATGTGTTCAATACACTACGTTTTTATTCATTATTACCATACAATACATGGATTTAAGAATAAATTAAACAAATAATACAACATTGACCTAGAAAAAACGGATTTTGCAACCCTGATCTCCTCAGGCAGGTCTCTGAGGGTCTCGGGGCGCAGGACGGGGCATAGGGTTTATACAAGGTCACAAACACATCTTAACATACCAGCAATACCATTTAAGAATGGATTCTTAAAGCAATATAATCTTATTTTCTTCTTACACAGCGCACACCCTGAACAGTGTGCTTCTTGTTTACTTTTTCCTCAGCACCCTCAGATGCAGGACATAAAAACACTCTTTTGCTATTTATTTTCATTTTGCAGCACATTTATACTCCCAGAATTTTTTGCTTTACATCTTTATATTATTTATTTTTCTCAAGTCATTTACTTTTGGTGGGATAACTAAAGTTTAGTTCATTTTACCCTGTCTATGGACTGATTCATTATTAGTTGTTACAAAACATACACAAGACGGCGGGACAAACCAATATAGACCCCCCACACAAACAATCAGACAAACAAAACATGAACTCGTAATAAACACCAGCGTGACAGCAAAGCTCATCCAGCTCAATTTAGTCCGAATTAGGAGGTTTCAGAGGGGGAGGGGAAATGCAGATGGGGCGCCTTGACTCACGCACCCACCCTTGTATACAAGTAATAGATCGGTGCCTACTCGCTTGTCCAAGAGCGATAACTAACTTATCCTCTTGCGACACCACTAACCATTTCTAGTGGCGCTGTGCCCCCCCGACCGGAGCCCACAGACTTTTTTTCCCTCTCCCTTTCTCTCCAAACAACAGCCCAGTTCAGTTGACTGTAGTCCTACTCGACCAGCCTATACACTTGCTATCGAGCTCATCCAATGATGAAACACAGTTTTGCTCTATGTTTGCGTGCCACTACCCACCTGTGATCAATTAGCCTATAATTTTATGTATGCACCCCGGACCACCACCAGCTCCTCAATATCGAGGGAACTGTGGCGCATCGGGTGATGCACGCACCTCGCGCTGGTCCGTCTAACCATGAGAAAGGGGTCCCAAGCAACGGGTGCTTTTAGACCATTTCTTTTTCCATTTTAAAAGAGATGGCGGTGGTGTGAGTTAAAACTTTTATAGGCAAAAACATGTGACTTTCTCCCTCTCAGCTGCACTTCTCCAGCTCCACAAGCACGGGGTGGTCTGCACACACACACCCGCGGCTGTAGCTGGAGCCGTGTCTTATAGAGGCGATATCAGTAATATCTCTGGCTGCTTATTTTCAACTGCTGTGTTTGGCCGCTGAAACCCCCAGAATTCGGCGATTTGTTCAATACAAATCTTTACACTGCTTTCACACAGAAGCTCCACTTTACTGATGCCCTTCCTTTAAGGTCTCTCTAAACATGAGCTGTGTATGCTTGTATGGCACTTCCGTCCCGAGCAGCACACACAGAGGAAATCAGCCAGGACTGAGTCCCCAGACACTGATCCCCTGGGTTTATTATCCCCAAATGTTTATTAACCAAAAACGAAACACAGCCGCTCAGTTTCACAGGTAATTTTAGGATACCGTCAATCACAGATTCTGGTAAGGCAATGTCCAAATGTAAATTTGAAATCACACTTACCAGTTCTGAAGATTTGTTGGTATCCTGCCGACAACGCCAATTTGTGGAGGAAACTTCTGGTGTAGCAATTGCAATTAGGAGTCACCGACTCAGGAAGGAGACACGGTAGAGCAGGAGCTTTTGATGTCAAACACTGATGGTTTATTTGGAGTTACGGCCGGAGGATTCACATCACAAGTCACAGCAGTCACGGTGAGACTGCACGGGAGAGTTGCCACGTCAATTCTGAAGCGCCTCTCTCTCGTTAGCCCATTTAACTGGTTTCACAGAGAGTGATCAACATATTTTGATAAGATAGTTTAGACAGTTGGGCACACTGAGTCCACTTGCATCCGTCACTTATGGCCTCGAAGATTTCATACGTTGGAGTCCACAAACAACAAAGAAGGAAGTGTCCCAGTGCACCCACAACAACAGACCATCTGTGACCTAGTGTTGACCGGTCACAGAATGGGAACAATAACTTTATGGCTGAAGCAGCCTATGTCCTTAAAGGAGATAAACAGACGTCAGGGTTGGTCATGTACGTCATATCTAGGAGTCTAGGACAATTATTTCCATAACAGTGAGAGTGTCCACACGAGGCCGATCAGACATGGTCGAACCTCCTCTCAGGCACCAGAAAAAGCTCAAAAAGGGCCGTACTGTCCACGGTCAAAAACAGGTGGGCGAAATAGTGAGAGGATTCACACGAGGCCAACCAGACATGGTCAAACCTCCTCTCAGGCACCAGAAAATAAACTCAAAAAGGTCGATAGCCGTTAGCAGCTAGCCGTTAGCTGAGGCCGTTAGCTGGCAGCCATCGGTAGCTGCCAGCCGTCGTTAGCCCCACGTGGATAGCTGCTAGTCGTGGTTAGCTAGCGCCGCTGGGACGTGCAGCCGCACGCCCCGAAGAAACAGCCCCATGAGGTAGCCATGGGGTTGCTGGTCGACCCAGCAGGTCGTGCATCGACCCCCCGATGCGGGAACGGCGAGCAACGTCTCCAGCCTTCTGCGGAGCACGCACCGAGCCTCAGTCCGCGTGCCGGTGGCAGCCACGGACGTCTCCAAAAAATCCCCGGCATTCCGAGAAAGGAACCTGAGTTCCTTTTGCCGTGTTCGGCTTCGTCTCGGAAACTTCCCCAGACGTGTCAGAGTCACCAGTGTAGTGCCAGGAGATATGGGAGTCAGAGGCGGTGCATCGAAGGTGCAAAAGGGTACTTTAATAAGGAGCTGCACAGGACATGTTGTCGGGTCGCAGCCCGGGTCGACAAGAGGAAGCGCCGGGAGGGCACACAACATATATAGATAACACATAACATGTCCGTGTGGGAACAATACCCCCAACCCGTAGTTCCATGTGTGGATTATGTCCCCAGTGGATAATAGGTGGTCACCACATGTGCCACAATAATGTATCCTGATGTTATTGAGTTAAAATATTAATAGTGTGGCTTTCCAAGTTAACATTGATTGATATGACTGCGATTAAATCAGCATATACTTGTGCCAGGGGATGCCACCCCTCAAATTCTCCTGCCACCCCATGAATATTTGTCTAGATCCGCCCCTGACTTAACCCCAAATAAAAGAACCCAATAAAAAGAGTTGTTAAATAATAGTGAAGTCACGTTGTAATAACAATAACTCATCTCTCGGTTTTTCTTTTTGAGCTTTGCTAAAAGCCACTGTGTCAAGTGTCCATCTTGGGATGCCGTCCGGAGTTGTCCAATATGGCGGACCATCTCGCACATGCGCAGTACCGATCGGGCAGGGGGACGGATCGGGTAGTGACAACAGGGACGTCCTTTCCTCCGGAGCGTCACGTGAAGCGACATCCGTTTGTGATGATGCGCACAGCTGTTTGTCTGACAGCAGCCAGCTCTGTCCCCGTTATTTTTCACAAAAACCCCTGCTTCTGTTAGTACACATACTGACACAAACATTTGTATCATCTGTTGTAGACCCAAATACATTAAATACAATTTATGTGAATTCTCAGTGATGTACTTACTATGTGGGCCATAATAATATGTGAGACATTTTCGTTTTCTTGGACCTTGATGTGAAGTTAAGATTTGTGATAAGCTTTAGGTATTGCAATTTCACACGTGTACAAAAGTAGCTTAATTCAACTGATGAGGGCTATGTGAATAAATGTAAGCGATGTGATGCAAGTAGCTCTTGGCCACTTTCATTTTTTCAAAGTAGCTCTCAGATGAAGAAAGGTTGGAGACCCCTGATTTAGAGAAATTAGATGTCCTTCAATATGGCGCGCTGAAATTCATTTCCGGGTCACTACCGGAGGACCGAGGAGTGGAGGAGGGGACATTTGAGTATTGAGAAGCCTCTAAGGATTCTATTTAATCGACCTGAGAAGGACCCACAGACGTAAACTAATGGGAGACACGTGGTTTATGTTTTTTTTTACTTGGTGGGTAGATCCTTAGTGATTTCTAGATGTCC
This sequence comes from Harpagifer antarcticus, assembly GCA_902827135.1. Taxonomy (NCBI): domain Eukaryota; kingdom Metazoa; phylum Chordata; class Actinopteri; order Perciformes; family Harpagiferidae; genus Harpagifer; species Harpagifer antarcticus. The sequence continues at coordinate 6,749,939 of CADEHL010000508.1, forward strand.
ATTGGTCATTACAGATCATCATGGCTGCCGGCCGAGATTTCCTTGACGGACACACGAATCCACCAATCCCACACAGTGTAAAGTCAAGCTGCTTTGAGCGGCCATATTGGCTGCTGTGCCCTGGTTACAGTCTCACAGGAGATACGGCTGGAAAGCTACTCTTCCAGCGATTCCGCGGATATCTGAATCATATTTCTACTCCTTATAATCGAAAATATATGACTAATTACGTAAGTTATGCGCGTCCACCAACTCCAGAGGAGTATACTTTTGAGCTACTTATCATTTCGATTTGCTGCCACGTTATACTTCAACTTCATTAAATTACAGGCAAGTACTAGGCCTATATACTTCACTTCATTGTTGTTAAGGGATGAGACATTTCCAAGCAGTTGACCAATCACAACAGAGCTGGCCAGCTAACCAATCAGAGCAGACTGGGCTCTGGTTTCAGACGGAGGGTGAAAAGAGGTGCTGCAGCACGAGAACAATAAATACCTTTTGAACTAACTTTAAAGTATGTGAACATGTCACAGTAGAGGCACAACATACAAATATGAACCTGAAAATGAGCATAATAGGGCCCCATTAAGTAACATTTTGAAATGTTACTCATAGTGGAGTATTTTAAGAACAAAGTATTTCATCCCTACAGAGGCAACATGTGCAGTCATTTGGCGTCATGTTTACGTTAAAATGTGACTTGAGCTGTGAAATGGTCCATGTTCTCCACCAGGCGTTCTTATTGTGCATGTGTTCTGTTGCTTGTTGCTGAGCAGGCACCATGAACAGGGTTCATCACGGTTTGTTTTCCCTAAAAACAGTTGTTGAAGTGGAGGTTAATGTGAGCAGTAAGAGACAGTAAAGTTGCAGGCCGTAAATTCATGAGCTGAAAGACATCTGAGGAATACTAGAGTCCCAGAGTTCTTCACCACAGCCGACCTCTGTCACATTACAGGTAGTCATTTGTGCGTTGTTTACATACTACATGGAAGCAGTGTTTTTTTCAGCAGTGTTTACAAAAATCACTAAGAACATGAGTCATTTAAGGAGTTTTGCCGTGCCAACCCTGTCCACTGATATACAATTAAAGATATAATGGAAAGCTCCAAAAAGGTTATCTAAATGTAGTATTCATCTGTGTACTCAAGTACCTGTCACTCAATTTAGAACTGATTACATCCCTTATTACCGAATTTCTTACAGATCATGAACTGTATAACATTAGTTTGACATTCTGACCGTCGCCATCTTGGCTTTTACACCAGAGGGGACTCGAGAGGGTGGAGCTAAACACAACCACATTGTAGGAGCCATTGTGGGATCTTTTACCATTTTGTTTTGTACTGATGGTAACAGCAAAGAGGACATTGGGTCATGTAAATTGCCATTACACAAATGCTTA